>VXAY01006166.1:283277-297288 GCA_013399855.1 Oxyruncus cristatus
TGAGGCTGGACGTGGCACTGAGTGCCATAGTCTGGTAACCGTGGGGGGGTTGGATCAAGGGTTGGACTTGATGATCTCAGAGGTCCTTTCCAACCTGTCTGATTCTATGATTCTGTGAAGGGAGCACCATCAGTCCAGAGTGGAAACAAGGACAGGAGGAATGTGTTAAAATTTTAGAGGGAAAATCGGTATCCAGGGAGAACAGGTGAGACTGTGAGACTTTACAACTGTGACCTGGTACTTGGCACGCACAAGAAGTACAAAGCCATTTGCTTGTATTTGCCTATAGGCAGAACACCAAAACCAAACCCAACCCAAAAAACCTACCAAACAAACATCAAAACCAACCAACAAAAAAACCCCTTTCTTGAAATGTGCGAAGTGTTCAAGGGTTGCAAGGGAAAAGGACTTGGGAGTACTGGTGGGTGGACAGATGGAGATGACCCAGCAATGTTCACTTGCAGCCCAGAAATCCAGTAGTGTCCTGGGCTGCATCCAAAGCAGCATGGGCAGCAGGGCAAGGGAGAGGATTCTGTCCTTCTACTCTGCTCTGGTGAGACCCCACCTGGAACACTGCATCCAGCCTGGGGGCCCTCAGGACATCAGCCTGTTCAGAGGAGGGTCACCTGGTGATCAGAGGGATGGAGCACCTCTCCTATGAGGAAAGGCTGAGAGACTTGGGGTTGTTCAGCCTGGAGGAAAGAAGGGTCCGGGGTGACCATATTGTGGCCTTCAGTACTTAAAGGGGGCTTACAGGAAACAAGGGTACAGACTTTTTAGTTGGACGTGTACTGGCAGGACGTGGGTAAATGGTTCTGAAGCAAAACGGTTCTAAGGCAAGGATAGATTCAAACTAGAAATAAGGAAGAAATTTTTTGTGCTGAGGGTGGTGAAACACTGGTACAGGTTGCTCAGAGAGGTGGTAAATGCCCCTTCCCTGGAAATGAAATACAAATGAAACAACAAACTGATTGTAACTAGGACACAAATTTTATCAGATATTTGCTTTTTACTAGTGCTTAACTGCTTTGGAGGTGCCTCCTGTGTTTGTGTGTCTGTGCTGTGAGGGTTTCACTGGCTGTCTCAGGTTCCCAGCAATGGGTATGTGCCAGCTCAGGACAAGCATGAGAGGGGGTGTTAGGAGAGGGTTATGTTGTCCTGGCCATTTTTTTCTGCATAATAGTTTATCAGGCTGTTGTCCTCCTGTAAATATTGAAAATTAATAACTTCTACTGTACTTATTTCATGCAACATTGTTCTTGTGAACCCCACACATTCTGCCTCACACACTCTCTTTTTACTGCAAAATTTTCATCTTTGGAGTCCCAGCAGCTAAAAAGCAATAGGGCTGCCACATGTTTAGAAGACTGGAGGATAACATAATATTGGCATAACAGGCCATGAGACCTTGCAGAAACAGACACATTGTGTGTTGTGTCCCCTGCAATGGACAATGTGATTCCACTACAGAAGGTACTCCCCCCCTGCCGCCCGCCCCAGAGACCTCGTTTCTCATATAAGTCATAAAGCAACGGTCCAGGACATCCACATGAAACGGCCTGTCCCCTTCACAGCTGTGTCTCTGACTTCCTGGATCCTGATACTTTATGCTGGGATGATTATAGGGTTAATTTAGTCTGGTTCTCCTCAGATAGACTGTCCAGACCATGCTTATAATGCCTTTGTGAAGTCATCTAATCTGATTTTTTTTTAAAAAAGGGGAAAAAAAGAAAAGTGTTAAAGTGAATGATGAGTGGCTCGTGCAGTTCACCACAGCTGAGTGATCAGCTGGCTTTTTAAAAAAATCTAAATCATGCTGAGTATCATCTCAGTCTCACTCCTTACCACAGAGGAGGGAAACCACATGTAAATGGGTGATTTTTTGGCAGGCCCATGTGTGGAAAAGGTTATCTTTCTTTTCTGCCTTATTTGCTGTCATAGGATCTGTGTTACAAGAGGAAATTGAGAGAGATGAGTGCTCTTTGGTGTGTGGTGGGGCATGGACTGTACTCTCCTGCACGGATTCTTCAGAACCTAATAAGGACTAAGCTTATATTTTATACTCCTCTTCAGTGAAGTACTGCTAAGATCTATATCTTCTATTTGCCTGACATTTTTGAAACTTATTGAAAATTACAATTTTTGCCTCATTTTCTTTGCTGTCAAGTGTCGTTGAAGTTGGTTGAGTGTGGAATTATTTTCAGGTGCAGAAGGAGAACACCAGCAGACAAGGAAAATGTGGCCATGTATGCTGGATTTTAAGATGGCATTAGAAATGCAGCTGGGTTTGAAAACACAAAAAGTTCATTACGTTTGCTGGTCTCTCAGGACCTGACAATCTTTTAAGAGTCACTTTGGGCAACAATTTAATTATAAGGAAATGGGGAAAGTATCTTTTATTCAAGAAAGGTAAAGGCTTTTTGTTGTTTTGCGTTTATTTTGGGTTTGCTTGTTTGGGTTTTTTTGTCAGTGAAAAAAAGCAAATGAATAGACGATTGCTCTGACTTAAGCCTTGGCATATCACAAAGCTACTTTACATACTAAAAAATCCATCTGTCCCCAAAATGCATGTTCTGCAGTGTCAGCTGGCAACACCAACATTTTCCCATGGCCAGGTTTAAAGGCCAGGTTGAATATCTTGGCAGTAAGATGTTAGAACTTCATTTTCCAGAATGTCATGGTAATTAGTAACTTTTCTTCCACCAAGTAAGAGAATTTTTTACTGAATTTGCATTCTCTTGAAATGAATATGCTTATTAGTAGGCAGAAGATTTCTAGTGATACAGAAGTTATTAAAGGCAGTAAATTAAGCCTCTTAAACAAAAAAGTTACCACAATGAGAATACGTAACTTGGTAATAGAAAATGGAATATATCTGGAAGACCTTCAGGCTTGCAAATCTAAGACATTCTTTCTATAGGTAACACGGGTTTGCAGGCAATTGATGTAACATAAACATCTCCATTTATTGATATTTATTACTAGCAGTATGTGAGATGTGTCCCAGACGTAGTGATAGGAAGTGTGAAATATTTGTCAGGTTTTTGCAGGGCACTTGCTCCTATTAAATATTTTCATGTGTGATGTAGTACTTGCTCTCCTTTTGCTTTCTTGCTAGATGGCACAGCCTCTGCAGAAGCCAAGTCTGAAGGATACAAATTCTAAGAGCCAACAGAATGCATCTGTGTCCATTTTGGCATTGACAAAACCAGGTAGACCTAAGCAACAGATCAGGCAGGATACCTGAAGCTACTGAGCGGTCATGCAGAAGCTCCTTTCTCATGGGTATAAGGCCAGGCTGCAGCAGGTTTTCTCCTTACTGTCTCAAAAGGAATACTGTCAAACTGAATTCTTGAAACATACCCACTTAAACTGCACAAGTTGCTGATCATTCACAGTTTGGTAAATGTCCTGGATGTAAAAAAACGCCACGAAACAGAACTTTGAATTAATTTAATGTCCCTTTTAATCCTGTTCATAAGGCTATGAGGAGAACAGATGTGATCCCCTCAGTGCTCTTAACAAGGCAGCTGCACTACCATGGGCTTCCCATCATAGTTAAAATGCAGAGGCAGGCAGTGCCCTGCTCTTCTGAATGCTCACACATAAATTAAATCAGTAAAACTCCAGTGGCTGAAGAACTACTGTTGAACTGAATACATCTGGCTTTCATTCCTGACTTTACTGTAGATTGTCTGTATGGCCTTGGACGGAGTTTGCTTTCTTTTAAGTGGTGCTGGAAACAAGATATATGTACTTTCTCCTGTTTATTTTGGCTGGAACATCGGGGCAGGGGCTGACTCTGTGTGTTCTGCAAGACAGAGAATGGCAGGACCTCCACAGAATCACTGAATAGTTAGGGTTGGAAGGGACTTCTGGAGATCATCCAGTTCAATCTCCCTGTCAAGCCAGCGTCACCTAGAGCAGCTTACATAGGAACTTGTCCAAGTGGGCTTTGAATGTCTCCAGAGAGGGAGACTCCATGGCCATGTCCTCCCTGGGCAGCC
Source organism: Oxyruncus cristatus (assembly GCA_013399855.1). Taxonomy (NCBI): domain Eukaryota; kingdom Metazoa; phylum Chordata; class Aves; order Passeriformes; family Cotingidae; genus Oxyruncus; species Oxyruncus cristatus. The sequence continues at coordinate 287,285 of VXAY01006166.1, forward strand.
TGTTCAAGTGCTCTGTCACCCTTAATGTAAAGTTCTTCCTCTTGTTGAGGTGAAACTTCTTGCATTTTAGTTTATGGCCATTGCTCCTTGTCATATCTCTGGGCTCCACTGAAAAGAGTCTGGCACCGTTCTCTTGACACCCACCTCTGAGATACTTGTATGTATTGATGAGATCCCTTCTCAGTTTTCTCTTCTCTAGACTAAACAGGCCCAGCTCCCACAGTCTCTCCTCATAAGAGGGATGCTCCAGTCCCCAAATCATCTTTGTTGCCCTCTGCTGGAACCTCTCCAGTAACTCGTTGTCTTTCTTACCCAGAGCCCAGCACTGGACACAGCACTCCAGATGCAGCCTCACTGGGGCTGAACAGAGGGGAAGGATCACCTCCTTTGACCTGCTGGCCACCCTCTTCCCAGTGCACCCCGGGATCCCATTGGCCCTCCTGGCTGCGGGGACACACTGCCAGCTCATGGTCACCTTGTCATCCACCAAGACTCCCAGGTCCTTCTCTGCAGAGCTGCTTTCCAGCAGCTCATCCTCCAACCTGTCCTGGCACTTGGGGTTATTTCTCCCCAGGTGTAGGACCCTACACTTGTCTTTNATTTCTCCCCAGGTGTAGGACCCTACACTTGTCTTTGTTGAACCTCATCAGGTTTCTCTCCACCGAAATCAAGGTCCCACTGAATGGCAGCACAACCTTCAGCTGTATCAGTCACTCCCCCCAGTTTCATTTCGTCAGCATCTTAGCTGAGAATACATTCAATCCCTTTTTCCACATCATTGGTAAACACGTTGAATATGATTGGAGCCAGTATTGATCCCTGGGGAACGTCACTGACTACAGACCTCTGAGTGGATTCTATTACACTGATCATGACCCTGAGCTCTGCCAGTCAGCCAGTTCTTGATCCACCTCACTGTCCATTCATCTTGCATTTTGTGAGCTTACCTACAAGGATGTTAGGGGAGACAGTGTCAAAAGCCTTGCTTTCCATCCATAAATTCAGGACTAATGTACTTTTGCAGCGTTGAGGAGGCAGTGATTCCTCACTGCTTGCTCAATGTGGCTGCTCACCTGCTCGCTAGGAAGGGGCTGGCAGAGAGAGCCAGAGCCCTTTGAGTGGATAGGTCTCATTCCTGACAGCAGCTGCGTACAAGAGAAGTACTGAAGGTAGCCTTAGCTGAGAAATGAGTTAAAATGCATTACCAGATTAGTCATAGGTATGTCATAGGGGGGCAGTCTAGCAGAAGTTTGTTGTACTTATTTGTGGAAGAAAGTGGAAAAGCATGTTCAACAAAAGGAACAGAAGCCAAGCCAAATCCCTGATGACCTATTCTTCTTCCTGCTAAGTGGTTACATGTGTTTTATTGCTGAGCATCCAGCTAAAACTTTCAGGGAAATTTTGGTGTGGTGTACTGGGACTGCTGACTCAGTGCAGCTCTTGCAGCCTATTCAACAAAAACATCTGTTACAGCTCTGATTTACACTTGTTTGAAGAGAGAAAAGCAGGTGCATCTATTGCTGCAGTGGGAAGCTGTCAAAAGAAGGGACCTTCTCCTGCACCAACACTCATCTGGGCGACTCTGCTGTGGTTTGAGAGACATCACTTCTGCGACTCTTAGACTTCAGAAGCCTCGTTCTCTATCTCAGCATGTAAATGTTAGGTAACCCTCAATCAACTAACAATAAGGGAGCACTATTTCCTCCTTACATAGGATCATTTATATCACTAATGAAGGATTTCTCTGTTCAGTATAAGTACCCTGTTTTCAGCCAGTGAATTTAAAGTGGTTTAGATTTTGGTGGATTGAATTAGCTGCATGGAAAAACATCTTAAAACGAAATAGAAATATCCACCCAGGAGCTAAATGACTGGTAAAAGTTGCTGAAGCTTTCTCCTGCAAAAGATGTCTGACCTAATAGATGCCCTTGATAGAGGTATTAAGCACGGATCACTTTGCCATGATACCCTGGAAGGTATCATGGAAGATGAAGCTGTGAAGTAAGTCTTCTCCTCTGGTGTTGGTGCTGAAGAAGGTTGAAGGCCCGCTCTGTGACTCACATAAGCATGCACAAGCACCAGTTGAACTGTCCTGGTTTATAGTTTCTTGGGCACGAAAGTAGCAATCCATGAGTGAAGTCAGGATATACTCCCGTCTAGAATGCTCCTCTTCCGGCAGTCTGATGTAAGTTTGAAGTGTGTACGGACAATTTGCATTGTAAAGCTAAGCTTGCTGAAGTAGATTGTCGGGTTTGAAGGCTACACTTCACCAGTGCATGTCTCCAGGATTAGGCTGGCATAGTTACTTTGAAATCACTGGAGTTAACACTGGTGTGGAGTTAGAATAAGTGGCTCTAATAAGGAATGAGGAGCTCTAATCCTCCGACATCAGTCACAATGTGCTCTTGTGGCAAAGTAGGTCAAGAGCATCTTGAGCTGAATTAGGAAGGGTGCTGCAAACAGTTCAAGAGATGTAATCCTTCCACTCAGCTCAGCACTGTTGAGATGTATCTACAGTTCTAGCTCCAGTGCTGAGCTCTCCAATATAAGAGAGGCATGAACATACTGGAAAGAGTTCAGTAAAGGGTCACGAAAAGAATGGAGAAGTTGGATTGTGTTGGACATAAGAGAAGAGGGTGTGTCAGCTGGGACTGCTTAGTCTTCAGAACAGAAGAATTGGATGTATGTCATCACCATGTATTAATACCTATTGGGAAGGAATAAATAGGATGCAGCCAAAATCTTTTCAGGGGTGCCCAGCGAAACGACAACTAACAATGACAACAAAGATTTTTGTTGCTGGGTTTGTTTTTATTTTTTCTTTGTTTGTTTTATTGTTATACTGGTCGAACACTGGTGTGAGATTGACAGAAAGGTTTTGGGGTCTCCAACTTCAGACATTTTCAAAATCCGACCGTCTGATATCCTCATCAGTTTGCTGTAGCTAACCCTGCTCTGAGCACGTGGTTTGGGCTAGGTACCTCTAGAGGTACCTCCCAACCTCAGCCGTTCTGGGATCTTGTCACTGAAGAAATTCTCAGTGCTGCAGCCCGCTGCACAATGGATACAAAACTGCCACAGTCTTTAATTCACCCTAATTATGTACAGATCCAGTTTATGTACTGCCTAAGCTTCCCTTGCCAGTCTTTCATTCTCCTAAACATGGTTCACACTAATCCAGATAACAAGGAAACACTGTGACAGATTCTATTAGGACACAAAGGATTGTCTAAAGTGTAAGTAATCCTTATAATTACAGAAAAATCTGTGGAGAAAGATGAACAGAGCTCTGACTGTACTCAGTGACAGAGCAAATGAGCTCAGCTGGCAAAGAGAAAGTGCTCTGCTGAGCCAGTCAAATGCAAGGTAGGATATACAAGTCAAACCATGACTCAGTTTTGCATGTCATTTTGCTATGCAAGACCCTGAGTGTTAAATTCCATGTATAGGTTTCATGTGGTTTTTTTTTTGCAGTTACATCTACTGGGATTAACCTTGCAACTTGTACATTATTAAAAATGCTTCAAATGAACCTGGATAAATCTTCCACAGTTGCTTCAGCTCTGCAGGACCAGGTATTAGTAGGAAACATTGTGATTAAATTTAATTTTCACAAGTTTGCTTTCTCAATAAGATGGAATTTCTGTTCTCTGAAAGGTAATTATGAGTAGAATGAAACTTGTTGGAACCTTAGATCCAGCCTGTGACGTGTAATGGAAGACAGCCTGAGGCATGCAGGTAGACATTGCGTCCCTAGGAGTTTGGCCAAGGCTGCTCTGTGGTTTGGGAACACAAGTTCACCTGAACTTCAGAGAAGCATGTGCTGCCTGGAAAAAGCCTTGCAGAGAGTTTTTGAAGCCTTCCCAAAGGCTTCAAAGATGGAACCTTCCCAAAGGTTCCAGGGTGGAACAAAAGCATTTCACGCTATTCTAATGTTTTAGATCTACATGAGTGATCCCTAAACTTCTGAGAAGCCCCAGTGTGAGGGGATAGTGAGGCTTTACTAAAGCAGCTTCTTTAGAACACTGAAATATCTATGCAAAGGCACTTTAATTGCAAAATGCTAGCTATATTTAAAGGAAAGGAAAGCAATCTGAAAGTTTTGTGGCAATGGCAAGGAGTGCTTAGGGATGGGCTTACAGGATTACGATGTTGTGAGAAAACATTTTGACTGCTGGAATCCATCAGGTTTGTACTCTTTATCTTTGCAGGTGCTTGCTATGTTCCTGTTTGCCTCTTGACTGTTATTTTCTCATTTCAGGTGTATTTGCCCTCTCAAACACTGAAAGTGCTTTTTGGAACACAGCTATTATTCTAAATCACCTGCTATCACCCATCATGAACAAACAGGCTGTAAAACCCAGGCTGACTTTTTTTTGTTCACGTATGGGATGAGGTCCCTTACCTGGAAATCGATCTTGTCACCTACAGTTCTTGGCTTTCAGCTCAACAAATCACAATTTCTGGCAATTACCAGACAATAAAAAATATGACTGTGGCTTAATTAGGGAATGAAGAAACGCAGCACTTTCCTACTGAATTCGAGAATGGGTCTGCAGTATTCAAAAGGCTTTCATGTGTGTCTTGCTCATGGTGCGGTGTGGTGATAAAGGTGCTTAGGCTCTCTGGACACAGAGAAAGCATTTGCATGGCTTTACCACCCTAAAGGTCCAGTGGTGTGTACCCAACATTGTAATAGGGGAAGAGGTGCCGTGAACATCTGTCAGGGTGCTTGCCTTAGGAGTGAACCCTCAGGAGCAGAGGGGCTAGGACATCACCGATCCTGCAGACGTCCATGTCTTGAACCTTCCTGAAGCTCTATCTTCTTTGGACATATGACTTTAAATCCTTAAGACTAAAAGGATTGAAGGATCCTTCAGTTTGAAAGGGACTCAGTCTTTCTCCAGTCACGTTTTGAAAACCTCTTAAGGTTTGAGACTGCATATCCTCTTTGAGTCCCAGCCCGTGCAGGAAAACCCTTCTGCTTATATCTGGCCTGAAACACTCTTGTTCAACTTTTGCCTATTGTCCCTCATCTTCTCAAGATGAGAAGTCCCTAGTCCCAAGCATTGATCCCTTTTCCGTAAGTCCTGGAGCACTGTTAGGCACTGCTGCATTGACTATTGTGTGAAATTTGGCATCAGCTGAGATTTCAACAAGAGCCTGCTCCATCACCTTCTCCAGCTCACTAATAAAGATGCTTTTCTCTGCCTTGACCCAGCTAAGGTGTTACAATCAATTATGCTAAATCAAACTAGCCTAAGTAACCTGTGCAGTGCACTTCCACCCTGAGTTCTGTCCCACAAGGTCACAGAAAGGGAACGAATATTTTATCCTATTTGGTTTTGAATTTCAAATTCCACTTCACTGAATGTCCCTCTAATCTTCTGCCCTGAGAGAAGCAGGACGGCATACTGCTGGCTTGTTTCTCCTCTTCATTTTTAACATTTTGTCATGGTTTAGGAATGGCATTCTTCCATTTGGTAGTCCCGCTGAAACCACACTGCTGCTCACTTCCCTCTCCCCCTCCAACTGAAAGCACAAAAGGCAAAGATCACAGGTCAAGAGAAGAACGATTTACTGGAAGCAGCAATGAGATAAAAAATCCCGAACAGGAACAGCAACAGCAACAATATTAATGACAAAAGTATACAAAAGGAAGGGTGATTCTCGTGCAAAAACGCAGACCAGTTCCCCCTCCCACCACGTTTTTTTCGACTGGAAGCCATACCCTTCTTCTTGGAAGCTGGAGAATCCCTTCCTTCCCTTCTCCCCATCCCGCACGCCAGGACACGGTGCTGAGGAGGTGTGACCAGGACTGAGATATTATTTGATGAGGTGATATCGAGTAACATCTTGTTCCTGGCCATGATCCCTCAGCCATGTTCCCTCTTGGCTACTGCAAGTTAACCCTGTCCTTGGCCACAACCAGGGCACATGCTGCTTTGTTTTGTTTGTTTTTTTTTTCTCCCACCTTACTAAGGAAATTTAATATTGTCATGCCTTTCTTTTATCCTTTTAGTGTCCTCTGGGAGATGGGGTGACACCTGATTGACCTCAGTGTCCAGCCAATGACAACTGATAGATCCTTTTTCTCTGTATTATCCCTTATTTGTTGTGCATCCTGTTGGGTGTCTAACTTCATAAATAACTGTTTTCTATGAAAGGGAAATTTTTATGGAACTGACCTTGCTGGGTGCCTTTGTTGGACAAAGTAAGTGAATTTTATGTTCCAGGAATTGTGTAAGAAATTACACATTATGTCTTATGTGAATACACATGTACCCATATGCAGCATAAAATTTTATATTTAAGAATGTTTTCTCTAACTTGTATATTATTTCTGCTTTTTCTTTTTAGTGTTAAAGTTACGTGATGGTCATATTTTCCTTTCACATGGATTTTAAGGCCTCAGCTGACTCCAGTTTCCTTCCTTCACAGAGGTCCTGAAGACAGTGGCTGGAAGCGGCTGGGCTACAGCCCATGAAGAATCCTAAGGAAAATGTGCCTGTTGGGGATTCCTGACCCACTAGCATGAACACAGGTTGATGGGTATGACCAGGTAGTTGTGTGATGATTGCAGTTTGTCAGGGAGGTTGATCCAGGCAGCCACTGTGCAGTGACGAGGAATATCTCCATGAAATGGGTAACAGTAAGTCAGAGTCTTGGCTGCATAAACCAGCACAGCTCCAGTGAAGGTAAATGACTTGTGTGCTGAGCTGCAGCAGAGGAAGCTGTGGCCTGTTACTTAAATATTTTTTTGTTTGGTGGCACTGAGATGAAAACCCTGTTTCTGGGATGTACGAGTAGACTGACACAGAGGAAAGATGTGTAACAAATGAAGTCCAGCGTGAGTGTAGGAAGTACAAATGTGAGTCCCTAGCAGCAATGAACGCAGTGGTGTATGAAACAAGACTTAAAAATACGCTATGGATAACAGAGAGAGGAGAGAAAGGAATGAGAAAGAGGAAGGAAGTGAGGAGAGAAGGAGAAAGCAAGAGGGGAAGGTGGCTTTGGGTTCCCTTACACAAAGCCATTCTGTCTGATGTGGCACTGATCAATCTGTGGCTCTTAGACGGGCAGTTCAAATACAGCTACATAATGGGGATACCTCACGTGTTAGACAGGTGGTGCTTCTGTCCTCATCTGTGAACGGAGCTCAGTTCTTTATGTGGATAATGTAGCTGGTCCATTGTAAAGCACAGATGTGAAGAGTAACGAGGACAGAGAAATAGCATCAAGTAGATATTGCAGAGTTGGAGGAGGGGGTGGAAGGAGCAAAAAATTTCAAGAGTAAAATTGAAATAAGGGAAATACAAAATAAAATGAAAGGGAGCACACGCATGTTCTCTGTGGTTGAGAACAATGTGGGAAGCATGGAGCTGGAGGAGTTGTCAGTGTGAATTATCAATCACTATGTTGAATTTCTTGGACTTGCCTGGCCAAAAGCTAAGTGCCTTGGAAAGAGAGAAAGCAGGCACTGTCTGTACCTTGCCCAGTTCAGCTGCTGCATTCAGGGCTTGGCAACAAACTTCTGAAAAACTACTCTGAGGCTGGAGGTAAAGCCACATGATGAGGGTCTGTGGGGACTGGCTGGTAAAATTATGAAAGCCAAGGTCCCAGCTAAGTACAATGTGAGGGATTGCAGCTTGTCTGTCTTCAAGGTAGAGGTGGCAGAGCCTGTATCTGAGATGCAGGCTCAGGTTTACCACAGACAGCTCTCAGCTCATGAATTTTCTGCATTTATTATTGAGAACACTAAAATGTGTGTTCACACTTGGTCTGCTAAAGCCTTGCTCAGCTTTCAGAAGGAAAAACTGATCCATAAATAAAGACAACTCCTTAGAGGTGAAGTACAGAATAGAGAGGCAAAAATTGAAGACGAAGTGAAACTGAGCCTTCTGGGACTAATGAAAACATCCTCAAGCCTTGTGTTTTGCAAGTGACCACAGTGGATGATGCTGTATGTCTGTCTTTACTCAATATGTACAGCTCATTAGCAAATGGGGGCACAATATGAAATCTCTGCTGGTTGTTTCTGTATGGGAAACAAGGATGGTCCTAAATTTCTCAGAAGATTTTATGAGGAACTGCCAGCCACTGGGTCTCGATGAGCCTGGCCTGAGCAGCACGGGCTCCGTGGGGAGTCTAGCAGTTGTGCTGACATGCATGTGGGAGTGCAATTCAGTCATTTCAGAGGGAGGAGAAGTCAACTCTGGGTACCACAGGGTTTGGTTCTGCAACAGCTGGAGATTGTTCCTGAACTGTCACTCTTTTTTACCAAGAGAGAAGTTGTGGTAGTTTGGCACTGACCAGGAATAGTGTTGCTATCTTGGGTTCGTTTCTTTTACACCTCTCAAATGCTTCTTGGACTGGATTATGAAACAAAAAAATTTGTTTGCAGACTGCAGCTCTCACTGTATCACTGTGCAGAAGATGGTTATCTGGTTGCCTCTTTCTGCACAACACATTTTAACCACTTTGCACTAGGATTTTGCTGTAAACTGATGCATGCAATGTCTTGTCTTTGGATTTGCCTGTCTGTTAAGTTAGGCTCTTATCCAAGCAAACACTTTTCTATCTGTTTGAAGATAAGCCTCCTGCCCTTGCTGAAGTTATTTAGACTGCTTGGGTCATTAGTACTGATGTATGTGTGCATGCACATGACTAGCAGTGTTGCTTAGTGGCTATGAGAAAATACTTCCCCCCGAGGCAGATTGCTGTAGGAATCATGCAGTTACAAAAACTCTTCCCCTTCAGCTCAGCCTGATGAAATCTGTGGCATCTCTCCAGATGAAGACTGGAAATGTTTTCCTTCCTTTTTTAGCACACTGGGTTTGTATGTGTGCCACAGGCACTTTATATCATTCTAGTTTATTTATACTTTCAACTTATTGATTGGTAGATGGGATGATAGCCTTTTGGATTTATTTTACTGCTCATTTATAATTAATTTGTGCAGGCATAAAAAAATCAACCTTTATTCGTTTACCATCTAGTCACTGTGATGTCTTTTTGGAAAGCTTAGAAGTAGAAGAGCCATACCCTAAACAACTGGCCAACACACAGATGATTCCAGACATGTTGCCATAAGACCTGGATGTAAATTTTACATACCTTTGCCCAAAAGGGGGAGTACTTTTTGACAACCTGTACTCTGGCCATCCTGGTGAGTGCTCGTGCCAAAGTTGGTGTGACTTCCACTAGTGTGTGTTACGGCCCTGCTGGATGGAAATGAAGGGGGAAAGCTGCTGTTTTGAGGGCGCCTCTGTGTCCTTGAAAGCTTTTGAGGGTGATCTACAGCGGGTGAAGCGGGAGGTCATAAGAGAAGGATGGCCATAGAAATGAGCTTGGGGCTCTTGAAGAGAAAGCAAACCTGCTGCTTTGCCAATCTGCAGCCCCGTTGCTAGAGCTGAGTGATGGACTTGTAGAAAACCATGCTGTTCCTGAGCTCTGATCACTCATACCGCACTGGGCTGATCACACACAGTTCACAGGGAGAGCGCTCTGTATCGCTCTCCCCAGCTGCCAGTAACAGCTGCCTGTAATTTGCCTTGATAAATACAGTAGGTATGAGCGTTTAATTCAAAATGACAATGTGAGGTTTCAAAGCAGTTCACCTGCTCTGCAATGCTGTAAAGATCTCCCAAATGCAATCTTTTGTATGTGCTGAAAATCTGCCTTTGCCACTACTCAGATATATTTATAGGCTACTGGTGGGCTGCCTACGAAAATTCTCATCCCACAGTTTTTCCTTAAGGCTGGTGAATACTTCTACGTTTCATGAAGGTTAGTGCTACAAAGAAAGGATAGATTGTAAATGCCTGCTGAGCCCCTCGGAACTGTAATCTCAGTAATGCGTTCACTGCATGCTGCAGAAGCACAGTTCTGTATTGCTCATGCAGAATCAAAGTGCTGCTTCACTTCCCTTGATCCTTGCAGGATATCCACCTATGTGTCTCCTTTAAATCACTCCTCCAAATTACCTTCTGCAGTTTTCCACT
>VXAY01006167.1:0-76016 GCA_013399855.1 Oxyruncus cristatus
GCAAGGGTGTTTGGAGCAGTCACTCCAACACCTGACTCCAGTCCCACCCCCCTGGATGCCAACATGGCTGTCCCTGACACCACCCTGCTCACCAGGACGGGTACCTCTGACAGCATGACAAGGCCTTCGAGCACCTGGGAGGCTGGGAGTGTTGGAAGCATTTTGTCAATGTTGAAGTCATCATCCAAATCGTCCAGCTTAAACTGCATGCTACTGCCACTGGGGAATGGCTGTGGAAGCAAGCACAGTAGCGAGATACTTGCAGAGTCTGCAGGGCTCGTGGCAGGGGATCAAGCCTTTTCCTGGTAACTCACAGCCAAGTCAGAGATGGAGCTGCTTTCTGAAGAAGTAGAGCTGGGACGGCTGGGCAACCAGTCTACCCAGAGCAAGACAGAGAATACCCATAATATCCTGCATGTAATCTTGGGCTCAGGGAAGGTCTGTGCCGGAGTTGCATGGCCACACTGCAAGGCAGAGCACGATGTCAGCAGGGCTGCCTCAACCACAGCATGGCCTGGGCCAGCCCCACACGGCTTGGGTGCCTGGGGACCCTGCCTGGGCAGGCAGGAGGTGGTGCTCCCCACGAGGTTGGGAGCAGCAGGTGGCTCTGGGCTGGCTCAGCCAGCTTTGGCTGCTGCGGGCGTGGACAACCCACCAGGGCTGGAAAGCCTGGTGGGATGGAGAACCCTGATCCTCAGGGGTGTCCTGCAGCATTCCTTGGGTCTGGGAGCCAGAGAGTCTCAGGGTCCCTCTCCCCACAGCGAACAAGCCCTCAGGGTTTTCAGGGCCAGTACCTGTCTCCTTGTGGAGCAATGCTCAACAGTGTTGGGACTACCTTCCTAGGGAAAAACTCAGCTATCAGGAGAAGCAGGGAGTTGAAATAGTGTTGCTTTGGTCCTTCCTCAATGCTTTACAGGCTTTAGTGCATGAAGCTCACAATCTTTGGCACCTGGAGGGGACATGGGTGAGGATAATGCTGCCACTGGAGTGCATCCTCAACTGCCCTTTCCATAGCTTTCTTCTGCCTTAAGGTGCCTTCAGGTGCCTGAGACACCTGGGTTTGGGATGGAGGGGTGGAGGGAGGAACAAGGCCTTACAGGGCTGAAGGGCAGGGCAATCCAGCCACAGGCCACTTACATTCACGAGCAAGAGGCACGGGTTATCACTGGCTGCCCACAAAATGTGCCGGCAGCAGTGCCCACAGTCACTGCACGGGGGAGGAAGAGAGGAGAGAGTCCTTAGGCTGAGAGAGGAGGGCTGGGCTCATGGTCATGAGGTGCTGGTCCTGCAGAGGACCAGGGCTCATCAGGGACACTGAGGCCACGTAAGCCCCACTGATTCTGTGTCCCTTTGCTCACATGAGTGCCCTGCTGATGGCATGGACAAGAAGTCTCAGCAAGGGGGGGGAGGTCATTACCTTGGTAGGGTGCTGTTGGGAGGTCCACAGCAAGGAGCTGATTCCACCTTCTGCATGGCGTGCACATCGTTTACCCCTTAGCCTTGTTCTGCCTAAAGAGCTGGGCAGACGTGGTAGTCAGTAAGACGGAACAGCTTTGCCAGCAGTTTTTCCAAACCACCCCGAGATCTGCTTGTGAGATGGCAAGACAGGAAATTGTGAAGGGTGTCAGACTGGGGTCCACAAACCAGCAAGAGTTGAAAATGGTAAAAGGAGTGGGGAAGGAGAGCAGCGGAGAGCAGATACAAGACTTGAGGAGACCACTCAGCTTCCGCAGCGTAAGAGAGCACGGATGCTATGGGAAGCAGCTAGGGGGGCAAAGGTGGTCAAGAAGAGAAGCAGAGCTGTGATGTCTGTGTGCAGAGGGATGAAGGCCACCACAATGTCCCTTAATTTTTTGCTTACGGATGAATTCACTGAGATGATGAATAGCCTTCTTAGCTATAGGTCTTATTTCTGAGGATTGCAAAAAGAGGATATGGCCCAGCGGTTGTCTGAGGAATGAGATCTTGATGTCAAGAGAGCAGACAGCAGAGTCCTTTTTTTTAAGGTGGTCCTATGTGAGGGAGGAAGAAGAGCAGCAGGGCTGAGGGCGAGCAGCTGGTGCCAAAGCCCCATACCCAAGAGTGTGCCCAGGGCTGGTTTCCTGGTGAGTCCAGGCTTTGCAGGGCCCTGTGGCCCTATCTCCTGGAGCAGTCAGCTGGGCAGCAGCCCTGCCAGAGAGAGAGGGACATGGCCTGGAGGGAGCGTTCCTGGGCCTTACCTGCCATCCGGAGTAGCAGCCCCTCCATTCTCTCAGTACGCAAATCCTCTCCATGGCTGCAACCTGCATGTCAGTGCTCTCATGTTGGGTAAAATCCAGCAGCACCTGAGCAAAGAGAAGTTGCTGGTGATCCCTGGGAGCAGAAACTCACTCCAACAGCAGCAGCAGTGCAGCTCCGCTCCTGGTTGGGACTATCCCCTGGACTGTTGGAAGCACTGTCCCTCAAGGCTTCCTCTGACCTTGAGCAAAGCCTGTAGAAGGGCTCTTGCCCCTGGGGTCACTTACAGACCTGGGACAAAGGCCCTGGGCCAAGTTTTAAGCCAGGTGGGAAGGCAGGTGCCACTTTCTGTGCTCCAGAAGAGCCTGGTGACACAGGAGGTGGGCACTGTCCCTGCAGCGTACTCTGCCTCTGTGGCACTTGTCTGAGGACCACCCACCCACTTAGGAGTGGCCAAAGCATCCCCCACAGGGTGAGGAACAGCCCTGGGACTCCCATTCTCTGCACAGGGCAGACCTGCAAGATGTTCTGCAGCTCCTTGGCAATTCTGGAGGGAGGAGTGTTCCACACTATTGCCTTCAGCATGGAATCCATGGCTTCCAGGGTCTGCAAGGAGGACAGAGAGCAGTGGCAGTAATTCTGCACCCCCAGGAGACTGATCTGAGCTCCCAGTGCCAGGGAAGGAGAGCCTGCAGCACTGGATATGGCTGGGCCCTGGGGAATGGATGAAGGGATGAGGGCAGGAAAGCAAAGCTGAGACCCTGCCCGGCCTTGTACCTCTGGTCATGGGGCAGTGCAGGATGGTCAGAGAGCAGCCCAGAGGGACTGGTAGCTCCTGCAGCTCACCAAGCACTTACCTCCTCCCTAAGCTACCATGCCTCCCTTACTGATATGTTTTCTTTAGGAAGGAAGAGAACAGCTCTGAAACAGGCTTCTAGGACTCTTTTTGCCCTTCAGCACCTTTTCCACCGTGCTGCAAAGAGAAAGGGACCAACTGGACAATGGTGCCAGGGAAAGCACCTCGAGGCCATGTGCGAGGGGATGCAGTCCTCTAGGGAAGGGCTCCCTGAAAGTGATGGGCATGTCCCTCAATCCTTCAGTGGCTAACAGGATGAGCTTCCACACCTCTGTGTGCATCTTCATGTGACTGGGTGTCCAGCAGCATCTGCAGAGCACAACTGAGCTGGGACCCAGCAGTCGCCAGCACCCAGTGCCACCAGGCCCTAGCTCTGCCCAAGCGCTGCCCTCACGGGGTGCCAGTGCCAGGAGGCCTTGCCCCCTTCCCCAGAGCTCTGAGTGTCCCCTCACCTGGATCCTCTCTACCACTTCATTATCTGTGGCAGAAGCGGATCAAGTGCTGTGATGAGCCACGGACTGTGGTGCTTATGCACAGATCCACGATTTTCTGAAGAAAGGTTACCTTGTGGCCCACATTCTGGCAGCCAGGGGACAGAGAGACGAACAGGGAGCATGGGGGGAGGGACAAGAAATATGGCTGGTGAGACTGGAGCCCTGAGGTGCAGTGCCCTGTGGGAGCAGCAGCTCTGCCCAGCCAGCACCCCTCCAGCATCGCAGCAGCAGAACCTCTCCCAGCAGATGCTGGCAAAGCCACCATCTCACTGGCCAGAGTTACCTCTTTGGGGCTGCCAAGGGCCTGGATGGGGTCCACGTCTTCCTGTTCTCTGTACAGTTCCCATGGCCACTACGAGCGGTGCCACTGCCGCCCCTGCAGGCAGCATGCCCCTAATCTCTCTGCAAAAAATGGCAATCCTCTGGAATGGCCTTTTGGTGAAGAAGAGTGTACCCTGGCAGATAAAGATTCCTCTACCCATTCGAAAAGGACCATTTTTGTTCACCAGTCTGCATCATGCTCTTGTCCTCATTCATCTTTGCCATCTTTTCTGTAGTTCTACATTCCTTAACTGCTAAGCCTGCTTTGGACTTTTCGTATTGGTTCAAACCTTCATGCCTTTTCCCTTCTAAGCTCAAATCAGGGTCTCCCTCCTTGCCTTTTTTTCTCCCTTCCTAGGTTATTTACTCAATGTTGCTTTACCTTAACTTTGCCTAAGTTTCTTGTTCCTACTTCTCCATTCAAGTTGCCTCCTACTATCCCATCAATGACTCTCAGTCCAAATCTTCAATATCAGGCTTGTTCGATCTCAGTGACTATGCCTTTGTAAGGCATTTATTTGTATCCTTCCCTGGATTTCCAAGGGGAAATACTCCTGTAATACATGTGTAAAAGAGAAACACTGTTTCAGGATCTGCCAGGTATCCTGCAACTTGGGACAATTGTTCTATCATGGCTTTTAAAGTATTACTTTTTAGATAAACTATACTCTACATGTGAAGGTTATTTTAAAAAGAATAACAGTTCTTTAATTTAGTGTTCTGTACTTCAAATTCACATTTGTCATGAATTTATATCAACTGTCCTGACTGCCCTTATATGTAAAACAAACCTTAGGGGAGGAATATTTGAACACAGACTGAACTGGTGCCTTTGAGTCATCTTACCACTTTACATTGTTCACTAGCTTAACTCTTGACTTTTACACCCTGAAGAGGATATGATACAAATCAAAACCACAATACCTACCTGCAAAGAGAAAGTACAGAAGGTTCAGAGATGTCATTAATATGGAGGGGAATATTAAGCAACGCATATTTTCCTTCTGCAACATTTTCATGAAAAGCTTACATTATTTTTATTTAAATTTTGGTAAGATGACTTGGTCTAGCTGCCAGAGCTGAGGCATTTGGGATCAATAAGAAGAATTCAAAGAAGAGAGCATGTATGTAAACAATGGGGGGTAACTCAGCAAGAATCAAGCATGTACTTTTTAGTTAATTAAAAGCAAAATCCTAGTTCTAAGCTTCTGGTGGTACATAATGCCCCTAAGGATTTTGGTCACTTTTCTCAGCTGTGGCTTGGGTTTGGATGGCCTCAGGCCTGGGCCTGTGGTTGTACTCAGTGTTATGTGTTCGTGTGTGTCCCATTGCAGGCAGTATGGTCTGTGCCAAGTTTGTGCCCATGCATAAAATTTTTGTGGGACAACAACTCTGCTGGAGAAGAGCTCTGTGTGGTGGTGGGCACGGAGACTGATGAGATTGCATGCCTGCCTCCCTCCAGCAGCCTCTTCTGTTGCTGATACCACCCAAGGGGATGGAGGGTGGTGCCACCCTTCTTTCCCAATCCTACCTTCTACCTCCTTGTCCTGGGTCCATATATTTAGGGTGTTACTGAGGCATGGCCAGACTGAAATCAAGCTGAAATCAAGCAAAGGCTTTTCTAAGTGAACAGTGAACACCCTCACTCCTGAGTAACTCCAGGGCACCCTGGAGCTTGTGCAGGGGGGTTAGAGCTGTAAGTGTCTAGAAGGACTTCTCCACACACAAGGAAGTGTGTGCCCCCCTGATACATACCCTGCCAGAAAAGTGTGTCTGCAGCTCACCTCTTCTTCCCCAGACTGATTTTCACAGGAGCAGTGAAGTACTCTGTGATCTGACTTCCACTCTTCTGGGAAGGCAAATCCCTCTCAGACCCAAGGGTTTGCATCAGGCCGTGTAACTGTTGTTAAGCTGAGGTCACCCTGGAGGAATTAGCACCAGTGGTGACCAGGATTGAATAAGACCTCGGCGGTGGAGTTGTTATAAACCCCATTACTCATAACTCATCATTATACAATTGTACAGAGCATCATTTTATATAATTGCTATTATTTAGCTATATATTTATATGCACACAGTGTTCTTGAACACCTGAAGTGACTGGTTTCTTCCTAGACATGATTATGCTCCAGTGCATGAGAGACTAAAATACATGGCAGCTGTCCAAGCCCTGGAGAAGCCTGGGATGATAAGGTGCTGGGACTATGAAGGACATTGCTTTGCTGCGGGAGGATGGAGGCATTTGCTGGGGGAAGATGAAGTTATTTTGCTCTTTGCAAATCACATGTCGCCACCATTATTTCCACCCCTGGCCCCGACTCATTCTTTGAAATGGCAGTTATTTTGGTTCAAGTTGTGCCCTCTGCCTCTTGTTACAGGATTTTGCACATCCAGAGGTTCCTGTAAAGCTGGCACCGATGTGGGCCTGCTGGGGTTGCTGCTGGGCTGCAGCATTCCCGTGGCCTGGCAAGACAGAGAAAGGAGAGACTGCTTTCTACTCTGTGGACTGCATCAAGCAGCATCTGTAAAATAGCTTCCTCCCCAAGATTTGTTTAAAAAATGGATGCTAATGTACTAAAAGGAAAGATAACATTTATTTTTAAACAGGGTTTAACTAGAAACCATTTACACTGTTTCATGCTGTATTCTTTGTGTTTCACTTACATTATGTGCTTTGGGAAAGCACATAATGGGGAAGATGTGCAAATCCAAGCTGGGAAGCACATAATGGGGAAGATGTGCAAATCCAAGCTGGGAAGAAGAGATGAACAAGAAAAAACAAGTTCTTCATGCAGGATTCTGCCATTTACTGTTACGGTACCCACATTAATTTTTTGGGCTCCATTTGGTGCTTCTCTGGGCTAAGCTGGCAATATTGAGAGTCAAATGCAGATAGCCCTGAGGTGAAACACAGCCCACCACCCTGCTTGCATCCCTGAGGAGCACAGAGAGGATGATGTATGAGAGGGGAGCAGCAGCAGTGCCAGACCAGCCACTGCTCACCAGTGACTTTGCACAGTGGGGGAAGTCAGTGTGGAAAGGGAGAAAGGTGAGCAGGAGGGAAACAGTGATGAGCATCAGAGAGATTTGTCTTGGACTTCTGAGGTGTTTCCTTGTCCACCATGCCCATCATCACAGTGTTATTGAAGGTTATGCTACATCACTTCTGTTCCTGGGAAGCAATGGAGCTGCCAGGAATGCTGCAGAGAGGTATTGATTGCTGGCTGTGCTTCTTGCTCTGAATCTGCTGTCTGTGTCACGGCATGGAAGCAACTTGTAAAGGAGAGATTATATGGCTGGACTGGCAAAATAGGGGCCAGGAAGCAAAAAGCAGGTTACAATAATTGTCTGACTCAAAGGCAAAAAACCCCGTGGGATTGTGGCCAGCTGATTTTACAAAGTGATTTAGCAGTTTTTCTTTGATTATTGCCCATAACGATGCAAAATAGTTGATGTGGGTGCACTGGCAAACTTTGGAGGACTATGGCATATATTACCCTGTGGAAACCTGCATGTGTTGCTGAGCTGGGTGTTGGTGCAGGCTCCATAGGGCATAAGATAGGTACAGCTACCCATAGAGGCGTGGTGTGTGTGTGCCCTTCTGCCCTGCTGTGGCAGGATGTCCCATAAGGTCCTGCCTTTGCCTAGTGAATCCAGCACAGGAGTGGGACAGAGCTCTGAGCTGACAGCTTGGACATCCAAACTTGTGTCAGAAGTTCTTACCCTTTTCCAACCTCTTCAGGGGATTTTTAGAATGTGTATTGAGGCTGCAGGAGGGCACAGCTTCCTTGACTTGACCCTGTAGAGGGGGGTCTCCTGCATAAGACTTGTAGGCACCTGACTTGAGGATCCTTGTTCTTAATTCTTGAACAATCATGGGAAGCTGTGTTAATGTCCTTGTCTCTTCCTGTTCTCCTCCCCCGCTTCCCCAAAACCTCTCATGTGCAGCCTCAAGGAAGGGTGAAACTGAGACAGCTGGCAGAGATGCATTCCTGCTCCAGAAAGCAGGACACCCTTTCTCAGAGGTGGAGTCCCAACACACTTGTGCACTCGGTCACATTTGGGCCATGTCTGGAGGCTGTCCACAGGGAGCACGAGGGTTTTACGTGGGTTGCAGAAGAAACTGAAGCATGCCTGTGTGTGGGCTTGCTGCCTGGTTAATGGGGCACCCTATGGCTTCTGACTCACCAACCACCAGCTCCACACATCTGGCAAGAGACAGGCAGGAGGGAATGGGGTCATGCAGGCTGTCAGACGGTGCCCATCTCTCTGTTCCCTGACCTTTAACAAGGGTGGGAACAGAAATGGGATAAACTAGTGAGGTTTGGCCCTACATGGATACAGTCACAGCGATTTCCCCTTTGCAGCAATGGGGAAGTTAAATGCCCACCTGAAGCACAGCTGAGTGCAACTTCTGCTCCACTCCCTGGCTATGCTGCAGTGGGCGATTCTTTGCAAATAAGAGAAAATTCAATGAGTGGAAGTAGGTTCCGTTCTCCAAATGCCATAACATCTGACACATCCAAACATGCTTTAACTTGCTGGGGTGATGCGACTTCCCATTAACTGAGATAAGGCTTTTACCACGAATTTCTGTGCACTTCAGCTGTGATGTGTGAGTCTCTGCAGGAGCAAAACAGAGTTCATTGCTTTTCAGAGAAGTTAAAGGATGTCTCTGAAATAATTCAGACACTTCTCTGCACGGGAAATTTCACTATTACAGGAACAGAGCCTTTACAAGTTTGGAAATAACCTGGCTTTCCCTTGTGTACCTAAGGGCTCTCCAGGGACTTTTCTTTGCTGCTTTCCCCCTTTTTGCATGTATGACCCAAGACAACGGCAAGGGGTAGGGTTAAGGGGGATCACTGATGTTCTTGCCTCTGTGCCAGGCAGTTGCCCTCCCCATGGAAAAAAACAGAGGGCTAATCCAGATGTTTCAGCCAAGTGCCATTTTACAGCCAAAGCTGCATGAGTGCTCTGGAACTGGAGAAGCAGCCACTGTGGCAAGGGCTGGGGAGTGACCTTCCCAGCAGCTGCTAAATGGAGTTGATGAAGATAACCAGTACTTTGCCTTTTAGAAAATTAATACCTATTTATCTCTGGGCAAGCACTAGAAACTAGAGTTACCCTTTTCCTGCTAACAGTTCTATTTTCTTCTCAGCAGAGGCTCTGGAGGGTCTGGAAATGCCAGTGATTACCTTCTACTACCTGTGAAGGTTCTCTGGGACTGCTGTTGGATTGAATGGTGAGGCTGAAGATTGGTTGCTGCCAGCAAATATCAGTGGGGCAGTGCTCCAGCAAGTTGGATTAAATGCTAGGAAGAAGAGTTGAGACAAGTTAAATGCATTCCCTGAGGGAAATGGGACCCTCTCTGAACAGAATCATCTGAAAGTCCCACAGTGAAGGATACAGCAGCAGACCAGCTGGGACTGAGTGTGACATCAAAGGTCAGAGAGTGTGTTTTGAAGGAGCAGCTTTACCAGAGAGGAGGAAATCAGCCTTAACAAGGAGGGAGAAGCACACATAGGCAGTATGAAATGACTCCTTATTTTCACTTTACTGTATTCTCCCTCTCCTGCCTCCCTCCCCGGTCCCCAGTCTCTAGAAACACAGTGCAGTGAAGGAAGGAACCTGGGCAGTGTTAGCAAAGAAGGGAGAGGGGAGTCAGTTTAGCTGGATGCTTTAAGTTTGTGTAGCTTTAAGGTACACAGTACAAGTCTGCAATCTTCTGAATCTTTCAGGTTGTTGCCAGCACTGACAGCTCTAACACACTCACTGCCTGCCATAGGACTGGGGCTCTAGCTCAGGGATGCTGAACTCACACCCCAGCCCTGCCCAGGTATGTCCTGGCTGCAGGAGGTTGCTAGTGCAGGTCCTGGCTCCTGCTCCAGGCACCTGTGGCAGAGAAGGCTGCAGAGAAGAGATGACATGTGGGGTTTGCTCGGATGTGGGCTGCTCTTGCACAAGTGTGAGGAGTTGGGTGTTGGGAAGAGGACAGAAAAGTGTGATTAAGTGTACATGACGTAAAATGTATTTGGTGTCAAAGGGGAATTGTAACTGGAGCTTTGGCTGTCAATCAGATCTCATCCCTCCTCCAGTAAGAGGTGTTCATCATCTTTCCTACTGCCAGTAAGGGATTTGCAAGTTGGGTATTATGGATATGAGACTGGGGGAATAAATTATTTGTGTGTCTCTGTTTAGGTTCTATGTCTGAGTGCAGGAGGGATTCAAGGTTGGTGCTAGCAGGTTTGGAGCCTCTCAGAAAGAGGCAGGCAGCTTGCAGAAGTAAATAGAGTGCATATGTGTGGTATATTGTATGGTATGAACATAAACATTGTGTTGCTGCAGACCAAGGATTCACCTCAATCCTGTACTGTCATCTTTACCTAAAGGAGTAATGAGCATGGAGCATGACAGATCATGTACCCCAGTACAACCTTCCCAGCTTCTCTCAAGCAGCACTTCAAGGCCCTCAAAATAATCTCCCAAGATAGCCACTGGTTGTCATTGCATTGAGAGGCTTGCAAAGGGTGCACAGTTTGAGAGGCTGCGCAGGTGGGTGCCTGTATGTGGGAAATAAAAGTGGGGAAAGCAAATCTGTGAGCAGCTTCCTTGCTCCTAGTTCTTGTGCCAGAAGAGAGTTTGAGCCTGTTGTCACACATTTTAAACATCCTACTCTGTGTTGCTCATTCTGCCCCTGGATGGGAGGCACCAATGTGTTGACAAAGGCAGGATGTATGGATGACCCCCTGCCCCTTGAGAAGAGTTGCCATGGGGTGTGGTGTAGGGAAATGCTGCATAATCCATGGCCATGCAGGTGACCAAAGGTGTCTGTGGCCTGTAAGTGACTCCTGAAACAGAGTGAAACAAACCCCATGTGTTATTCCAGTTATACTTTTTCCTCTGGCCTTTCACCCCATCAGGCAGGTGAGGAGGACATCTCTGTAGGTATGTCAGGACAGAGGGATGAAATGATGGAGCAGGAGGCAATTCTGTTAGGCAAATCGGTACAGTTATATAAAGAGAAAGAAGTGGGTCTAACAGAAATAAAAGAGGGGCTGGGGAATGAAATAGAAGCTTTAGAGCTGAAGGAGAAGTGTGTGTGTGTGGGAAGAGCCCTGAAAAGCTGCCTTAAATTATCGTTGTGAGAGGAAGAAATGGAGAAAATGGGTCATGGCTGGGGCTGGGTGGAGGCTGAAGGGCCTCTTGGAAAGGGTCTGGATTGGGGAGGCAATGCCAAGGAGAGACGGCTGGTAACTGAGGTTGGTTTTCAGAAAGCACAGCGCAGAGCGTTCTGCTGTCTGACACCAGGTTTGTGTGACCCCTGCTGTTGTACACAAAGCTTGAGAAAACATTTGCTAAAGAAACCGAGGGCCAGTGGTGTAAAGATGCTCTGATGAGGAATTTCCTGCAGGAGGTCCTGATTTGGGATGGCCTGGAGATGCAGGTGGCTGAAGACTTTTCTAGCAGACCCCTCTCCGCCACCTGGATGGACAAAATTCACTGTTAAGAAAGCAAGAAGTCATGTAAGGCAGAAGTTATGAAAGGGTAGAAAGAGATTTTGGAAACCAGAACGGCCCTCCAGCTTTTTGGGGAGGCAATGCTTGCGTGCTTTGGGAAACTCATGAGGTTTTGGCCTCTATCTGTGTGATCTTTGTGGGCATTAAAGATGCTATTGGCTTTGTAAGGCTGCTGGACTGCGGCAGGTAGCAAACTGTACCCCAAGGGACAGGTGTCCCGGGTAAAAGGGATTAACACCTCTGGGCAAAGTGGGTTTCCAAGCCCCCCGAGACTGCCCCTGCCCGCAGGCGGGGGGAAGCTGGGGACTTTCGGCGTGGACATGCCAATCCGGTTGCCAACTGTAGTTTCTTGCTGCCACCTAGTGACGTTCAGGAGTACCTAGAAATGTCAAAAAGTGCCTGGATTTAGCGCTGAACTGGCAAAGATAAACGGCAGGGAAATAATCCTGAAATACCGTGGTCTTTGGTTTCTGTATCTCCTGCGAAAAAAACCGTGGGGAGCTCTGGCACGCCAAGACAGGTTTCAGCGGGTAATTAGTCATGAAGCGTATTTGTTATTGAGTAAGGTTATTTCCCAAAGTGGAGACAAAATTAAAGCTGCCTTTCTTCCTCCAAAGCGTTGCTGCTCTGGCTTGGAGCAGGTTTGCTTTGCCTGGGTGTGCTCATTCCGTTGTAGCAGCGCCCCGGTGATGTGT
Source organism: Oxyruncus cristatus (assembly GCA_013399855.1). NCBI lineage: Eukaryota > Metazoa > Chordata > Aves > Passeriformes > Cotingidae > Oxyruncus > Oxyruncus cristatus. The sequence continues at coordinate 12,104 of VXAY01006167.1, forward strand.
GCACTGGCATGGCAAGGAGACCCTGATGAAAACCTTGCGGAGGAATCTGGAATAATCTCATTCTATTGTGGAAAAGACCTTTATTTTTGAACTTTTCAGTGTTTCAGGCTCACCTAATGATGATGGGCCATGACCCACAGGATTTTATTTTTTTTTCCTGTAGACAGGTGTAGGGCAGACCTAACAAGGCAGGCAAACAGGGCATCAGTGGATTAAGATGCTTTATTGAGGTTGCAGAAGTTTTGTCCCTCCCAGCTTTAGGGAATGCATAAGATTGCAATTAATCTTAACTTTTAATAATGAACTCTTCTTATGATTCCAGGTGAAAATCTGTGCGTTTTTTACGGTAGTCAAAGAAGCTCCTATGGATTTTGATTAGACCAAGATATCACTATAAAAATTGTAAGTCCATTTACTACTTCTAAAATTGTAACATGATGAAGATAATATTTTTTCCTTGGAACCAGTTTTGGAAAGTTTTTGGGAGCTTCTCTGCATGGGCTACTGCTCTGGTCTGTTCATCCCAGTACAGGATGTTATAGGTATGCAAACCTTTCTACTGTGTCTCAAAATACCTGTGACAAGAATCATCTTTGCATCCTTTTATCATCTAACAGGCTTCTTCCCTCCACCTCCAAACAGCATTTTGCAAGAGCAGTTGTGGAAACAGTGTATTACACAATGACTTTTCCTTTTATTCCCTTTTTCTGTGCCTTCCTTCCACCCTGAAGCTTTGCAGGGACGCCCACTATGAGGTCTTTAGCTGATGAAAGCAGGATGCCTAGAAATACTGCAGGCGTCCCATTACCATTCCTTCAGTCGTCTTTGTTCCCTGGCACCTCAGGGAGCCGTGGTGCCAACAGTGATAAATCATTTCTGCTGCTGGTGTCTTTGGGGGCAGCCGCAGTAATTACTTAGAGTGACCCTTGCTTCCAGCCATCAGGAAAACCTTACCATCATCCCAGAAGAGCTTAAATCCTTGATAGGGTGTAAACGGCTGGCACCAAGGGCAGTGAGAGTAGCCAAACAGGAATAGAACACTCAAACTACTGCTCTCCAACCTGTGTATTTTTAAAACAAGGTTAACGATCTCTTGTTAAAGAGAGAACAAATGCACAATAGTCTTAAAAAGGTGGTGACTGTTTATCCATCTATAATGTTTTAAAGACTATTACAAGGGAATCAGAGATGACAGTCCCCTCCATTTGAGCCTGGAGGTTTGTTTGGACACAGGAAGGTGATGTGTGTGTGACTCAGGGGAGCTGACACTGCACTCAGGTGGGGATGTAGTGGTGAGTTGGGGCTGCTGGTGAGTCAACCAGCCTCATGAGGGGATGGTGGTGTAGTACTTTCCCACTCTGAAGGTGAATCTGTCTTTGCCACGGTAGGTTTGCTACACTTGTAACATTGGGGAGGTACAAAAGTGGAGAGAGGCGAAGTTTAAAATAACTCCTGGAGGTATGCAATTGAGACTAAGGTGGTGAAAGGCACCTAGAAAGCAGAGGAGTGACTTTCACAAGGTGAATGGCTTTCCCACCCTGCTGCGTGGTGACACATGTGCCATTTCCCCATCTGCTACAGCACACAGGCTGAACTTTTCCTTTCATGGCATGTACCATGGCACAACATAACTAATAAGATCCATCCAGGTTTGATGAGAACCTGTTTTGCCCCAGTAGGATGCATGGGAGATGTTCCTGCAAGCTTTTGGGCTTGTGGCTGAGGAGGATGCAGCATGGAGGCAGCAGAGCTGCTGCTGGGCCCAGCCAGCTCCTGGTGGCCAGTGCATCTCTCCTTTGCTGCTCCCATCATGAGGGCAGCTTGGTGAAACATCTGGGCACACCACATCTGGGCTTTAATTCTGGAACAGTGTAGAACTTTGGGTGCTGTAGGATAGCTGAGTGTGTCTTCTGCGTCAATGAAGAGGTCATTGGTCACACTTGAAGACCAAGACCCACTATGCAGGAAGGATTTTGCACTCTCGTCCTGTGAGGCAGTCTGGAGGAATTTAGCCCACAAACATCAAATGCTGGGCATGTACCACCCAAAGGGCTTAATAATGGCAAGTTATGAATGGAAAAGACTGTTTCTCATAGAGCATTATGCAACGCATGTGCTTCATGTGCAGACTGTAAAACAGACACAATTCATAACCAGAAGTGTGTTTAACTCTTGGAACAGTTTGCCTGGGCAGTATGGTGAAATCTTCATCATTTGGAGTTGCCAAATTAAGATGCAATGTCTTTCCCAAAATCATGCTGTAACAAGGCCTTAAATAACTGGGCTCAGGGCATAGTAAGAGCAGTAGCACATACCACAAACTTATTAAAGCATGGTTCACAAGTCTCTTATGTTGTGATATCAAACCCTAATATTTGCAATATCTTCCTTGCAAAAGATTCAGGTGCCTTACATTTCCAGAGCTGTTCTGTGTTACTTTTTACCTTTTGCTACAATAAGGGTTGGGGAGCAGAATCAGAGGCCGTGCTCAAGTTCCTGACCTCTATCCCACCAATATGTCTGATGGCATAAAAATGACCAGCTATCTTCAATGAACCCAAAAATCAAATCAGAAGCTGACTCCAGTGAAGTCACATTTGAGGCAGAGGAAAAAAGGGAATTATTATATTAAGTACAAACTCCCATTCACAGCCTTTCCCCATGTTAGGAACCACGCACATGGCAAACATTCCGATCAACTTCACAGCCAGCTGCATCAGGACAAACACTGGGGCTTCAAAACACCATGTAAAACTAATGAAAAACATCTGAGAAAGTGCTTTGCTTTACTTGCATGGCAGGCAGAAAACTGTGCGTGTCTTTTGGAGTTTGGGTATACACATGTAAGCACACGGGTAAACTGTATTCCTCTGACATTGTTTCAATTAAATAGATGGATTAAAACAAAATTGGCCTGTCTCTGTCTTGAAAGAATGCCAGAATATAGAAGTTGGACAAGAAACCTAAGTGAGATTGCTGGAGTTTTTGTATGAAACTTAAAGCGCCCAGGCTGAGTGTTGGATGCTAAGGCAGGACAAATCACAGGCTTAAAGTTTCAGCCAGTCATCTTTTATCAGTCATTTGGGCTGGAAATCCTCAAGCAGAGTTTGATTTAACAGTATGTCATTTTTTGTTATGTTCAGCCACTGGGGTTTAACTGAGGGCAGCCTTCCCCGGAGGAGGAGAAATGCAATGGCCTCTAGTGGTGGGTACATGCAGAAATAAAACAGACGTGATTGCCTTGTTTTTTAAAGTTATGAACTATTCATTCCCAGCTGGAGCATTCCTGGGGTGAGAAGAGCAGCTGGAGGTATCGGCCACTGCGATCACGCAGATTCCCTTTTCTGTTCGACTTGGTGGCAAGAGACTGTCTTTCCTCTCTTCACTGGGTCATGACGTCCTCCAGATGTTTTAAAAAATGAGTGCTTCTATTTGGACAATAATGTTTTGTCACTCTTCACTGAAGTTTTGTGCATCTGAAGGCATGCTTGCTTCCATACAAATGAGATGATTTTGCCCTTTTCTTTCAGTGCCCTTGAGGTGGAAAGCAATGGTGGTTTGCAATCAGGTTTGTCTACTAGTTCTTGCGGCAGGCAACGAGGGACAAGCTCCTGACACAGTAATCCTAACCAGTCCTACCCATCTTCTCAGTGCTAGCTAGAGTCCCTGCTTTCTGTCCTGAGGGAGCTGTGCTTCTGGGCTCTGTCAGACCAACATCTGAGCTGGCTACTTGAGAAAGGATTTTTTGACAAGCCCAGATTTTAACTGTGGGTAGATTTAAAAATTATTTGGAATTCAGCGTTAGTTTAGGTAACCCATGAAATCAATGATCACATGTTTCTTGAACCTCCTTCAAGCCGTGTGTGTTGGTAGAAGCCCCTGGGGCACTAGTTTAAGTGGCATGTGCATGGTCCTGGCTCTTCAGCAGCTGCAGTTGCAGAGGGGTTCCATGGTGGTAGCTTGGCTTTTCACAACAACTGGGTGTGTGGATGTGCCAGGTCTGGGCCTAGAGCAGCAATTCTGCTTTCAGCCTTGGTGCTGTTCAGCTGTGCCTTCTGGGACCAAGCCTGGAAAACATGGAGACAACCCTAGGTGTTGTGGATTTACTCTGCAACAGGGATTTGGCTCAAATTCACCAGAGGCTTACAGAATCTGTTTATTTAGGGTTATCTGTGTCCTACTAAGAATGGCTTTCTTACAGTTTGATTTGATGTCTGCAGGATCTACATGAGCATGTGGTTCATTGCTAAAATATCTGTATTCCAAGGCTCCTTGTTTTACTGAGTTAATAACAGCTTTCTAAAACATGTTTCCATTGAAACCTTATTTTACTTGTTAATATTATAGCTGAGTATCCTGTGTATTATTATTAAATATATAAATATTCCTAGTGAGTTAATTTTACTTATTACTAAGATTCTTGTTAAATGCTGCCTTCAACTGCATCTTGACACACATGGGCATTTTTTTGGTGTAAAAGTATTTCGAATACAGTTTTAAGTGATACACAATTCAATGAGTCTCTCAAGAAGTTCCAGCTGCTCTGTGTCTGTCACACCGGACATTGTCACAACTCTGATCTCTGGCTGTAATGAAACCTCCTCTGTGAAACCAGACTTCCCTTGTTCTCTTTTGGGTATCCCTCCTGCTGTTTTCTGACCAGAGCTTTCCAGGGTGTGCTAGGGTTGACATAAGCAAATGTCATGACATTTGCACAGTTGCCTGCAGCAGCAGTAGTTGGTGTAGGTGCAGAGCTGTAGCTGTAGCCACAACTACAGCTCCTCCTCTCCCTTTTCTCTGCCACTGTCTGCTCCTGAACTAACTGCCCTCCCTTGAAAGCTGGGAGTCATCTCTGCCAACTTCTCACTTTTTCTTGTGACCCAGCAGTCCTGGCTGCCATGATGTTCAATGGACATCTAGTCTTTGTGTTCAGTGGAGCTGAATTTGACTGCAGTAATCTATTGAGGACAAAACGAATCTCACCCCCACTGGTGTTGATTTCTTCAGCTGAAGATGCCTGCAGTGGAGACACCTATATTTACTCAGACTAATCTCATTTCTGTTTTTTAACCTCATTTTCCCCCCCTCACTAATGTGGTACTGCAGGACATCTGTTTCTTGTCTTCAGTATGAGAAACAGATTTTCTTGCATAAAAACCATTTCTTCCCTCAATTCTCTCAGAATAAATTGGCATTGTTTAACCTAATTTTTCTCATAAATAATCCCTTTGAGACCTGATTGTTCCTGTGGCTTCCCAATATTTTCCTAGTAATCCTTATCTTCCTTGCAGCGTGATGCCCAAAACTGGAGACCGTACTCCAGTTGAGGCCTTACTCATCACGCTGAGCAGAAGGAACAGATTACTATGTACAGGAGTAACACATTTTCTTTCCATTTCCTCTGTAGTTTTCTAATACTGGCCTTTTCAGACCAGTTTCTGGTTTTCAAAAAACTATGAGTGCTCTGTCATACATTCATTCCTCAAAACGCACCCTGAAGCTTGAGTATATTTGGCTTTTGTGTCCATTAAATCACTGTGCATCCCTCTGTTCTGCCTGTTCCTGGGTGTGCAGGCTTACACACACTTAGGAACAATGCTGATGTGTGTAATGGCTGCATGTGCTGGAGGAACAGGTTGGGATGGCCTGGCCCTTCCACTGCTGCTCCCCTCTCAGCCAGATCATACCTTGGCTTTCTGGCACTTCATCTGTTACAAAATCTTCTTGTTATAATGCCTGAAGCAGCTTGGGGCCAGGTCCCTCTTAGTAATATTTGTCCATCTGTACTGTTGTCACCATTAGTGGAGATTCTTAAACTGACAGGAGAAGGTAGCTACTAATAGGGCATTTTCTGGGATTTTTAGATCATCTGAGATATTTCCTTTTCTTTTTTTTTTTTTTTTCCAGTTTACTTCTATGTAACCTCAGCCAGTGATTCCTTGGGAATAATTTATTTTCCTACCTTTTTGAAGGCTTCAAGGTTAAGCTTTTGTTTGATGTGGGTTGGAATAATTTTCATAGGACACTCACAGAATTTTTTCATTGCCTGATAAATTTATCTGCAAAACATGTATTTCGTGATATTTTTAAACTAAATACTGTAAGAGTTAAGGATTTTTAAAGGAATCCAGGGTTTGCTTTTACTGTAGCTTGGTGTATTTATTCCATTTGATGGAGGGAAGAGAAGCATCTTGGTGAGACACTTTGGTGAGTAAAAACCAGAGGGTCACTTCCATGCACATCTATTCAACTTCCCTGTTAATCCAAGATCAGAGCTTATAATACAGAAAATCTCTGAGCAGTGTCTGTTTTAAGATTTGACTCTACAAGGGAGGAACGGATGGAGATAAACCAGAGGTAGAAGGCAATTTGAGTGAAAGCAACCATGAAACAACAGAATCGCTGTTCTGGGGAAAGAAAGAAGTGAAAGGAGCAGAAAAAAAGGTAGCGAACTTCAAAAAGCAGACGTCAACAAGCCTGGGAAACAGGTAAATGTGTGTCTTCTGGGAAGATAATCCTGAAGATAAATGAACTGTCAGTTACTGAAAGTGCTGTTAACAAAAGCAGAATGGTAAACTATCCTGATGTGAAAGAAAGAGAAAACCGAGCAGGAGAGCAGCACCCAACCACACCAGGAGCCAAGACCTAGAATCAATGGGACTTATGTGATAGGTAGAAATGGGTATTCATAACTGACAGTGACTGCAACAAAGCAGCATGAACATACTGGGGTACAACTTGAAAAAAATCACATGTGAAGCCAATTAGGAAAAAAAAAAAATCTAAACCGCCACTTTTCTATAAATAGACAGAGTAAAATGTACACCTTTTAATTTAATGAAAAGAAGTACAAATAGCAGATGAGGCATAAGATCTGGAAGATTGAACATTCTCTTTACTTTAGTTGCACAACCACATCAGTGGCAGGCAGAGTGTCGTGGCATGGCTGCACAGCGAAGTCAGGAAAGCGCAGGCTGCACATTGGATGTAAAAATTAGAAAACTCTTATGTACAAAATAACTCCTGCCACATTTATGATCTATTTTATGGCTCTTATCACTAGGCATTTTCAAGGAGTGAGAGCACATTTCCTCCATCTCCTGCAGGAAGGAGCTCATTATTCCTTATTAATTAGGTCTTCAGTCACTAATCTGTTATGTACCTTTCCAGCAACTGTTTACAGATAAGTGTTGTAGGATCTAATTGATGGAGGATAATTAGCTCCTCCCTAATTAGTGTGAAGTGTGCTTCTTTTCACTCTGTGGATGATCGCTTATGAATGAAAGGCCACAAATGGAAAACTCAAGATGTGCAATGTGTCAGGAACTAATTTGCTTAAACTATTTTTGAAAGCTTATTCAATTAATACCCAAACAGTAGGCTTATACATGAGTGTGTGTAACTGACTTCAGTTGTAGGCAGGCATGCGGCTGCCACAGACTCGAGCATTAATGTCACACTTAGTTTGCATACACTGCACAGGCACCACGAGCAGCAGGTTGGCAGGCATCAGCAAGGATGATAAAACACATGGAAATAAAGCAAAACCTTCTGGAAGTTTTGTCTACAGCTTCATCATCTTACATAATTGTCTCAGGTCTGAAAAAGAATGAGTTGATAGCAGCCTGCACCAAAGTGGTTGATAAACTTTGGTGTGTCTTTTTTTTTTTTTTNGGTGTTTTTTTTTTTTTTTTTTTTTTTTTGTGCCTAGCCTGTGAAACTTGCAGAGGTTCTTATTGCCAGAGAACAGATATTCAGTGTCCTTTGAAACCAGATGCTTATATCCCATTTGGCACAAAAGTTGCCAGCTATTTTCCAAAAAGCTTCTCTACAAAGACTCTAGGTTATTCTTTCTGTAACACAGCTATGGGTTATTGTTACGATTGGTCTCAGCTACAACAGTTCTTTTCAAAATGTGACCATTTTTGCCTGTGACTGCCTATGGTCTCCTGGCTGCAAAAAGAAAACTGCAGATTAGCTGAGCCACTTTCTTTTGACAGATAATCACTGTGAAATACAAGTATTGCGGCTTGGAGTATGTGCTGATGTTTTAGAAAACTTGTAAGAGAAGATGTGGTATTTATATAATTAAAAATTATGTTGATTCATAGCACAGCCTGAGTGCAGACATAGGCCTGTTGGCAGATATGTTTCTGTATGGATGAAACCAATGTTTGGTGTCTGACATAAGCCCACTGCTCAAGAGCCCACTAAAATTAATAGAAACTCTCTCATTGAATTTCCATGTACTTTATTTTAGATGACACAGATAGAAATACCAAGGGAGAGTAAATAGGCTCCCTTTCCTAGTTATGAAGAAGTCTTGAAATGTGTCCCTTAAGGATTGAAATCCTGGAAAACAAGAACACAAATCCCATGAACTTTTTCTCCCCAAGAGGTTTAAATCAGTTTAATGATTTTGGAAGTTATGTTCTGCTGCTTTTCCACCAGCCTAACATACTGAGTGAGACAGGAGCTGGGGAGTCAGACGGGACATGGATGAGGTTAGGATTACCTGCAAATTTCTAATGTTCCCTGAGACTGGAGAATTGCTTCAGTTCCCTAGAAGCCTAATACTGTTAATCAGTGAAGAAAGATATCACTGTTTCATTACTTGCTGCAGCTGAAACTCAAGGAAATTACTTGGGTCTCATTATCAGATAAAGTTAAGATACCAGTATAAAAGAAAACTCTTTTTCACACTCAGGTTGAGAGTAATTTATTTTTCGTAGCTTAGATTTTAAAAATAGAGAGCCACAGCACAGGAGAATATGATAGAACCACACAGAATCTGGATACCACGGATCTGCTTTGATACAATAGCAGTTTCCAGCCTTTTTTTATCCTTAAAACCATTCCTAGGTATGGTGGGAAGAGACTAGGATGGCAAACTGAGCCGTGCATCCGTCCACTGTGGGGCACTCGCCCTGCTCCATTATTTTGTGGAGCCTGCAGCTGTAAAAGGGGCTAGGACTTAGTGCTGCCCAGTGTATCTAGGGGATGAAACAAGGCTCAGGGGACAGAGTGTAACCTGGCAAATCCACTCAGAAAAGCAGGATCAGACTCTGCTTCTGATCTGATCCTCACTTTTCGCTTGTGGAGAGTGACCCTACCTGCCTTCCCTGGGGCAGGGTACCTCTCTTTGGCAACAATGGAACCACGCTTGGGCCGGGACCCTTCATTCTCTGTGCTCCCTGCTGCTGAATGGAAAGGGGTGCCTGGGGGAGCCTGCTCGCTGCCTCTGGGATCCAGCCAGTCCTCAGGCACTCTCCTACCTTGCTGTTTGCGGGGAGGCTGATAACAGCAGTGTGCTCCCAGCAGAGGTCATGCGGGTCTGTAAATAGCTTTTGAGTGGAATTGGTGCTGTGACTGTGAGTTTTAGTGCTGCAGAAACCAGCACTCCTAGACTGTAAATCCTGAGAAAACTCATTGCTGTCAGTCCTCTGGGCATTTTCTCCTGGGAAATCTTGCTGTAATGAAAGCCGAGCTGAAGGGCTTGGTTACGTTCTAGGCAATGGCCAGTTTCCAGTGGGGTTTTGATGCCAAAGTTCAGATGTTTTTCTTTTCCTTGAAAAACACAGCGCTGACTAGCTTAGGCTAGTTACAAGATGTGAACTTGCAGAAACAGGATATGCCAGCAGGGATGACAGCATGAATGTCCCTTCTCTCTCGTGTCATTAGAAAGAGATGCAGCTGCCAGCTCAGGTGCCTGAACCCAGAGCAGGACTGAAACAAAGGATAAGCCCATACGGGTTCTTGTTTTCCTTCTAAATAACTTGGTAAGTACCTGGCAAAACCTCTGGGAGTCTCAATGGTGAAATATAAAACCTTCCTGTCCCCTTGAGTCCCCAGTCACACCTGAACAAGGATATGTGACTTTCTGAAGGGAGCGGACACATGCTAATTGGGAGGTGCCACGAACTGCACTCTGCTGCTCTTTGCCAATGTCCCTCTTTTCCTCTCTGAGCTGGGAGTGTGGAGAGCCTTGTGTTACAGCCCAGAGGAAGGCTGGACTGTCAGTGTTGATTAAAAGGAGAAGAGTATGAAGTCTGCCTTGGCTTAAGTCTTGAGGGTCAGGATTGCCCTAAGCCCAAAGTCACCCAGTCCTTAAGCTAAAGAATATTTTTTGGATGTGCATGGTATTTGCTAAAGGTCTTTTTTACTTCCTCTTATTCAGTGACTAAAATTGGTCTGTTTTTTTCTACATCAGCTAAGCATGACATAATGACCAAAGCCAAAATCTGAGGTCTTTAAGGTTATTCCATGTAGGAGAAAAGGCTGATAGAGAGCTCAATTTTCTCTGAAGCCAGAGTACCTTCCATGTACAAGGTTGTGTTACCCTGAACTCAGTAGAAATCAAACAACTAGGAGACTATGTCTTCATTCAAAATCCTGTTCTCCATTGCTCCAATGGTCTGTGTACCATGGCACACTTATAAAGGGCCTTTTTCCTTATGCAGCAGGATCAGCTTCTCTCCAACTCCCTCTGTCAACCTGGTTCTCTGAAACCAAGCTTAGTCCTATCCTGTTTAACTGAGAGCCCGTGGATTTCTAAGGCACCTTATTTGCCCTGTTTCAGGAGGGTAGATATACTCAGCTTTCCACTTCCGACGATCTGTAAGGAGCGAGAACTAGCACTTTACATAAAACTTAAATGATAATATTAGCTATGATAGTGATATGTATCAGATGACTCTTAGTTTTTTGGTAGCTAAGGTGAACCCCTCTGGCTATAGAAATTGTTCATGCATATTTGGACACATGGCTTTGCGAGGAAGGGGATTGTGTCCTTTGCTGTGCTCCACAGATTTCCCACCTTCCTGAGCCTGGGGTCTGCTCACGGTATGCTGGGAAGCAAGATGAGCAGGCAGGGAAGCCAAAATGAGCCAGTGCTGGGGACAGCTATGAATGTTCCAGGAGACTTAAATGTGACCTGGTGCATAAGTGAATAGTGACCAAGGAGATGAACCACAAAAGCAGCTTTTGAGAGAGCAGGTTACCTCTTTCCCTAGCACTGGCATATAATGAGTTCCTCTCTGAGGCTTTCCTTTATGTATTTCTTTTCTGCACCTGAGGTGCAAATGAAAGGCAAACAATATGGGTCAGGTATGATGGTCTTGGGTAATGAACAGCTGGGAATAATTACCTGCTACCAGGAGGAAGGATGATGGATGGAGGCAAGGAGCAGCAGTATGACATCTTCAGCTGGCTGCTGTGACAGGAGGGGAATCAGAAATGCCCAGAGAAATTGCCTGGAGGAGCTCTGAGGCTGAGGCAAAACACGAGTGCTAGAAAAAGGTCATGCTACACCAGCCTGCTGGGGAAATACTTCTAGAGACATTTCTTATTGTGAGACCTCCATGCATGCTACTGGAAAATCTAATATTAGCCCTGGCTTCCAGCAAGACATATATTTCCCTAGTGGGCTGTGGGAAGCCTCTGCTCCATTCTGTTTAGCCTGAAACTGTGGGCTGAGGTGCTTTGCTGCCTTTCCACATGGTATGAAGCAGGAGCAGAAACCGGTGAGGAGAAAGGGGCGGCAGGCTGAGGCCAGCCTGAGTCCTCATATGGGAGCAGAGGTCCTCATGTAGCTCTGGGATGCTGGGCCTGGGGAGGGAGGAATGAGTTGAGCCAGAGAGCCTTTGCTCTCTGGGGTAGCAGAGCCGAACTCACATGGCATGGGCTATTATATGGCTGGGACAGTTCCTGTAGATGCCAGCTTCTCCCTGTAGACACCAGCTTCTCCCTGTGGCTATTTCCTACAGCTGGGGCTGCGATATTGCTGTCACTGAAATGCATGAGAATCTCCTACATAACCAGGAGGCCAGAGAAGAGCCCAGGAAACTGTTCCCCTTAAACAGTTAAACGGCTGCCTCTCGACAAGCACAATGTCACATTGAATTTGAAACAGGGAACTTTTTATATTTCCCCCCGATTGTGCTGGCACCTGGCAGATGCCTGTTTACCACAGGCATCCATACACACAGCAATCAAAGGAAATCAGAGGCACGGATTAGCAACAGCTGCAAGTCATTAGTGGCAGCCATGGGAAAGCACAACTCTGCACCCCGCTTCCAAATAACCAACGTGAGTATTCCAGAGCACAAGGGTTACCGCGGGGCACTCTGCGGGCACCAGGGACAGCAAACAATTGCCTCGCTTGTCTCTGGAGATGGCTTCTTCCCTCTATCAAAGGCAGCATGTGTTATCAATGAATCAATCACAGTTTATTGGCCCATTGAACATTAACTCTTTGGGAGGCTGAGTTCTGCCAACTGGGAGTCATCAGAGCTCGAGGATGGGGTCTCTACCTGTACAATATATCTAATGAATCTTTGTTTTCTTTGGGCTGATTGCTGGTATCTGTGGCAGTGTCTCAACACGAGTGAGGACGTGGGATCTCCTAGAGTTAACGCTCACTTTACAGGAAGTTTTCTTAGAGCAAGTGTAGAGCAAAAGCTGACCAAAAGCCTTCTTTGTGTATCTTATTTCCTTATTCAGTTCATTTTGAACCAGAATAGAGTCCAAATTTTATTTAAAAACTTGGTGTTGATTGAAATTTCCATTGCAGATTTAGGCAGCTTGAGTTTCTATTTTGATCAATCTCCGGAAAAGCTGATTTTACTTCAAAGCATCTCTGACTCTTGCAGGAGCAGGAAGCTGCTGCCCTATTAATAGAGAGCAGAATCCAGCATCACTGAGGCGTGGCTGATCCCCAACAGTCCTTACATATTTGGCTGTATCTGCCCTCATTTCTCTCTGGCTCAGCGTGGCTTTCACCATCACAGGTGCAGCACCCAAGCTGTTTTCATGGTCTTTTTGGTCTACAAGGAGTGCCTGCCTTGTCCCTGCCAGATTGGAACACTGTCCATGCCTTGTACTTACCCAGTTCTTGACCACTGCCATGAGGACGTGAGAGCATGTGAAGGGGTTGACAGCAAGAAGATGTACAAAGGTTGATATCCAGTATTTCAAAATGCCTCTTGAGCTTCTCCCGCTTTAACTAAAGGAAGGGAATAAGAGGAAAAGGGATGGAAGCAAGGAGAGTAGTCAAGAGACTAGAGAAATGGCAAGCTGGGGGGACAGAAAAAGACCCTTCCAGAAAGGCCAAGGCCATGGTCAACCTGACTTTGTAGCCCCTGCGTCTCTCTCCCACCCCAAAACCTTCAGTTTACTCTCAGCTTCCCATCTGCATCTCCCGCCACAGACATTATTTCTTATATTCACTCCCAAATCTCACTGATTACTGAGGTTTGGTCAGACCCAGCTTCCTCCAACTCCCTTTTTCCTGTGTTCTGTCTGGTGTTACTGTCAAAGTTGAATTTGGTTTCCCCAGGGATAACAGCATTTATATGGAGGCAAAAGAGGAATTTAGCACTCTCTTCCAAGGCCTCTTAAGCTGGTTCTGCAAATAAGGAACGTGCAAACAAAACCTTAAAGGTAACAAAAGAAAGTATAGTTTTAAAGTAAAAGAAAAGTGAATAGTCTCAAAAGATAAAGCATTGCAAGTACTCACATCTCTTAGTCTTAAGATGAAAGCAAGAAGAGAGTGAAGGAATGTTAGTTCTGACACTCCCTCAGTCCTGCAGCTGTTTCCATTTGAAAACTAATGTTTTTAGGATCACAAAAATCTGTAGTGAGCAAGACAGATATTTGTGATAGGAGCTTCATTGCTACTAGCTGCAGAAAGTAGGGTGGTTTTCTGCATGGCAACTGGGGGAAGCAGATTGATTTTGGGAAAAGTTTTAGGTGAGTGCTTGTTTTTAAAGAAGTTATTGATTGTCTCTTAAGTTTGTGGAATGGTGGAAGACTGCCTTCCTCATTCTTACTTTTGCTAAAAATTGTGAGTGAAGGAAGATGAAAGTTTCTGAAAAACTATTTCTATTTTTTTTTTTTCAGTAAGAGACTCTATTATCTTGTGTTTTTTTTCCTGTTCTATCTTCCACTTAAGAGTTAAAGTGTTTCACTTGCTGAGGTAAAAATCACGCTGGTTTTTGTTTTGGTACTTTCAAGTAAGATTGTGGTTCCTCCTGTGCTTCAGCTTAATGTAGTCTAACTGGCTGGTGTTCAAAGTACATTGTGCTGTGCTCACTTGCAATGCTCAGGTGATCTAGGCTCTTCTCCACCTTTGCAATTCCTTCTGCAGTTCTCTCTGTTCCAGCTAGATGTGCTAATCCAGACTTCTGCTCACTGATGTTCTGAGAACAGTAGATGATAACTTGTACCTACACTGTGAAAGGGACTTTGTTGTCAAAATTGGCAAATAGTCATATAAATATTATGCCATCAGGGAAATCTATTTCCTGTCTTCTGGATGTTACTTTTTTTTTCTTTTGTTTTTCTTTTTTTCCCAACCTATAACTGTCAAGTTCATGTTGAAAGGGCTGTAGTCCACCTCTTAGTAGCATCATTGCTGAGGTGCAAAGAAAGTCCAAGGGAAAGTCAGTACAATGGTGAGGGTGTTAGAAAGTATGTTTATGAAGTGAGATGTAAAGAAGTTAGTGCATTCAGTGTATCAGAAACAGACTGAGGGATAACATGATTGTTGCATATAAATACCTATACATGGAAGATGTAGTCACCTTTTCCAGAGCAATATTTTCAGTGAAAGAGCTGCTGTTTAATCCCTGACAGTTCCCTGAATTTAATCATGGTAAGAGGGATGGTACTGCAGGTATTTGAAGCAGCTCAGCAGAGGAGAGCTTTACTTGCAGATTAAAAAAGAAAAAACTTTTTTTTTTCCTTTTTGCTTGTTGGTTTGGGTTTTTTAGCAATAAGTTTGTGTGTGGACACAGTGACCACTTCTTGGTACAAGGATCCCTTCATTCATCACTGTCTTTGTGGATCTTCAGGAAAGAAGGGTTTCTTTTGATGGGTAGAGTGCTGATTCCTCTTGAGGCACAGGCTACAGAACAGATGTCAAGCTTCACTCCTGCTTGGGGAACTCACAGGATTTGTTCTGTTTGTTTAGCTCTTATTTTTCTGTGAAATGTCCTGGTCAGCAGAGCTCTGTATAGTGGATCTAAACCCCCTTGAATGGGACTGATTACATAATGCCCAGAGTCAAAACGATGTGTGCGGCTAAATGATGAAATTCTCAAGGCTTGCTTTGCTTTCTTTTGCGGTATTGGACATAAATTGCCTTTTCTAGACATCCAAAGGTTCAATTGCCTTTTCCAGTTGTGTCTCAAGTATTGAATTTCCAGCCATCGTAGGGCTGTCGAGTCTGATAGTGTCACCAGCCCTTTCAACTCTTTCTTTGTGATGCATCAGCAGTGCCGTAGGTTCTTGGATCAAAAACCAGGGATTTACTGTAGTTTATGTATGTATCACAGATGCAGATCCTGCAGAGAGATAGGGCTGTGAAGGTGGGAAGATGAAGCTTATCCTCTCTTCTGTAATTAATGATTTCTGTTAGATGAAAGTTAGTTAGTGATTTCAACTTTTTAATTTTGACTCTGCACAAATGAGTAGGTGAAAAGAGCAGTGAATACAGGTTTTAGAAGCCTTGGGAGGAAACTGGGACCTGAGTTTGTGCTGAGTGATTTTGGTCAGTTCATGCATAAGGATTAAAACTTTGTTACTGTAGTTCTGATTCTTTCTTCACCTCAGCAGCCATGTAAAAGGGTACACAATGTTTTGATCATTTTATTTCAAAGCCACCTAAAGCACCTGATTGTAGCCCTGTTAGCTGAGAAATGAGGTTCATCATAAAGCATTTAAACTAGTTTTCTTCTGCGAGGTCTGTTACACACAGGTCACTAAACTGTGTCTCAAAAAGTGCTGGATGGGGAGCAGTGGTCGCCACCCAGCCCATCCCGCTCTAGCCTAGCGTAGCAAGGAGAGCTGTACTTGGTCAGTCTCCTCGCTCCAGAGACTGCAGGGGAAACTTGTGTTTTTGAGTTTAGCTGCTGTGAATAATGTCCAAGTTGGATGGCTGAATTTGCTCTGAGAGGATGCTATGAATAGATGTCTTTATGTAGTGTTGGCATCTCTGTTCAGGAGGGCCTTCAATGGAGCATCTATACTGACTTAACTGCTTTTCACATCTGTTGGAAGCTGTATGTGTGTACCCTTTCAGGTCAAGAAAAATGATTTTGTAGAAACCTTGCTGTTAAAATGACTTGCTGCTCAGGATTAAAAACCAGAACGATTCCATTTTCCACTCCTGACAAGGATCTCTAAGTCTCCACAAGCACAAATACTCAGAAAGACTATCTAGTTCTTTCCAGGGAGCTGTAGTGCCTTTGACAAATCACAGAATTTTTTCCTTTAAATAAAGCCCTGGGGTGCTTTGCAAGATGCTCTCGGTTCTGATTCACCGTCTGAGTGTGTTTGTATGTGCAGGGGGAATGAGGCTGTGTTGCACGTAGCCCTAGAGGCCTCATTAAATTGTGATGTGTGGTGTCACATTTCAAACTCGCAGCTCTTGCTGTCCCTAGTTTAAAACTTCATGCAAATGATGGGTAACAATGGTCCAGAAACTGTCTTGACAAAAAAACCCCATGTATGAAACAATGACTGAAATGATCTGAAACACCCACTTGTTTTACATCCTGGGGTTTTTCAGTTGCTCAGGTCCAAGACCACTGCACTTGAGTTGTCAGAGGTGCAATGTGCCCTTTACGCCTCTCCAAAACACAGAGCATCAGAATCTAGTGAGCACTTTGGAAAATGCTCTTAATGACTAATGTGCAACTGGTAGGGATATGTTTGGTCATGTCTTTACACTGTCATTTGTGTTTCCTCGGGAAATATACAGGCGTTGTTTTGATGAAGGTCAGCATCTGTTTGTACTTATTTAACTAAAAGAAGTGTATTGAGAAGGTCAGCAGCTCTCTTAGACCTGAGAGAATAATTAGCATCGAATTATTCTACTGTGCAATTGGTTTTTTTCCCTATTTGCTAATTATCTTCAGCCAACTTATAAAATGTGTCAGCACTAAAAGAATTATTCACAAATAACTACTCGACAAATAGTTTGAAAAGGTGCTGGCAGCTGGTATGGAAGTGGCATGTTCCCTGCCTGGAGGAAGGCCAACAGGGTCACACTGTGGTAGAGAATGGGCAGGACACAAGGTATTGGGCTAGCCTTGATGTTGGAGCAGAGGCTCCTCTCGGCCGCGCACAGTTACTTTCTGTGACTGGTCTGAGCTGCACTCCTGATACCCCCAAAAATCCCCAGGTAGGCAGCAGTTTTAGAGAATGCAAGTTGCTTTTTTTTTTTTTTGCTCAGAAGAAAAACATTTAATTGGAGTGTCTTAATATCAAGCTTTCAAGACAAAATGACCAGGAAACCAAAACTAATCATCTCTGTGAAAGGAAG
Source organism: Oxyruncus cristatus (assembly GCA_013399855.1). Lineage (NCBI taxonomy): Eukaryota > Metazoa > Chordata > Aves > Passeriformes > Cotingidae > Oxyruncus > Oxyruncus cristatus. Next base: position 29,430 of record VXAY01006167.1, read on the forward strand.
AAGTTGGTCTTAATTTCAGAAGGCTCACGGTACTATGAAATGGTTTGAAATGGTAACTCAATCAAATTGTGACTTTTTTTTTTTTTTTTTTTTTTTGGTCAAATGTGTTCTGTATGTACTTCTGCCCCTTTGGGGCTGAGTCAAAAATATGCATAGAAAAATAGAAGAACATAGAAGAACAATGTGCTGGTGAAGTTTTGGTGAATATCTGGCTTTTGGAAGTCTGAATTGAGATGTAGAATTTGCACCACAAAGTGTTAAATTGTCTCCTACACATGTCAGCAATTATTCTTATGAATGAGAACTGTTGGAAGAATCTGTCTACATCAAGTTCAGGTCCAGCTCTATCCTCATGTGAAACACTAACATAAACCAGGAATATTTATTGTTGCTGATCTGTGCTCAATACACTACTCTTAAATAATAACAAGCAAGCTGTTCTTATAGTGACTTAATAGATTTAACTGATCCAACTTCTGACTTAGCAGTATCTCAGAGGAGAGGACAAGTCTATATCAAAACCAAAAGAGTGTTTTGTGTGAGGCTTTTTTTTCCTGTTTTTTTTTTGTTTGTTTTGTTTTGTGCTTTTTTATTAATTTTTTTATTTTTGTTTGTTTTGTTTTTTGTTTTTTTGTGTGTGTGTCTGTGTGTCTGTGTGTGTTTTTTTTTTTTAAGAAGGAATAAAATATTTCTTTATATCAGAATTACTTTTATTATTGTGCAATGGGAGTTACAGGCAGCATCTTTGTGGAGTCTGGCTCACCGTCTCTAAGGTCCTGATTTTGTGTGTGACTGGATATGATAACTTGTTAACTTTTGCTTTCCTTGTGTGTGTGCTTTTTCTAGGAGTATCTTAAAGTGTTGACCCAAAGGCCAGTTTCTAAAGTGGTAAAAGATAAGCCTATCTCTATCTAGATTAGTCTTTAAACTTCGGAGGCATAACTCAAGGAGGACAAGGATGTAATGTTAATGAAATGAGCTCAAGTACTGGCAATCAAGTTAATTCCTCAGGATATGTTTGATTGAGTATTACGTGGGCTAGTAAATAACCCTCCACCTGCACCAATTTCTTTTAAATTTTGTTTGCGAAGTTCATGCTTAAGTGGATTTAAGATATCTTCAGAATAATCTTGACATGAAGAGGCTGCCAGAGGACAAGAACAGTCTTTCCTCATTGGTTTACTCTTTCCACAGCTTGGAGAATCACAGCTAATTGATACTGTTTCCATTTTAATTACACATAATTTTTCTGTTTTGCTACCCAGGGAGCCAGGAGAAGAAAACAATACTCTGTCTACATACAAATCTTCCAATCAACAATTTAAAACCTTTTGTTCCCAAATTTCTTCTTTTTATTTCAAAATGAAAATGTACATGCTTGGGCAAGTCCTTACATGTTTTCATTGAGTGGGGATACTGTCACTGATATTCAGACCTGTAATTTAGTGCAAGAAACTTCCCCCCTCCCTTTCCCTGTACATTGGGGCTCAGGGTTGATGACGCTCAGGGTTCACATTCAGGCTTAATGTCAGTGTTTCCAGCTCCCATCTTTTTGGAAAGAGGTGTCCCACAAACAGTAGATGTTGTGATTCACGTGCCTCTTGTGCTTGGAACTGAGCCCTCTTCCCTGCTGTCATGCCTCACCTTCAACCCTGTGCAAGGATGGCTGAATCTGTATTTTGGTGAATGCTGAGGTGAAGGTACATGGAATGTTGCATTGCTTGCACTGGTTTAATAAAAGATGCTAAGGCAAAGAGCAAATATGGACATAGAAGGACAGGGTGGGGAAGTTAATGGCTTCACAAGAGAATTGTTAAAATTGCTACTCCAAGGCAAAAGCCAGTGTGAGTTTCCTATGGATCTGGACAGACCTCTCGGGTGAAAAAGATTTTTGGGTAGTTGGGGAAATGTTGCTGGAGCCAGGCAGGAAAGATATGTGTGTGTGCGTGTCCAGTCCCTCTTGGCAGTGGAGTCAGCAGAGACCTATGCAAAAATACAGCTTTTGGAAGGAAAGTGGGAAATGATGTTGGGAGGAGGAAAGGGGGAAGACTAAAAAGTATTTTTAGTAGAGAACTGCCCATGTTTCCATGAATGACGGCAAAGCTTTCCTGCTCTAGTTTGGAAAAGTAAATATTGGCTGTGGGAACAGTGCTCCTGATGCACTGAATCTGCTTTTCTAATGTTGGTGGGCTCAATCCTGTGAATCCAAATCTTATGTTTGGTTAAGTTAGATGTTTTGGAGGGTAGGAAGGCTGCTTTCGTGCCTTGCCATGCCTTTTGCCAGGCACCAAGTATTCTCCGTGAGCAAAACCAAGCAATCTGTGCCCCAAGCAAGCCTTACTGACTTGTACTGCAGTTTTATGATGAAGAGCTGAAAGCTGTGACCCTACAACATGACAGAAATAGGGAGGCTTTTAGCAAAATCACTGTATAACGTCAGCTGTCCTTTTTCTTTTTCATGAGAAAATTTTTGCGCACAAGTGGAGCAGTTGAGTCCAGTTGTTTGGAAGAAGGACGGGTCTCCTGGCACTTTAGTGCAGAGAGGTGGGAAGCCACCAGGTGCTGCTCACAGTGGGGCTGTGCCGTGCAAGACCTCTGCAACTCGCATGGCCAGGACGCCCTTTTACCCTGGAGCCTGTGGCATCTCTCATCTCTCTTCTTTTCTTCCCCTTCTGTTTTAAATTCTTGCAAATCCATCTGTTTGTACCAAGGCTGGTGACTAATGAAACAACTCTTATTAGGTCAAAATAGCTGAAATCACACGGCAATTACACATGCACGCTCACATGCACACAGAAGGGTTGTTTCCCCCCCCGCACCCCCCTTTCCCATCTCTGGAACAAAACATTCCCTCACTGTTCTGAGGGCCAGAGCAGCTGCCCAGCTGGCAGGAGCAGAGATGTTAATGCTGTCAGCGAAAGCGTGAGTCACTTTGCAAAAGTTATTTAGGAGGGTCACCCTTCTTGTCCCCTTTCCCCTCTAGCCACCGATCCTTTTGGGTTCATCAGATGCTGAAGGTCTGCCCTGGCTGCTGCCCGCAGAGAGCACAATGAAGGCTTGTCAGGGCAAGGAGGCTCCTGATGGGAGTTATAAAAATGAGTTGTCCTGTGTTCGACTATCTGTTAGTCTCCTGAAAAAACCTTCTTCCTGTCTTGGAAGCATGTGATACTAGCTCCAAGGCTGTCTTTTTCTTTATTTTTGTGTATGGTGGTTTTCTTTCTTTTTCTTTTTATTTTTATAAAGGTAATTTGACGGGAGCTATCAGCATGTGAGGGAAAATGAGAAGTAAAAGACATAAGGAAAAACCTGCTTCTCTAAGCTTTTTGGAGGATGCAGAGCTCTTCTAAGACCTGTCCCTAGCTGAGGCCCCTTCCCTGACCTGAATCCTCTACTCAACCCTTAAGATTGTCACTGATGTTTGCTGCTTCTCCAAACTCCTCTGGGACCAGAGTGCCCCAGGAGCCAAATCTGGCACAAGCACGACTTGCTCCCTCAGTGAGAGCTTGGCAATGCACTCTCGAAGTCAGCACCAGGTTTGTCACAGGGCAAACTTGGCTTGTGTACTTTCTCAGCTGGGAAAAGCCCTGACCTTTGTGTAGGTAGTGTTCGAGAGAAGGCTGGAGGCCAACTGCTGTGAAGGCTGGTATTGGTGTGGTCATGGTAATTTTGCCTATTAGATATGTTCTGATAAAGATAGAATAAAGGTCTATCTATCCTGACCATTTGTTATGCTTTTAAATTAGCTCTCTTAACCTAGAATTGCTGAATGGTTGCCATGCCTGTTCCAGGGCACACTCGTATGCATACTGTGATGGAGACCAGTCTCTACAGTTCCCCTTCCACAGAGGTGGTCCATCAGGTTCAGAGTTATGCTGAACAGGTGTAGTGTTCCCTGCATGGCCTGAATCACCTTAGGTGGGGATGTCCTCTCCAGAGTTCAGGATATTAATGTTAAAACTAAGCTATTGCTGGGGTCACACTGATGAGGTGGGACTGGAAGTCGTTCTAGTCTCTTCTGTGATTTTCAGTGTGTAAAGTGGGGACTGCATGACATGCATAGATCAGCTTCTGTGTCCTTCTCCTTGAGTCTATGGCACCTATGAGAGGCTGCTGAAAACTTTCTATCACCTCCTAAAGTCAGTAGTTTCCCCATCTCCTTGTGTCAGCAAGTCTGCCAGAAGTTGCATTGTCTGCTCAGAGGGTTCAATTTCCTTGATTAAATGTATCATAAGTTTAGAAATTACAGGAATAGTTTTTAAATTTAGTAGAGGGGGAAGAAAAGGCAAAATTTTTTTGAGAAGATTCAGGCGTCCTTGATGACAATGGTTCTGGCCGGGTAGAGGAGTAAAATTCAAAATCAAATCTTTTGTTGCTTTTAACACTTAAAATGTTTTGACACTTTTCATCATTCCTTTAGAAATGTTTCTCATCACTTCTTAAGTGATCTGCTTATGACAGACAGGAATGCAGTCCGTTTCAGGCTGTGCCACAAATGGAGAAGTGCTGGCTCACAGCACTGATGTGGCAAATACTTGCAGTGATAGCCAGTTGCATGTTCTCTTCTGAACACTCTGTGCCCTTGCTTAACAGCTAAATTAGCTTGTCATTTTTTTTCTTCTGGTGATCGGATGTTAATGTAACAAAGAAAGTATTCCTTATTTCTAAAAGACAGGAAGGTGTTGCGTGTGTGCCTGTGCATACATGTTTTCCTCCTTTTCCTTCTTCAGTACACCATTTCCCTAGTGTACAAAGAGAAGTATTTAATTTGGTAGATAACTTGAAATTCTGATGTTTGAAAATGGCAGGCAACCTAGTTAAGCAAACGTGCGTACATAAGTAAAAAAAAAAGGGTCTCTTGATGGCATTTAAATTAATATCTTTTTAAGATAATATGTTCCCTTCCTTGCTCCCTTCCTGAAAAGACACCCATAAGTTGTCCATGAAATAACAAGTGACTAAATCTACTGACAGAAGAATTACAAATCCAGAACATTAATCAGTGGCAAACCAGCCTTGTGTCATTTTGTGGGTGTCTAATTGGCCCCATGAAAAATACCAAATTAAGCCTGAGTATTCAGATTAGAAGACTAAAATAGCCTCTTCCAGAAGTTTATTCTGTTCTCTGATATTTTTGTTCTATTTTCAACCTTTATAGAGGTGACACATCCCTGCTCAGCGTTACTGGCTGCGTATTGTCAGTCTGGAGTACTGGCGCTCCATCTGTGATCTCCAGCTAGCAGCAGGTACTGTAAATCATAGAGATTCATGACAAGGCTGTGAAGTTTTCTGAAGGACAAATTGCAGTATCCATGTAGAAAATTACTGTATCTAAGAACCAGGAGTGGGTCTTGGTTTGTTAAACACTGCTGTAGTGTGTTTGGTGATGCTTTGACTATTGTGAATTAAATGCATAGAAACCACATGCGCAGTCATGTATGTTTTGCAGCTCTGGTCTTCCTTCACTTTCACACTCCTGCATATGCTTGTTGCCTCCAGAATAGCTGAAATGGAGCATTAGGCTGTTTCAAGGTTTTCTTTCAGATCTGGGAATGGAGAAGGTTGAGTCACCCAAAAGCTTGCGGTCCTATGCTGCTACAGACTGTAAATGGCTTGGATGAGAGGGAACAAAGTGTAGTAGGTCCAGTACCTAAATGGACACCATTTGGATGTCTTCCAGTCTGTGATGCCACAGGCAGTTTTACTTTTTGATGATGTCCTTGAAGATGCATCTTGGTTAGGTTAGAGGCAGATGATATTCAGATTCAGTTGTGCACCTTTTGCACAGGTTTTTGGTTTTGTTCTTCCTGACACTGTAGGTCTTGAGGCGTCCTATGGGATGCCAGTAGATGAGTGCTCCCAGATGGTAAAGGCTGCCTGTAGGAACTTTCGGGATTTCAAGATGGGTGACCAACTGGATGCAAAAGGTTAAGCAAAGGGACCTTCCCATCAGGATAAGCCACGAGCAGCCCGAAGTAAGCAGCTGTCACTGTAGGATGTGGTGGAACAGGGTTTATGGCCGATCACTGCTGGTGAATCAAATGCAACAAAGTCCAGCCAATGCAAACTCTACAGTGCTGATTGTCAGAGCTGACCCTGTGTGTAATGTGTGGGACTGCCAGTGCTGGTCTAAGTGGGAATAACGGGGGTAACTGGGTATAGGGTAAGCCTTGGAGTCTCTCTTATAGTGTCTGCTTGTGTAACCTTACTTCATCTCCTTGACTTCAGATGGTGTGCAGAGACACCCTTGGACTAATATGGATGTACTTAACAACCATCTGCAGGGGACTGTGCCTGGAGAAACTGCCGTGGCACGTCCCTCAGCGCGTCCTTGGGACATCTGCGTGTGCCTAGCTTCATCCTCTGTATTTCCAGCTCTTCACATGAATTCTTGAACGAGATGAGAAATGAAGCTATTCCTAGAAATTCCACTGCAGTTACATGTCTCTTTCCTTCACTGGCGGACTCGTCCTTGCTTCTTTTTGGTGCCAATGTTAACACGTCTTTTGGCTGTTAAGGGTAGTTTTTAGACTTGTTTAGAAGAATCTCCTCCCTTTTCCCTATGTGCCACTTACTGTGCTCTGGGGAAGAGTGCAGGCCCATGGCTGTTGAACATTTCACTTTACAGGCTTTTCAGTCAACACATTTCTGTCCCACCAAGAACCTGGGCTCAGCCCAGGGCAGGACTGTGGCGTAGGGAACAACAAACGCATAGCAGATGGTTTCTGTGCAGTTCTGTGCAGTTCCTGAAGCCTGTGCTGTGTGGAGCACTCCAAGTAATGAAGCATCATTATGGTTTTAGGGCACCTGTTTACAGCCTGGTATGAGGACTGTGCATCAAACCATGAAAGAAGAGCATCTGTGTGTGTCCCCACGTATTGAATCTCCTTGCTTGGGCTGCCTTGCCATCCTATGCAAGACTTTTGTACAAAATACATTTGTGTCCTTGGTGTGCCTGTGGTGGTGCTCTCAAGAACAGGAGAGAGATTGACTCCTTTAGGGCTGGCCCCACACTAAATTTCCTGGAGCCCCAGATGGACCCTGCAGAGCACCCTTACCACCACTGAATGTTACTGTTAATGCTTCTGTCACCAAAATACAGCCAGCAACTCCTGCTTTTGCCTTCACCTTCCACCCTGAAGGGGGAAGAAAGAGGAGGAAGTAAGAAAGAAAAGGTAAAAACCCCAAAAGCACATGCATTGAAGAGGAAAGTTTCTCCTACCAACTCAATCTGGGACCAACCTGCTCACCACTTTGCTGCCTGGGGGTTTGTTTTTGGTGGTGATGCCTTTGGCACCATGCCTCACAGCAGCCATTCTTCTCAGTTTCTGCTCCTAAAAACGTACTTTAGGAAAACTGCATTTCTGAGCCCAGTTCACAGGAGTGTTTCCACTTAGGACAACATTTAATTGTATGTTGGAGTCAAACTGAGACTGAGTGGGACTGGAGTGATGCTTAAAGAGAGAAAATATACAGAAAGAAAAATATCTCATTTGCAGGCTGTAACTGCTCTGTTGCACCAAGGAAGACCCTCAGTTGAGGCAGACCTGATCTGTCTCTGAAGTCAGCAGCTGGATACAAGGGGTGAAAGTGGACTGACTAGCTGTTAGGGCAGGAGTTTGGATTTTTTTAATCCTGCGCCCTGAGGGCAACAGTGATGTGCAGGCAGGAGCGACAATCTCCATCCAGCTGCACAGGTCTGTCCCTGGACCTCATCTTAGCTGAGGTGCTGTCTCTGGATCCGCAGATATGATGCTGGGTGGTTTCCAGAGAGAGACCAGAGCTTTGGCTTTTGAGGGAGAAGGATATAGAATGGAATGGGAGCCCTGCACAGGGACTGTGTTTGGGCTGTTGTGAGAATGGACAATACAAAATAACCCTCTTCTTTGTCCTTGTTCCCACAGAGATTTCGTAGAGGGTTTGTGCTGTTGACTTCCTTTTCCTACTGCAACGGGAACTTCAGGCCCCTGGGGACCTTGCGTGTATGTCAGAGATCAAAGGAAGGGTGTGGGAAACATGGTTTCTCCTATAGGTCCATGCCTGGGAAGCACTCCCACAAAGCCTGTTTGGCTCTTGTCAGCCCAGAGCATGGGATAACACGGCTTTTCTTTCCTCCAATCTGAGCTCCAGGTAGTTTAGGATTGACCCTATGGCAAAGGGCAAGGCTCTGGCTTTGCCTGTTGTACAGATGGGCTTTAGTTTTGTGACTCATTGCCAAGGACAGGGAGCTTTGAAATGGTGTTTTTTTGGTTTTAGCATTTGGTATCAGAAATGTAGTGGGGGCAAAACCAGTAATTTTGTCTACAGTGAAGTAAGCCTGAGAAAGCTTTCCAGCAAGCTTGTTCACTTCTGTGGGGTTTTATTCTCAGTTTCAACAAGTAAGTTGAACAAAAGTAATTATGGACCAGAGACATCACACAACTGTGGTTGGAGGAAGCATGCAATTCCACTGATGAAGCAGCGTTTCCTAAAATAACAACTTCGGGAACCTCTGCAATCTGTTTCCCTGTCTCTTACCCTTTTACAAGAACTGAGAAGTCTTTCAGCATTGTGAAGCAAGGCTGCGAAATAGCAACCAGAACAAGAGTGCCTCAGTCTCTCTCACTCTATCTGGGGACCTATTGGGCTATTATTAGCAGGGGATACCAAATACATTCTGTAAATATTTGAAAAGCCTTGCCAAGTGGTGTTGTGAAGACACATGCCCTCTTATGAGCCCCACAGTCGCAAAATGCAATGGAAGAGCCAGGGCAGTTCACACTTATCACCCCATTTTGTTCTTGTCTGTGTAAGGAAATGCACTGAGATGTCTCTTGGGCCAAAGCTGAAAATTCTGTCCCTAATTCTGGCAGAGAGGGTTTAGTTGCAAGTGGAAATTGTATTGCTGCGCTGTGGGCCCCAGGGTTGGCCTTGGTGGTCTCCCGGCACAGACCTCCTGTGCTGAGGTCTGAGAGTTGGTCTGAAGGGTCAGAAGGCCCCTTCAGTATGATGTGAGGTCTGCATAACTTTTTTTTTGCGAGGATTTCCTTACAGCCTCTCGTCCTCTTTCGGCACGGGAGTGACCTGTAATATCGGACTCCATCGCTAGAGGGAGGGAAACTACACGGAATTATCACCCTCTCCGCCTCCCGCTCCGTCCATCCGCTCCAGGCAGGACAGAAGATGCTCTTTTAGGACGTATCTGATGAGGAACAGGTAGAACTGTAATAGGTGGGCTGTTTTCCCGCGATGGCACCAAGCCAGGGTTTGTGCGCACCCTCGTAGGTGGCTGTGTGCAAGGTCTGGGAGCCGTGCTATGGATGCTGCGCAGAGTACCAAGTACTGGCTGAAGCAGGGGGTCCGCAGGACCAAGGCAAGCTGCAGGCACCTCCAGAGATGTTCTGGCCATGCTCCCTGAGGTAATTTTTGTGGGAAGGGAAACTGCAGCGCAGTGACAAAGAGGTTGCATCCCACTCCTGCGGTAACTCAATTGGGGCGCGAACGGCTCAGAGAGCTTAATGCATGCCGTCGGGTGAAGGCACATACTTTACAGCAGTGTGCTTGTGCCCTTCTGAACTAAGGTGGAATATGTGTGCTATCTCCCTAAACAAATTCTCCTTCAAAATACCTATCAGCACTTGTGCATCCCTGTGTATTTATGATCTGTGATGTGGCTGGTTTAGTGTGGTTAAACAAATCAAACCACTAACAAAAATGCAACTTAGATAAATGCAACTAACACATATATCAGAAAAGCTAATTGAATGAAAAAAACCCACCAAACACAATCTTTAACAAAAGCAGATAGAAACTTGTGGGTATTCTTGAAGGAGGGCACCACAGACACCACTTTTTTATTTGTTTAAAATTTTTTTAAATTGAAAGCATAGCAAATTGAAATTAATTTAAGAGAAAGACGATGACACTTTCGACCTAGGCATGGCAACACAGTTGCAAACTCAACCTGCTTCTGTGGGAAATAATAGAGAACAATTTCACTGCTTTCACAACCTGGTAGCTCTTTATTAATCCCCCCTAAACTTGTGATTATAAACGCAGTTAAGGTCAGCTTTCTCACCAAAATGGCACTGACTAGCTACACTGTTTTTACTTGATCTGCTGAGGGGACCATTCATTTTCCCTGCAAGATGTGGATGGATGAAACCAGGCATGTCGGAACAAGAAAACTGGCTCTGGATTCTGCACTTGGGAAGGGGTAACTCTGGATATTCATGCAGACTGGGGAATGAGATGTTGGAAAGTAGTGCTGTGGAAAAGGACCCGGGGGTCCTGCTTGATGGCAAGTCTAATATGAGTCAGCAGTGCCCTGGCAGCCAGGAGGGCCAACCCTGTCCTGGGGGCATCAGGCAAAGCATCGCCAGCTGGTCAAGGGAGGGGATTGTTCCACTCTGCTCTGCACTGGTGCACCCTCACCTTGAATATTGTGTGCAGTTTTGGGCACCACAATATAAGAAAGATATTAAGCTCTTAGAGAGCATCCAAAGGAGGACAATGAAGATGGGGACAGGCGTTGAGGGGAAACCGTATGAGGAGTGGCTGTAGGCACTTGGTCTGTTCAGCCTGGGCAAGGAGGAGACTCAGGGGAGACCTCATTGCAGTCACAACTTCCTCGTGAGGGGAAGAGGAGGGGCAGGCACTGATCTCTTCTCTGTGGTGACCAGTGACAGGACCTGAGGGAATGACCTGAAATTGTGTCAGGGGAGGTTTGGGTTGGATATTAGGAAAATGTTCTTCACCCAGAGGGTAGTTGGGCACTGGAACAGGCTCCCCAGGGAAGTGGTCCCAGCACCAAGCCTGACAGAGTTCAAGAAGCGTTTGGACAATACTCTAGGGCACATGGTGTGATTCTTGGGGATAGTCCTGTGCGGGGCCAGGGGTTGGAATCAATGGTCCTTGTGGGTCCCTTCCAACCTGGCATATTCTGTGATTCTGTGATCTCTATTCTAGACTTTCTTATGATGGCCATGGTCGTAGCACTGTGTTGTATAATGCTGCAGGCAAGGGTGTTGTCATCTCTTGGGAGGTTTTCCCCCGAGGGGATGTTCTTGAGGGATGATAGTGGATTGGTATTTCTTAAAAAGTAATTTTTAAGATGAAAAAGAAAAGGTAAGATATTCATTGCAGCATTGAAACAATTCATAGTAATAAAAATAAGAAGTAAAACTGACCAAGAATGAATGTGACCATGGCTTGTCTGTTGCTCAAGCATGAACAGAGGAAAAACAGAGACACTAACAAATCGAAAGTGAAAAGGCACATATGTGGGTTTGTGTTTGGTCTTTTTATTTTTTAATTTATTTATATTTTAAGTACAAGCTATTATATATTGTTGGTAGCAGTAGAAATCAAACAAAAAAGTCAAGACTTTTTTTCTTAATGAAATGAATCACAAATAGTGCAGGGCTCTAACTCTGGAGAAAATTAAAAGATGAAACTATAATGAGATTCTTAATGTATTATTTGGAGGTGGTCATTGTAACTATCTGGGTCATTGTCAGGAAGGAAAAAGGACAGGGTAGAACTATACTGAATATATGCCATCTTCTCCCCTGTCCCTTATCTTTTATATAAAAAGAAATGTGCACATCTGCAATGTGCAAAATGTGGCTTCTGGAAGTGAAAACAACGTGGAAGAGCTGAAACAGCTGCAGGTCCCTGTAGGACAGGACAGGGAGGTACTGGGTTGTGCTCTGGGCTCAACCTGCCTTGGGGAAAACCTCGTCTGGATGCAATGTTGGATGGGGCTGGCAGTGGTGGAAAGGAGGCAATTTTCTTCATCAAAAGTCTGTCCCAGCATTGCTGGCGGTCGGGAAGAGAGGACGGGTTCCAGGAGGGGATGAGTGTCCAAGAGGAGGGTGTGCCAAAAAGATCTGGCTGGCAGCAAAGCAGCTGGCCTCCGCTGCTAACTCAGATTGGCTTGCCCAGGAGGATCCTAATTACAGCACAACTGCTGTCTCCATAATCGCTGCGGCAGGAGCAGTGCGGGCCATAAGGCACTGAAAGGGACCTGGATGCAGCAGTGGAAGATTATTAGAGTTACTGCGCTCTGTCCTGGCCACTGAGTTGCACAAAACATACCAGATGTCAGGGAGGAAGAAATGGGTCATCCTCAGTGTAGGCTTGTGAAAATAATGTCATTGACTGCCTATGTGAACAATGTAATTGCATAGCGAGGCTGGGTTATGCCCCACTGAGGGTGTTCATGGGGAAAGCTTTGGAAATGTGAGTCTGCCCAGGCATTGGGGTCTGATTTGCAAAGCAGCAGCCACTTCCGTGGCTGTTGTCTGATGTGAATAACAAAAGCTGCTCAGACAGCTCACGCTGAAGGACTGTAACTGTGTTGGATGTTCCCTGCGTACCAGTAATGCTGGCCGCTCACCCACCCGCACCATCCGCTGACAGATGAAATCATCCTCCACAAAACTTGGGCCCAGCAACTATCAAGAAAAGCAGCAGTGAGCAATAAGAAAACTATGTTTTAGGATGTGAATTTTATTATTTTTTTTCCTTGGTATGTTCCCAAGGTCATTTTCTTCAGATATAATTTGAAATCAAAACAGTAAGCTCAGACAACAAGCATTTATAGGGGGTGCATGAAAGCAGATGTGTTTTTTTGTAGTATGAGCAGTGTGTTGTCAATCAGAAGTTACTGCTCATGCCTGTTGCATTTAGGATCCCACCACTTCATTTGTGAGATAGAAGCATCAAAGATTTTACAATGCTCTTCTTGAAAGAGCTCGCTCAGAAAAGGACTGTGAAATATTGAACCACATCTTTGACTTGCAGGCCAAGCGTTTCCCAAGTGGAAAGTCTGGCACTTAGTCCCTAGATGGGAATAAGGGAAGCTGGGTGCAGGTGAAGTGTTATTCTCTGCATCCTCCCACTTGCTTCCCAGCAGAGGAAAGCCCCCGACTGCTTCCCCGCAGGCTGCACCAGAAGCACACATTTTTCTCTTGTGCCAGACTTTAATCACATGCAATCGCCTTATGGATAGCCAGGGCAGTAATGGTGATCTTAAACATCACTGGATGACTCACATTCGCTTTATCTAAGTCTGTTCACACTGTTGCAGCTTTTCTTGCTGGTGACGATGTGGCGGGGAAGGACAGAGTGAGAGAGTGAGATAGCGTGGAAGTGGGAGGCCGCGCCAAGGTGACGAGCTATTTTGCATTGGCATCTGATGGTGCTAATCAGTAACCATGTACTTTAAAAGGTCTCTTTTGATAACATGCTTTAATAATTTAACCCTCCTCATATTTTTGGATATATAATTTGCGTAGGGATTACAACCTGAATCTGCTTAGGTGCCTCTGGTTTCTGACACAGCAGCAGCCTTTGAATCAGCGAGTGTCTGCTCTTGCTGCTTAATCTCTGAGGCAGCCAATTTGGGGACAGAAGGAGTTTTTACTTTATCTGCTCCAAACACACTTGTACTTTATTCCTTTGTATTGGGAAAATGGGAAAAAAAAAGGAGGGAAAAAAAACCAGGAAAAAAGTGCTCCGTGTGTGAGCACGTGTGTGTGTTTATATAGTATGGGAGACAGAGACAAAACTGAACAAGTGTGGGAGGGTGAGAACCTTTATTGTGCAACAAACTGATGGCATCAAATATGCTGCATTTGTTGTGAGTTAAAAGGTTTATACAAAGATTTTTTTAGTAGTGTCTAAGATCTTAATAGGGTAATTAATCTTTCTAAGTGTTACTGCCAGATTATGGGATCAGCTATTACCCCTGGCTACAGAGTACTCCTTTGTGTGTTGCTATGAACAGGACTAAGTGATGAGACTACTCTGTTTGCCAAACAAAGATATGGTTGCTGCTAGCTTGTTTACGTTTGAAATGTGTTTTCTGGTGCAGTAAGAGAAGGCTGCACCATTTCTTTGGGAATACTGGTGCCCTTTAAAACGAGTCTTATTAGGAGAAGAAGGGGATGAAGTGCTGTAGAATTTGCAGAGCTTTATAGAAAAGTGCATATATACTTTAGGAGACATAATGGTGAGTTGCTTGGTTTGACTATTTTTTTTTTTCCAAGCAGGAAAATAAATAGATAGCTAATGTAATAGTAAGAAAGCAGCTGTAGGAAAAGATAAAAAGTAGTCTGTACTTAAAAACTTCTGTATGGAATGCAGGAGCCAAACATTTTAGTTGAGGAATTAAAATCCAAGTTGTACTGCAGCAGAATGGGGTAGGACATAGAGGACATGAAAGAATTTTACCAAGAACTAAACTTTGTTCAATCCCATTTATTCATAAGGATGAGTCAAAACTAAAAGTTGTTTTGTTCACTAGATAAGGGAGGGTTTGTTGTTTGTTTTTTGGTTTTTTTTTCCCCAATACCATTGCAACTGGGGGTGCAGGGAGAAGAGGAAAAAGTAGTGTATTACTCATTGGTTGTCGCTGTTGAAACAACCGGGTCATTCTGGAGAAATGTCTGCATGGCCGAATTTTGACATGTCCTGTACTGCTGAATGAGCAGCTTCTGATCAAGGTCAGTATAAACCACTCTGTCCTTATCATTTAGCATGGTCTAGTGAAGGCTGTCATGTTCTTAAGTGACGGTAAAGGAAAACTCTGACTCCAGGCTTTAATACGTAATATAGTTGGCTTGGACCTAGGATTGCTTTTAAGCCAAGCCAGAGGCAGTCACCTGTAAGTGCCTGTTTGTGTATGGGTGGGTGAGTGTGCTTCATGTGCAACAGCAGTGGTCACGCTGTCACATGTTGAGATGAAATGCTCTGGGCTGGCTTAAGCTGCTGACTTTAATCTAGGCATTGGGTGGGAGGACACACTTACGGGATATGCGGGAGGAAACTTTTCCTACATGGCTGAAGAGGTGGTCAGTTTGCAGAAAGGTGGGGAAGAAATCAGTCATGGGGGTGGAGGAGAAGGGAGTCTTGCCACCTCCTGCCTTGCTGGCACCCGCTGTTGCTGATGGCTTGCGGCAAGCCCTGTAACAGGGCCATTCCCTTTACAAGGGCAGGTGCCAGATACAGGGTCAGCTGGGGGTGTCTGAGACTGCCCACTCATCTCTGTGGCCACCCTGGGGCTGTATGCTCTCTTCATGGCCTGCTGTATGACTTATAGCTAGACAATGATGACAAGGAAAAGCTGCATAACCTGGCTCACCTCTTTTCAGTCTCAGCAGGAAGTTTACATTTATTCAAGGCTTGAGGCATCATGGTAGAATCCTGAAATGATGCCAAACCACCAGAAGGTCGGAAGGCTCTGGTTTGGCATAAGGTTGAAGAAGCCTTCCCATGGGCACACTGGGTGGAAGTAGTATTGAAGAGGGTGGTCAATCAGACCTTGTAGATGTTTCTTCCAGGTGGTGACATGCCTGCCTGGCTTGTCCCTAGGCAGAGGATGTGAAGCACCTGCACTACTGGCCTGGCAGAGCTTGTACAACGTGGAGTTGCTACTTGTGGGCTCTGCTTGGCTTCCTCTGTGGCAGGTCCTGCTGGTTTATCCTGTGTTAGAATCCAGGGAGTAGTGTGACACTGGGGATGCCTGCTCTGTCCAGATGCCCTGGGAGAAAGACCTGCTTAGCTGGTGGGGTGGGGGGAGGTCACCAATTTCTTCCACTGGGCTGAGTCAATGGGGTTGTCTATGAGGACAGAAAAATGAGGGTAATGCTTATTCCACATACCTAGGAGTGGTGGTGGTAGTGGTTACAAGCCCACCATGGCTTTCAAACCTGCGTCACTGTCACCATCCTTGCTCTAGGTGACTGGAGTATGCTTCCTAGGAACTGAATGTTTTCCTGAAAGCAACAGCAAGCTTCTGGCTCCATCCTGTTGTCCCAGCACCTACAGGCCTCTTGTCCTACACCTAGCACTTGGATTTCTCACTGTGTAATGCTGCAGAGATGTGCTTTTTTTGTAAGTAGATGTCTTCATTGGTCAAATTACATTTACAGTGTTCTGCATTCTGTATTTAGGATTTGTAATTTGCTTTATAAATCTCAGTTTGATCCTAGAGGTGATATGCAACACAAGATGCTAAAAACTCTGAAAGAAAGTCTTTGAAGATAATTACAGCTACCTTGCCACAAAGAAGCTCTGAGGGTTACAAGGAAAAAACCCAAACAAATCCCTATTAATGCAGAGTTAAGATGACCCAGTTGTAGCAGAGACCTTTCCAAATGGAAAATTCAAATCCAGGAAATAGAGAATCAACGTACATGCCAATAAAACATTAACTCTGGCCTCCTGGAGCTAGTAGTGCTCACTGGGAATTATCTGCAACCACTCCAGCTGCAGTCACTGTATTAACTGGAGCAGTATTGAACGGTGGGAGGATTAGCCAGAGTTTGGCAGCACTTGGAGGATAAAAAGAAAAAATTTCAGGGTATGTGAAAAGAGAAGCTGAATGCACATACCTGTGGGGGAACTTGAGAATTTTACTTCATCACTGAGATGGGTAAGCAGACATATCTAGAAATGGGGATTTAATGGCAGAAAGGCATAAGATAATACCGACTTACAGGTTTTGGGCTGAACTGAGGTGCTTCTCTAGGCTATGTAGCGGGCTGTGGGTTAGATGTGCATAGGTTCCATCTGGTACAGCACCCGTACAGTGTAGCTCACATTAACACTAGGAAGGTGTTGGATGCTGTCCCATGATGGTCATTGGTGGTCACCCCCCTTTCCTTGCATCTACAAAGTGTGTTGTAGGAGAACTGAGGTCAAGGAAAGTCATACAGCTGAATTTTCTTATTTTCAAAGAATTGTTTATCCAGACTGGTACTGGGCAGGCCAGACTTTCTGATAGCAAAGATATTTGTCACTGAATTTTCTAAGTTTATTCAATAGTTATAGAAATGTTTTGGTTTGTTTTTTAATGTTTTTGTTTGATTGGTTGGTTTGGTTTGGGTGTTTGGTTTTTTGTTGTTGTTGTTGTTGAAAATAGTGATGACTTAAGAAGTTGAAGTTAACATATAGGTTTTTACTTGTGAGGTATCACGATATATCACTAGAGAGGAAATAGGATATCTTATGGTTGTGTACTTTTTTTTGTGTAACAAGATCAATTTTGTTACCATGTAATGGAAATTATAGCAATGTATGAAAACATCTGTGGGCTAGCAGAAGAGGATAAGAATTCAACCTGTGGTCTGTCTCTCCCAGTCTTCCATATTTTCTCCTGTGGGGGCTGCAACAGCAGGCTGATACATCTCCATACATTTCAAGCAAGGTGTAAAACATGCCTATATTTTTGGTCTGGTCTTCTTCCCATGCCCTTAAAACATTAATACTTTGGAAGCTGCTGATTAAGCTCCCCTGTGATTGTCTTCTATAAGCTGGGTTTCTGGAGCTCACCTGGAGCTGAGTGTTGGCCCTTGTGTTGCCCCAGCACACCTTGAAGAGCTTGGGCTCGAGGTCCAAGCACGTACTCCATATACTGCTGGAGTTCAAGCTTGGAGTGAGCTTCAGGCACTTGCAGATGGGTGCAAGATGTGATAAACAACTTTCTAGTGGCAAGAGGATCTGGGATGTCCTGAAGTCCATGGGTGTGGATTGGAGTGCACTGGAGTCCATGATGCCCTTGCTTGGAGGCTGTTCTGGGCAGCCTTTAGGCAGGTGAGGGATGCAGTGAGCTCCTGACAGTGAGCTCCAGACAGCTCCCTCCTATTCAAGGGGTAGGGCTGGAGATGAGACATTAAAGCCCCAGGCTGTGTGTTTCGCAGAGGTGACTTGAGCCACCTTTTCCCAAAAGCCCCTGACTTTGGATGACAAACAATGCCTTTTGAAGCATGGCAAACTCACAGGTAGTCTGAGTCAGCAGAAGTTTCAGGCCTCTTTGAAGACTCAACCTTTTAAGAGGAAAGACTTCTCAGCCTGCGAGAGAGCCAAGCTGGCCCTCTGCAATGTCAGATACACCTGAGCATCTCCAAAAACCTTAGCCTTGGTTTTTGGCAAGCCCACAACATCAGGAAAACATCGCAATGAATTGCTAACGTTATTTGAAGAAGTAGTTAAAAAAAGCCCCTGGGAGAGAAGTGACTTATTAACAAGTCATGGGACTTTGGTACGCCTCAGGCAACATTTTTAAACTGTTGCTCTCCCGAATCAGTCACTATAATTACAGCACTTTCCAAACAGAAAAGAACAACGTGGGAAATTCATCTAATGTACTATCACAGGTCTGAGCCTTGGAGCAGAACAAAATGGGTTATTGTAACATAATAGTAAAATAGGTGTGACTGCAGAATAGCGGGTCAAAGCAAACCCTCAGATGAGTAATTAATTCTTCCTATCCTACTTGTTCTGTTTCATCCTTAGGTATTTAATTACACAGTTTTCCTTTTCTCCTGTCCTAACATGCACCACCAGGCAATTTTTTTTCTTTGAGCCTTGGAAACAGTAAGACTTAAGTGCTTTATTTGAACTACTCTCCTAAAAATAAAACTTTGAATGATCTGAGCAATGGTAGGACCAGATTTCGTAATTACAGTTCTGTCTAGAGAGTATAAGATGGATGAGGGCGTCCTTGTGCTGGGTGCTGTACCTTTTGTGTTAAGGCAGGAACTTAAAAGCAGTAGAGTTCTGAAGAAAAACACTGTCTTTTGTGCAATTTGCAGCCCTTGTTCAGAGCTATTTCCATCCTTTGAAATGGGTTGGGTACAAGTTGCGAAAGGGTGTTGCCTCGACACTGTCCCTGTCTGGGGGATGAGAGACTAATTTTTTTGCAAGGATGTACACTAGGATGTACACAAGGATGGCTAAATGTAGTAACTGCTGCCTCTGTGTTACTAGCCTGGAAAAATAGGACTCAAGTGTTTTCTTTAAAAAAAAAAAAAAAAAATGCCCTGCCTGCTTAGGTGCTTACAATGTTCCTGTCATTTTAGTCTTCAAACGCCTACTATTCTAACGTCTCAGCTGATAGCACTGTGAAAAGTAAATCTCTCTCAAGCATTTTCCTCCCTATGAGTAATAGCTAATCTAATAATAGTTTGACTCCTACCACCACAATAGCTCTCTTTATAAGATGTGTAGTGGGAGGAGGCTAAAGATTTCATCTCCTCTCTGGTGATCCAAGACTCCTTCAAAGTAGTGTAATGGTACTGAATCTGGGCCCTACACTGCTTATTTATCACCTTAAAGACCTTTTACAGGCTTAAATAATTCTCAGATTTGGCTTTAAAAAAGTCCAGCAAACCCAAGCAACCACGCCTCGCCAGCAATGCACGTCCCTTTCAGTTTTTGTTAATTTTTTCTCTTTTATGTTAATATTTTCCTTGTTAGTGTTTCTGCATGAGATTTATTTATTAATTTATTTTGTGCTTTTACATCAGCCCTAAATTATCTTCCTATTAGCACAGGAAGCTGGCAGCAGCCAGTCTACAGCCTTTGGATAGTCAACTAATTAAGGGAAAAGCAGGTGTAGATGGATCTATTGAGTCTATAAATAAGTGCCAAAAATTTAAGTTATTGGTCTGTGAGTGTTAACAGGTGGAGCACCGTTTTTATACCTTCAATGGAGAGAAAAAAAAGGGTTAGAGGAAATGATTTTTCCCCCAGGATTTAAAAGCTCTTCAGAAATACAATATGCCTGTTCTCAAAAAAGAAAAAAAAAAGAAATAAAAAAAGAAAAAAAGAAAAAAAAAGGTCCTAAAATTCTCCTCGTGAGTCTTGAAGACAAGTAGGGGTAGTGTAGGGGCTCTTACTTTCATTGACCTGGGCTGGGTGATGAACCGGATGGTCTGCGAAGAAATAATTCATATTTGCAGGCTGACATTCAGAAGTATAACTCACAAGTGCCTACAGATGTTCATGCCTATTGTTCCTTTGTAGTTCTGTTTATAAATAAAACTTTCTCTGCCTTCAGTCAAATGCTTAAAATGTTCTAATCTGCAAAAAGCCTTCTCCCTCAGCGCTAAAGAAAAATATGATCTATTGAGCAAAGTATTATGCAAGGGATTTTGTGTCTAAGAATATATTTTCTCACTCACTCCTCCTCCTCAATT
The DNA here is from genome assembly GCA_013399855.1 of Oxyruncus cristatus. Lineage (NCBI taxonomy): Eukaryota > Metazoa > Chordata > Aves > Passeriformes > Cotingidae > Oxyruncus > Oxyruncus cristatus. The sequence continues at coordinate 49,394 of VXAY01006167.1, forward strand.
TCTGTACTGGCTTTCTTCCTTTGTGCTTGATTTAGTAATTTATTCAAACACTTCTAACCAGGGGGCGTTTTTCACCAGGGCGCAGTGGCAAGAGACCACAAAAGTATTTCCCAACACATACAAAATACATTAAAACACTTTCAGGCTGATATAACGTGGGATAGGATAATGTTAGAATAAAAACACGTAAAGCAACCACCTACTTACTCGACTGGTTTCATTAATTTTGATCTGACTGATATAAAAGTCTTCTTCATGGATATGTATTAATCTTTTATGGGCTGTGTATAAATTTAAATGCAAGCAATAAATGAATGCTTATACTAAAGCTTGCGTGTGTCAATCTGGGAAACACAAGGTGAGAGGAAGAACCCAGCAGTCAAAATATATGCACTATTCTTATTTTAAAACTCTGGGAGCATCTAACCAAGCTAACAGGTGTTGATCTGGAGAAGTAAGGAAAGGGACTTGTGGCCTGAGGCTTTTGGGAGGAACAGCTGGGTTTAGGGACTTTAATTTCTGAATGTGTGTCTTGAAATCAGAATACAACATTTACCTTTCTCCTTCTTTTCTGTCTCTTAAATGCTTAGACACAGGGAGGGGAAGGGTTTTTGGAATTAGATTGGTCATTATGGGTCACCTTTTAGTGTTAAGTCTGTTTCTCAGGGCACTCAACCTTGTGCAGGTGTGAGCTCTGCCTGTGAAGCTATAGGATGCTCTGGCTTGAAAATGGAAATATTTATAACTTGTCATTTACCCCTGGCCCCTCTTTGTATGGATAATGAGATATTCACTAGAGCAGGGACTGGGACAGGGCAACGAGCCTTCCTAGCTAAGTGTGCTAGTTAGTCTCTCTTACTCCATCTCTTAATGAAGACATACATATTCAACGAGAAATAGAAAGTTCCAATAGGAGAGACTTAAGGAAAAACTGAATACCCTGCAGCCTACCTGATGGTTATAACTTTCTCCTGGTGGTTAGAGAACATGGCTTAATTTCTTTGAAACAGGTGGAGGGAAGAAAAATACTTTTTGCCTCTAGGGTGAATAGTCTGACCACTAGACCATTGCAGGCAAAGAGACTGGTCTCTTTTTGCAGCATGTGTGTATGTTCATCCTTACTTCTTACGTTCTTTCATTACAAATGCCTTAAATACAAACTTTTTTTCAAATTGGAGATGAAGAAAAGGTTTGACTTGCACTTGTTTGCTGGACAAAGCAAATCCTAATTTTAAAAGATGTTCAAGATCAAGTTGAATATTTCCTTTCTTTATACTGCCCCAGCAATATTTCTTTGTTTTGATAAAGGAATAAGGAATCAATTACTGATGACATTGTATTGAAGTGGTTTTTAAAGTGCTCAGGCCCTTCATGCTTTTGTATTTAAACCTCATGAACACTTATGTTCTGCCATGTAAAAAAATTGTCACTAGAACAGAAATTAATAAAAAAGACTTGAAGATAGGTGGGTAAGCAGTGACAGACAGTATCAACAGAATCCATCCTGCTGATGTGAAGCTGGCTGTGAAATGGATGCTAAAAATAAACCTCCATTCTAAAAGTCAGTTCTGACAGACCTGGGTCCTGTTCTCTCTATAACATAATTTGCCACAATCTGTGGGCTGATGTTGCAGCAAATTAGGTTCCTGATACTTACTGTTAATGAGTCACTGAATAAATACATCTGTATAAATTAGCCCACAATTTGCCTGTTGCAAAAATAAACAGTCTTGATTTCCTGTGTGAGCAGCATGGCAAGCATTGTACACATATAGTTTTACTAAATACTGAAGATGTTACACTGTGGGAAGAGAAAGCAGTCACAAATGGGTACATCAATGGCACGTGGTGGGACGGAGAGATTGAGCCCCTACTCTGGATCCCACCGATTTGGGATGGGGACATTTTAAGCAGCGTGGGGAGGAGGGGTGGGTCTACAGATCTGGACAGTCAAGACCTCCTAGTCTTTAGACCTATCATCTTGTTTTAAAGTGCGTGTCCTCTGTGTCAGCATGAATGAGAACAGCAGCAACAAACCGTGTACCCAACAGCAGCATTCAAGATGTTACTTATGTGTTGCTAGCACAGTGGCTTGAGCCTCATTGCACTACGTGCTGTGTAAGACCAAAGTAGGAAATGTTCCACTCTCAGGGTATTTTACAGTTCAAGTCTGAAAAGATGTAATAATACTTGGAAGGAAGACAACGAAACCAAGGACGTGGGTTTATATAGGCCAGATATTTGCACAGTCACAGTTACTGACTCCTGTGCTTCTCTTGTGTGTTTTTAATCTCCAAGTATGGTAGTCCAAAGGTTTTACAAGTTATTGAGCCTGGAAAAGGCTACCTGTTTTTTTTTTTTTCAGTGAAAACCCCTTCACTCCTATGCAATGACTTCAGTTGAGGATATGTGGAAACAAATTAGTTCAATTCTCAGTCCTTGTGAGCCGAGTAGTGCATTTAGATGTGGAGCTGTGCTTCATTACAGACCGTAATTATATCATGTCAGTCTCCCTGAAATGGCTGTCTGTATTAGGCTCTGGGTCATTTCCAAGGGTTGCAAGGACTTGCCTGTCTGCTGGCACTAGACATGTGACCTTACTGAAATGTCTCCTTTAATATCTACAGGCTGCGATGTGTCACACTGATACACGTTTTTACCTTAACACTCACTCAACAGCAGCTCCCTGATGTGACAGTACTTTTCTAATTCACAGATATCCAAGGAGACGGATGCCTGTGTAATGTTATGTCTCTTTGCCTAGCTGGTCTGATAAAATGAATAGCCTCATACAAAGTCATTATGCGAGTGGCTTGTGATGGCATGCAGGAATATGAACTTCAGTGCCTATTTCACCCAATATACATGTATCCCACAGATGTCCTGTTGCAGGCCTTTATTCTGGAGATGACTGACTGTACAAAATTATCAGTGCAATAGACCTGAAGGATACTTACGAATTTGTAGGGTCATTTTGGTGTCTTCTTTGGGATGGAGATGCCTTCAAAGGCATCCGGCAAATCTTTGTCTGGTCAATAGTATTCCATGTGGGTGGTATTTGCAGGGCAAAAGGATGTGAATTTTTTATGCAACCAATTTCTGTCTCTCGTGCTATCAAACATGGTGTACGTTTGTTGTCACACAACGCTGTGATTCCTCATCCACTGTGTGTCTCGGAATGTTACACGCAGATGGTCAACGTGACTTGGAATTTACTGGCTGGCTGCCAGCCCTGGGGAGCATGTGGGCCCTGCTAGAGGATGTACTTGTCAGGATCCACCACCAACAGACAACCAACAACCCTACACACAAAGGTCACTTCTCTGTGTGTGCATGATCTTACATGCTGTGGGAGGAGAAAGTCAAAAGATACATGGAAAGCACAGAAGGAATTAATGAGATAGCTAGGCAGTGGCAAACCATAATCTGACCAGGAATAAACAGGGAAAGGAGGGATAGTTAAGCTTGACCTGTTTTCTTCTTTTAAAAAAAAAAAAAAAAAATTCTCTGAAAGCCTATTTTATAATGAGGCAATAATTATGATGTTGTTTATTGTAGACGTGTGGGTGCATAAATGCACACATGCGAGCAAATATGTATATCTGCACATGAAGCATATGTACCTGACTCAAGTAAATTCTGCAGAGTGGTGTGCAAGCTTTTCCTGACTAGGGGCATTTGTAAACTCTTTCATATTGCTGAAGAGGTATTTGCAGAAGTTATCATTTGCCAAGCAAGGTTAATGTCTCTAAGCCTCTGCTCTGGTCAAAGGGAAGAGAGAAGCTCCTTCCAGGTGCAACCTGAAGCAGCAGAGGCAGGATTTTTTTTGGTGGTAGTTTCCCTTTAGGAGAGCTTTTCTCTTGACAGAGAGAGCCAAGGCTTCCATGAGACTTGAGAGAATGCCCTTCACAGGGAGATATAAACTAAGAGAGGCCAAGGTGTCTATTTATTTATTTATTTATTTTAAGAGACGTGTCTTTAAAGTTAAGCTTCTAAACTCCTACCTCAGCTTTGGAAACACATGCTTGTCCTTTATCAAGAAAGGAGGGTTCGCAGCTCTGCCTCCATCTGCCGGCAGCATGACCTGGAGGGGCTGCCCTGCTTGCTCAGGGCAACCTGGGGGCCTGGGGCTGCACCACACTAGCTTCCCCCTTCATGCACTCTAAGCCTTGACTCTGTTTCACAGCTCTTCATGAAAATGACTCCCTGTTTTGGGAGGGAATCAGTCTCTTCTCAAATGATAATGCAATCCAGACATGAATTGGCAGAAATATCATGAGACTTCTTATTCTTGTGCATTTCCAGTGCAAATGCACCCAAAATATCCTGAGAAAGGCAGCCTTGGCATTTTTTCTGTTGAACTGACACTGACCTGACAGTTTATTGTGGTTTCTTCCCTCAAAGACAGTTATATAGAAAAGAAACTGAAGAATCCCTTTTCCATCCCTAGTGTGTTTTCCAACCAACCCAAAAATTAAAACCCATTATTTTTCTATTTCTATTTTTGTATTTTAATAATTGCTGGTCTATCAAAACACTTATAATTGAACACCACCTTTAAGTATATGCTAACATGGACTTAAAACCTATCTACCTCTGAATTACGTATAACGTGCATTTCAGGAGGCCTAGTGCACCAGGTAGAAGAGGACAAGCAAAAGTTTAATATAGTCTTCTGAGCACAAATTTAGAAGGGTCACTTTCTTGCTCAATATATGGGCAGTTTAGGATGACTCACCTCCTTCAGTGTTGGCACCTAAATTTACTGCCTACAGTTGGGCAGAGTAAACATACAGCCACTGGTTATTTTGTTTGTGCCTTGAGACGACAGGATCCCTATTTCTCTGCTTCCCTCTTTCCTCAGGTTGCAGACAGGGATTCCTGGTATGTTCCAAATGATGGAGGCAGAGAAGGTGTTTCACAGGCTTTTCCCAATTTTTCACCCATATGTGAAGGCAACTACTGGTGTGGCACAAGAAAAGTCACTGGGAAAAAGACTCTGAGGATAAACTGGGGTCAAGTACTGTTTTTGGAATCCTCTAACAGGTGGGAAACATGAGTACCTGGCCTAGTGAGCTGGAACATGATGTTGTATGGTGAGAGAGAGGGGCCTTAACACAGACCTTGGCCCCCACTCCGTGTAGTCTACCTGTTTTGGGACAAAGTAAGTTCATTTTGACTTCTCTGCCTAATCTAGGCAAACTTCCCTAAGAAAGAGATCCTCGATTGTGAAAACCAACTAGGTAATTCATGAAAGAAAACAACGTTTCTTCAGATGCCTATCCAACAAAGCAATGAACGGGTACAGCAGGGTAGGTGCAAGTGATTTAGCTGAAGTGTCACAGGAGAGCTGTAGCGGGGCTAAGGACAAAACCTTCAGCCCCATAGCACTGACCTTCCCGTGAGTTCCTTGTTTTCAATGCCTGAACAAGAATGACAGCATTTCCTACCATGTAAATGCACCGGTTTTGGTAAGATGTAAGATATGAGTCCCTGGAGGGCTGGATCTGCAATTTTTTTTTCCAGCTGGTTGTTACTGGGCAGTCGAGTTTGCTGTCTGCTCTGTTCTTTACCTGGATTTTCACAGGGCCAGGTACCTCTGTGTTTTCTGGATGCTGACGCTCAGCTGCCAGCGACGGAGATCTCAGAGCAGATGGGATTGCTGCTCAGAGTGGAGCTTGGAAAGAAGCTTTCTTCAAGTTTCTACCTCTCCCAAACACTTCTATATGGCAGAGATGTGTGTTGCCGACCTATGGACAACTGAGCTGCTTCTTCCAAGGATGAAAGGGTGGGAGAGAAGCAGGAGATCCTCATCATGCTGTTTTTGGGTTAGTGGCTTTGGGTTGAGCTCATAGTATATACCTGATAAAAAGTCAAATGTGTCTCTCGGCCAAGCACATAATTTTATATTTAAAGTAAACTCAACTTAGATGTGATTGGTAATTGGTAATATTTGGCAACGGTTCTTCACAGGGAGTTGGACTGCTGCACACTTGTTAGAAAGGCAAAAAACATAGTCAGTACCAAAGCTGCAAAAGCACTGTACTGGTAAAATATCATAGCATGACAGGCACATCACAAATTATTCCTACAGAAGAGTTTGAAATACAGTGTGTAGAAATATTTACAGACCATGGAGATTAAGAAATATTGCTGGCTTGGTTGGGGGAATCAATACATGAGGGTAATTACAAAATGCCACCACCTTCTGAGGCAAAAAATATAGGTCCCTATCGTACCCTAATAGCTGTTAATGTGGACCTTTATAACGTTTTACTGAAAGCAATGGAAAGTTCAAGGCGTTTCTGTTCCTCAACTGAGTTATATTACTGAAGCCAGTATTAGACTATAGAAATGTGCCCCTTTCTTCCAGCTCTTTTAAGGAAAAAAAAAAATATTCTGAAAAGTAGGATAAATGAAGTTATAAATGACAGGAGAAAATACAGAAAATTTAACAATTATAAAAACAGTTCTTCAAGTTTTCCTCTAGCTCCAAGTTTGATTCTGGGAACGTAGGGGTCAAAATGAAGTATGTAATTCAGGATTTCTTTTTTTCTTGGGATTTCTGTAGGTGAGATTTAGTTTTTCTTGTGCTAAAGCAGATGTAGGGAAGATAATGCTTCTGACAGGGTTTCAATATAGCCTCTGCTCATAGTTGCCAAGTGGAATTTTTTTCTCTTCTGTCTTATTACTGTGGTGTGAATTAATATGTGGCCTGTCAAATATGCTGGAAAGACCCTATTTAACTCTTGGGAAGCAGAATCATAGAATCATAGAATCAGATGGGTTGGAAAGGACCTCTGAGATCATTAAGTCCAACCCTTGATCCAACACCACTGCGGTTACTAGACTGTGGAACTAAGTGCCATGTCCAGCCTCATCTTGGAAACCTCCAGGGTTGGAGAATCCACCACTTCCCTGGGCAGCCCATTCCAGTGTCTGGTTACCCTCTCTGTAAAGAATTTCTTTCTAATATCTAACCTAAACCTCCCCTGGCACAGATTAAGACCATGCCCTCTTACCAACAGTAAGACAAGAGGAGGTTGTAGCCAGGTGGGGGTTGGTCTCTTCTCCTCTCAGGTAGTTGTAGAGAGAAGGTACCTCATCCCTGCAGTAAACTTATGAGTAGGGTGGAGTTGTAGGAAGATTGGCCTCCTCCACTTTCAATGCTAAAACTCATCCAAACTGCAGTGATGTGATGTGTGGTTGCTGCTTGGTTAGGTGCAGTCTGCAGAGCACAGGATACATGGAAGCCATCTCTGGCGCCACAGACACATGAGAATATAAAGAAGAGCAGATTTATGCTTTTTCAATTGGTCTGAATTCTAGAGCAGAGAGAAGATGGTCTTGACATCTCCACCAAGATAAGCAAAGGTGGGTTTTAGCTTGCACACACCAGAAAGTAGCATTTATTGAGAAGATTAGAATCACGGAATATCCTGGGTTGGAAGAGATTCACAAGGATTATCAAGTCCAACTCCTGGCCCTGCACAGGATGCTCCAAGAATCACACCATGTGCCTGAGAGTGTTAACCAAATGCTTCTTGAACTCTGATATTAGTGTGAGCTTAATGAAGGCTTCCAGCCTCCATGGCAGACAGTGCTCTTGTGATGAAGATGTGTTATCAAGTGAAGAGGAAAACTGGGTATCCATTTCTTCCTGTGATACCTCACAAAGATGCTGGTGGTGTGAGCTGTGGGCCTGTGACATTAGACATAAGGAGAGATCTGTGGGTACTTCCAGGAGAGGTGGTGGCAGTGCTTCCCATGTGGCAGGATGCTTGGAGAAATTTCTCCCAGTAGAGCTGTCCCATTTAATCCACCTGTGACAGCCCAGCAAAAGTCGTGGCATGGTCATCTACCAGCTGGTATACCAGTGCTTTGACGCTGCCCAGTGAAGATGGCACTGCTAACCTGATCTAAATGGTGCCTCAGCAGAGAATTTTGAAAGGAAACCACCTCCCGACAGGGGAAAAAACAAAGCTATAAAGTGGACAGCTTTAAAAGAGAAGGGTTGAGTTGCAAGCATGTGTTGCACCAGTTCTCTTTAGACACTAGTTGAATGAAGAGAAGTTACAGCAGAACCTGAGGGTTTGGAAGCAGACAAGGAGGAAGAGCCAAAAAATCTGGAGGCAGCAGAAGCTGAGTTTCTGCTAGCACCAGAGACCAGTCGACCTAGCCCAAGCATATTGTTACTGTTTTATTAAAAGGGTTGATTTGGAGAATGTTGTGTTTGCAATTCAGCATCATGCCTCGGAGCCTTGATTTCAAGCCTTTATTTATATGCTTAATTGTTGCTATGGAAATTCAATATTTAAAGAGGTAATTATTGCTGATCTTGTTGCATGTGTCCATTTCTGATGTCCAGCTGTTAGCTCTTTAGCTCCAGTCTAGCAGATTAATTACTACTATTGATTACTTTGAGCTTCTCTCTTCACACCTGCAGTCTGTGTAATTAGCCGGTGGCCTCCTCCGAAAATTAGGAGCAGTTTCATTTTGGCACCTTGCCACTTCTCAGCCATGTGCATTACACAGATGAACAAAAGCAAATCTATTTTAAATAGAGATATCTGGGCAATGCACTCTTTGTATTTTTGAACTATCTGTGGATAACTCAAATTACTCTATGTTAGCAAATATTACACCTCATTGGAAGACCACTGACAGTAAAAAAAAAAATAAATTCCAAAGTACTGGTATTTGTGCCGTCTGCCCATCAATCAGTAAATGCCATCCTGGGTATTTGAGGTTTATTGTCCATAGTGTTATTTTTTTTCACTAAATGGGACCCAACCAGCTGAGTGCAATCACTTCTCCCCTCAACCTGCTTTCCTGAAGTGGAGTTTTTCTTCCTCTGGTGTGTGTGTGTGTGAGAGATTTCCTGCTGTTCTTACTGGATGCTACCAGGGCACATCAGAAGAACCTTAAGTAGGAGCATAGGAGAGGTATGCCTGTACCAAGAAAGCCCTCATCCATCTTTTCCCTTTCCAAGCACTGTGTTTGTTTGTTTTCCAGTGGCCACTCAAGGACCGTGGTTCATCTTGGAAAGACAAGTCTGTGCCACTTTCTCCTCTCTGCACATCATGAAGACTAAAGGTTTGAAGGCTTTATTTTAAGAAATAAAATATATTTCTTTTGCCACTGGGGTCATGGCTTCCTCCTCTCAAGAAAGAAACCTTTTCTGTATGAATGCTTGGTTGCTGAACACAGGTCATGCTAACATAGTTTGATTTTGACATAAGTAGTGTGCTGGCTGAAAATGAGAGCACAGGGAGAATGCTATTTTTGCTCTCTCTGGGTGAGCATCCAGTCTAGATTTAAAGCAGACCAAGGACAGTGCAAAAGCACAATACAGGTGGCCTGTGAATCAAAGTGTGCTGAAATTCAGTGTTCAGGAACTAACTTCAGTATTAATGCTGCGTGGCTGGACACTGCCCACATATCAGCTGTTTAATGTTCAGGGTTGTGAGTCTCCAGAGTCAAGGTGGCAATGAAGGCACTCTCTGCTTCGTGGGTCAAACACCACCCTGAATATTGTTGTGAAGTTCAAGGGAAGAGAAGAGATTCATCTCCTTTCTGGTTGGGTAAAGCAGTGCTTTAGACTGTTTGGTACAGCACTGGCCTCCAGACCAGAAGGTCCCCAGCTGGAATCTCATCACCGCCACTGTTTCTAGATTAAATTCTAAATTGTGTACTGTCATTTGGAGGCCTTCTGTGCAGGGTCTCACTGAGTCACCAGTTATTAGGAATGCCTCCTATTATCGCAGCCCTAAAAGCTATTTGAACAGAAGCCTAATGTGACTGTGATTTCCAAGGACCATTTGCTGTTATTGCAGCTCTGCTTTGCTGTGAGTGAGAAACAAACCAAAGTTGCTTTCAGATCACATGAAAGAGAGGGACAGGGAAGCAGTGGAGCTGGAGTGACATTCAAGCTGCCAACAAATGTAAATTCACTAAAAATAAACAATCTTTTTATTAACTAATGCAGGATAATTTCTACTGCAAGAAAACAAGCAGGTTGATTTTCTTCAAGCAGACACATTTCCAGGATTTTGAAATTCTTGTTTCTATAAGTAGCTGCAAAATTAGCTGCTGAAGTAGACAGAACCTATGCACTGCCATACCCCATGGTCCAGAGGAACCTTCTCCTCTGTAGAAGAGGAGGACATAGCAGAAAGGCAAATATCTGCTCTCTGGGAGAAGGAAGGCAGTAAGTTGTGTGCACAGAAGGGGGAACTGCAAACGTAAATTTTATTCTGAAGGCACACAGATGTATGTCAGAAGTCTATATAGTGTGAGAGAGTTTGGAATCTTAATAATACAGTTTATGGGCTGGATTTCAGAGTCTTGATTCTACTTTATTGCTGACTCTTCCTAAGCCTTGTTAGTCCTAAGTTAGCTCCATAAAATGAAAGTGGAATTTTGCCTGAAAAAGGGATGATTAAGGTAGTAGGAAAATAGGTCTTTCGTAAAGAATTTTTAGAAGTTTTGCTGTATCTACAGCTAAACATGCTGTGAACAGCTTGCTCCTGTTTAGGAGGACTGATGTGAATTGGCATGGTCCATTACAACTGGTGGTTCAATGCTGGTTGAATATTTGGCCAGATATTTGGCCAAATATTTGTATTAGTCCTGTATTATACAGTCGTGTACACAATTTAGCCCTGGCTTTTCCTTAGTCTAGTGCTGGGGTGTTTGGCAAGGATGAGGGGCTACATCAAAGAGTCTATTTCGAGCATGAGGTGCCAGACATCATCTTCATATCAGATGGTCTGCAGCCAGCGATGCTCACAGAAGGACAGACGTCTGGCGAGGGAGAAGACAACTGAAAGCTGGGACCATTAGAAGAAGGCAGTGGTGCTGCCAGCTATATTCCCTGTCCCAGCTGGATATATCCCATTTAAAATGCTGCTGTGTTGTCTCAGATTAGTAAATGCGGAAGGAAAGACAGTCTACAGTAGGATCATAGATAGGTGGCCAAGAAGAAGAGAGAGCAAACATGCTTATGCATCCATGCTATGTGTCCAAGTGCTCACCACAGTTCAGGACTGGCTTGCTGTACTTGGAAATCTCTGAGACTTAAGGTAGAAGTTTCAAAGATTTCAAAGTGGCAAATATCCCACCTTCTGCAGCAGAGATGACTGTTTCCGGACAGTCTGAGATACAAAAAGGATATTCCTGCTGTGATTGTCCCCTGGAATGTCAGAGCAGCAAATGATACATTTCTGTTGAAAATTAGCAGCCTGGAAAATGTCAGGCCTGCATGTCCAGTGGAGTCACCTGGGCACCAGCAGCCTTTGTGATGCGTTTTAAACCAACTGCAGGCATTGCTTTTACCTAATGGAGATCAAGCCTAGGACAATTTGCTTCTACCCATACACAGAGCTAGATCTCAAGGCTTGGGGGTGAGGGTGAGTTGGTTGCCCCCATATCAATAAGGTGGCAGGCTCACCAGACTTATGGTCTATGTCAGGGCAGGCACGCTGAACACAAGTGGTGACAAGCTGGAAGACTTCTAGGGCAACTGCTTTCCCCCTGAAGAAAGGTAAGGCTACTGGCAACACCTCTTAGGGGCTGCTGGGAAATGGAGTGTTCTATCTACAGCCTGTGACTAAAACTGCCATTAAGGGTCGGATTACACTGAGGTGCTAAACATATGACTGAAGTGTCGCTCTCACTCTGAAGTTCGTAAAGTAAATTTGCTCAGCATACCATTCATAGGCACCTACACCTACTGGCATTATCAAAAACTTCAGAGTACCCAGTTCAGGAGGATCTGAACATGGATGCTTTTGGAGACTGATGCCTGTATCATTCTGCTGTCCGTATCTTTGGATGTATAAACAGTGTAATGTGTTGCTGTGTTTAGAGTGTGTTAAAGATGTAGCTTGAGCAGCCTATCACTTAAGACTCTTTACGAGAGGTCTCCTTTAACTTCTTATCATTGCTGCAGCTGCTTTCCTCCTTTTACTAGATTGTGACGTACTGCCTCCTACCATCATACACTTATGTGGCTCTCAGCACAGCTGGTTGAGACTGTAAGTTCTCCCAAAATACAAACAGTAAAGAGGAATAAGAGCATGAGGTATGTACCGAATGACAGAAGTGAGGGGCTCACAGCTGGCAAGTTGTGTGTCACATGTTTGTAGATTTGAAATACCATTTATTTCTTGACTGCTTGTCTCAGTGAACTGACTTTGTTCGTGCGCCAGGTGTTGCTTTTGGCCTTTGGCATCAGCCTGTGCAACCATCATGGACTTCATCTGAAGCCGTATTGAAGTTCTGCACGGTGTTGTCTTCTCCTTCCCCATAATTTGAGTTGTTTGAATTGCTATGCGTGTGATCCTTCTCCCACCTAATGGCGTATGGTGGTTTTACTTTGTCTGGTCAAGTTGTTGTTTTCCTTTAGCCTGGTACAGCTGGGAGCTGCTTTTGAGCCCTGGTAGTTTTTTTTTTACATCAGTCCAATAAAGAGCTTTTTTTATTGCTAGAGGACACATCTAGGAACACAGAGCACTCAGGATAAGCTTCAATCCCTGATCTGCATTTGAGGTGCTTGTTACATCCTGCTTTTCTGTGACACCGGCTCAGGAAACCCTACCCACCTGCTGCCTACAGGAGTGGACTGAAGGAGCCGATGGCACACGTCATGTCAGGCCACTCCTGCCACACTCCATCTGCATTGCTTAGCTGGAGCATTTATTGTTGAAAACCCTCCCCACAGGAAACATGCTCCCTGTAATGAAGTATCCACAGAGATTATTACAGTATTTGTTCCCAAAATGTCTCCCAAAACCACAGTAATGGCTTCTGTGTCCTAACTGTCCCTATCTATTTCCATCCTCTTAGGTATAGGGGCTGATGTAACCACACCGTCTCTTGGTATCCATTGTAGCTTCTGCGTTGTTCATGAGCTAAGGAAATAAAATTGTGCTTATAAGGATCCAGTGGAAGTTGGGACAGTCAAAAATATAACTAGATGTCTTCAGGAGGCATTTGAAATCCTTGATACAAATTCCCTTTCTTGAGAGTACTTATTTTATGGCTCCAGTTTTTAACTCTGTGAATGTCAGTCCGTGCACATGTGTATGCATGTGTTTGTGAATATGTGAGAGATTTTTGTCCCTACAGAGGACAAACGTGGGTTGGTCTATATTTTCATGAGCCTGTGTGTCCCATCCACAGCATCAGCTCTCACCCTAATGAGCTGAAGCTACATTAGCAATATCCCAGGCAGATAAATTGACTTTAAACCTTGGTTTGATGATCCTACTAAGACATTCAATTAATTCTGTTTTGCTACAAGCTAATTTATGACTTTGTGTTTATTCCAAAAAAATGTTGAATGTACAAATCAGTAGGAGACAAGGTAATGAATTATTCTACCTTCCTTCATGCTTGTCTTCACATTTCACTACTATAAGAATGGAAGAGGACATATGAAAGAAATGTCTTTTGATGTATGAAATGTGGGTATTTTCTCATACTGAGCTGTATCTAACTGGTGTAAACACATAATCAAGCCCTCTAGGAGATGCTAATTAGTGCAGTAAATGTTAGTTTATTAATTGCCATTACGTTTCTCTTTGTTTCACCAGTGAATGTGCCTTTTCAGGAGAACAGATTTGATATGGTGTGTCTGTAGAATTTGTTTGTGTTTGTGGCAAATGAAGACAAGTAGCCTAGCAAAGCTGTGATGAATTAACAGCATTCTGTGTGATCAACGTTTCTGCAATGGAGTCCACAAAGTACATGGGCTTCTGTGTGATCTGAGAAGAAAAACAACACAAAACAAAAAACCCCAGAGGACCTGATAACAATTTTCTGCTCCATCTCTCTACTTGGTGTGTTTTTAATGAGCCCTCCAAAAGCACAGGTAGTAAAACTTTACTCTTTTTGATGTGGCAGAATACACTGCCAAGACATACTGCAAGAGAGGTACTTCAAAGGCAAACAGCCAGCGAATACAATTACATTAGGTGAGGCTGCTGGGTATAATTGAGTTCCTCCCATCCTTGGAAAGTGATAGAAGACAGTCCCTTAACAATTCCCTATTCCTGCTCCTCCAGCTTGTTGTTATAAATCAATATGTACCCTGTGATGTTCACATTTGTAAACTATACCATTATCACATGTTACGTTGCCTGTGTCAGGTACGGTGAGCCAAATAAAGGATCAAGTGAGTGGTCCCCCTGTAGGTAGCTGCAGCATGGGGTGTGGAGGGGGCAAAAGAAACAATCCCTGGAAGACACCCCTTTGTCTCTGTGGAGGCTGGCAGTAATTGCTGGAAATGCTCGTGCCAGGAGGTGCTGATGCTTCAAGGAAGCAGCAAAGTGGACTATGTGTATTGAAGCAACTTGGTGCCCCAGAAGGACAGCTGTGGTGTGGATCTAGGTCATTGCATGACCAACCTCTCAGAACCTACTTTTAGACTTTGTATAGAGAGAAAAGTTTTGCACGTTTTCAGTCACTTTGCTTGAGAAGCCAAGTCATAGGAGGAGGTGTTTTCCTTCTGTGAGGATAATGAGCTCTTGTTGTATTTTCACTGACTTTGGCCAAAACACACCGAAACCCAGACATCTCCTTATACTCCTTTCCCTGTAGAATCAGCTCTATCATGACTGTTCTTCACCCCAACATGTGAAAATGCTTTTGCATTGTTTTCTTCAGTTAGTTGCCTAGACAACTTTCAGTAGACCGCTGAGAATCTGATGCTAGAATGCTTGTTTCAAGAGTGGTGTTGCAAAGCAATGTCTTTGAATAGCTTGAGTCTCACCCTAATTCTGTTCAGAACAGATTCTAGTTCATATTATTGTACTAGTAAGAACAGTCCCATGCCAGAAATTTCTGGCTTGGACTTCTCTGGATGTCTGTTCAAGAGGCAAGATCCTTCTTGCCTCTTTCTCATAAGGCACATACATCTTGCCTCAGTGCTTCATTTACTGCAGATGTCAAAGGCAGGCATGGCTGACTCTCTGCTGGGATTCTGCATGGCAACAGTGGTTGTTACTGCTGCAGGTCTTAATTGCTGTTCAGTCATTGGTTTACTTTTTGGTGGTAAATAATCATAGATAACCTATAAATATGTAGTCCTGCTCTGATGGGAACACTGAATTAGGAAGTTCTCTCCAAATGTTTGCATGATGAGTCACAGAAAAAAATAATCGGAGTACCTTTCATTTTACAGATTGGGAAGATTTAAAAAAAAAAAAGTAAATTCTGTGTTCAGTGTTATACTTTGGTATAGCTTGACCAAAATGTTACTTTTTTAGTAAGGGGGCTCTCTCTTCTGGACTCTAGTAGTAGAAATATCATGGAGGATGGACTTAGCTTAGAAATTTGCTAGAAATCTGGAGTTGGAAGCTGGCTTGTCCTCTGAGACATGCTCCATATATGCAGAATCTATCTGAATAAATGAGCCCCTTACTTAACTGGGAACGTACTGTATATTCCATCTGCAGACTGAATGATTGCTCCATTTCAAGCCTCCTGACTCCCATGGAGCCATCTGGTACATGCTACTTTGTACGAATAGGTGAGGATTCCTGCTAACACAACAGCCTTGAACTAGGCAAAGTGCTGATATTTAGCACTCTGCTTCACATCTGCGTGCAAAGCTGTAACAAAAACCCCAACATTTTCCGTGTTTAATATTTAAACGAACCTTCCTTTTTCTCCTAAAACCAATCGGGATGGGAACAATTAAAACAATTACATCAGGAAATAGGTTGAGCTATTAATACATCCAACTAAGCAGAGATTTCCCATAATGTGGCATTGTGAATTTTTTTTTCACCCGTTGATTGCTTAGGGCAGAGTGGGGAGAGGGGGAGAGGGGGAGAAGGTATGTGTCATATAGATATTTTTATATCACTTTGAGATATTGTCAGAAAATTAAGCTAATGCATATAATTCATGTCTGTAGGCAGCAGCAGGCTGGTCATAGGACTTATCAATAGGTATGTGAAGGCTGTATTATTTTTGGCTACCCTGCTATGTTGGAGGTGTCCATATGGGATTGGCAGCCTGGCACAACACCACAGACAGGTGCCCTTGTGGTAGCTGAGTCACTCCAAAGGTGAAAGTGGACAGAACAAGGTGGATAGGGGAGAAAGGGAAGTGGGCTAAAATCCAAAGGCTGCTTGGATACTCACGCTGTTTTATTCTCTGGCACAGAGATGCACAGATATATTTAAGACACCTAATATGTAGTAGAGAGACCTCTTTATTCTTTTTAAACTGCTCTTTGGCAGTTAAAAAAACACTGTTCGGAGTCACGCGAGGAAGGGAATCAGGAGGACTTCCCAGTTGCTGGGTGGAAAGTGCTGTTGTCCTGGGCTGGACAGTAGTGGTCCTCATGTCTCTGGAGTTTGTGTGGAGGTCTCAGGTCAGGGAAGTCTTACCAGGTCTTGCTCTCCTCAGATGTTTTGCTGAGCGTTGGTTACTTAAAGGCTTTGGCTTAGCTCAGGATGACACTTGCATCTGTGGCAGACACGCTTGACCTGGTTTTGGTTTGACTGTATTTATTTTCTTATTTCATCAGCAAAATAATGGTGGACCTTTCCAATACAAGTGCCCTTTTCAGCCGTTTGAGCTAGCTCTAGCTTCTGATGCATCTTGACTAAATGGGAGTCAGTGTGAGTGGTGCCAACACTAGCATTTGCACATAACATGGGGAATATGCAGCTTAGCAGTGCAGGACTGGGTCTGCTCAGATTCTTGTGATTCACGTTGCTGTAATCTCGCTTTGTTTTAGCAAATGTTGCCCCTCAGACATGGGATCGTTTACAAACTGGAATCTGTGCTCACATGCCTATTGCAAAATCCAGCCTGCTAAAAACAGCTGTAAGGAGCTCCCTTTGTCTGGTTGGGGTTCTTCACCTAAGTGCTTGTGGTGCCTGATTAAATTAGTAATCAGAGATATAGTCATGCTATTTTGTGACTCTGAGAGCCTTGATTGTGGATTATATTTACACACTGCAATTTCTTTCTAAATGGAGCTCTTTGTATTCAAGGACTTTAAGAGTCTTTCAGCCTGTGATAAAATCCAGTTTACTGTATAGACTAGTTCTTGCAGTTGTGCCAAGCTCTTGGTCAGGCCTGCTGTGTAAAACAGTTTTTCATTTGCACAATAAATATAGCTATATAAAAGTTCATGTGTGGTGCAGTGGTTTTGTTGACCCTTTACACTGAAAAACTGCATGATAGCAGCCTGGCAGATGCATTGAATGCCTTCATGTTGTGTTGCCCCCAAAAAACCAGACCTTCCTTTTTTGCCAAAACAGGGGTTGGTTTGAACCAAAGCCACATAAATGGTAGCAACAAACTTTGTGGTATTTAAAATGCCTGTATGCATCCAAACCCTCTGGCTGTCCCTGGTAAAAACAATGGGGCTGGAAGGTCAGGCAGCCCTTAAACATATTTTTTTGTTTAAAATCCACAATATATGTTATGACAGTAGCTCTGTCCCCAGCCTCTGCATATAGCAGAGATAAGCAGGAGGAGACTACTTTGCTGATTTTGAGGCTCCAGAGCCATTCACGTAAATCCTACAGGTGAACCCTTTTGCTGGAAGTCCCCATTTAAAGTTTCTTCTTGCCCTGTTCAGAATAGGGACAGGAAACCTGGTCTCAATGCCCAGCTACATTCACTTGCAAAAGGGTGCTGGGAAAATGAGAAGTATTTGGCCTGCCATGACGAGGTGCTCCAGTGTGAGAGAAACCTTGAGCCAGGCTGTGGTCTGAATCATCTCAGAGTGGCTCTAGTTGCTTAGGGCTTTCTTTAGGCATGGCCTGAAGTTTCACCCAGAGTTGGAGGAAACCTTCTAAGGAAGGGTTTTCTTGCCTGTTTTACTTTGGGTTTGTTTTGTTTTGTTTTGTTTGTTTGTTTGTTTGTTTTTTTCTTTAGGAAACTAATGGGTTTTCACAAAGAAAAATCTTACTTTCTTACATAATGACATTTGATTTAAGCTCTGAAAAATTCCTGACCATCTTTAGTGGGCACAGGTTCGTTTGAGTTTTTTAGGGGACTTTTACTAGCGGAACAATTTATTTGAATACCTTACACGGATACTAATATGAAAGTCCTATTTACAAATGCGTCAGTGGGGCTTAAAACCTGTAATTTTATTCTTTGCTTTTCTACCCTCCTGGAGTAGCACTTCAAATCTCTGTGCCTTAATTTCTCCTCTCCCATTACTTGCCTTCTCCATAAAAATTCTTTGGAATTACATTTTTATTACTTGTGCTAGGAAATGGAGCTCTGATCTCACTTGGGTCTTTGTACTGCTATAATGTAAATAATATTGTATTTAATGAGGTACCTCTAATTATTTTGAGGTATTCTACCAGCTACAGTAGCCACTGAGCCTATTAGAATGGCAAAATCTTTGGATGAATTAACAGACCAGATGAACAGATACAACTTACACACTTAACAAAGAAATTCATTCTTTCCAGAAAATTAGAGTACCATCTTGCAGATTGTTGGGATGATGCTGCCTACTGGCATTTTCCTTCTGTCACAGAATAGCTGCAAATCACTCCCCAGTGAACTGAAGAGTCCTACAGGATAGCAAATGGATCAGGCATGTCCCCAGAGTGAACTCTCTTTGAATTCAAGGGGTTTCTGTTCAAACAGCTGGACCTGTATTTGCCTCTTGCATTTTCTCTCCCAGCATAGATGTGGTTACAAGCGTGTTGAAACAACCTTTCAGGGTAAAAAACAAGCCACCCTTGCATGGTAGCAGCTGTACTCACTGTAACATTATGCCTCTAACAAGACTCCTATCCCCGTTCCTGGCCAACAGCAAATGCTTGGCGAAGAGTGTAAGAAGGGTGACATGAATATGGTGATACACATCCAAACACTCTCCTATTGCTCTGTGGCTCTTGACCATGGCGGTCAGGGCTCAAGCTGGTGCCAAGACCTGGCAGTGTGAAGGCAGCCATCGGCAGGATGTGCACCTCCAGAGCCAAGCCTGAAGGGGTGGAGGGAAGGGCAAGGGGCACACACAAATGTGAAGAACGGGTGTCCCCCAGGCAGGCTGGAGCTTGCCTGACGCATTATTTAGCAGGTGGCTCCAGCTACCTGGAAAATACTGTCTCAGCTACAGTCCTGCCTGCTCACACTCTAATCAGCCTTCGTTCTTCAATAGCTATTCAAATACACTGGTTATTGTGTCTGGTTTTGCTACTGATTCTTTACGTCATTCTTAGTGATCTCGCCCTTCACAGGAGAAATATGACTGTTAGGATTTGGTCTCTGTTAGGTGTTTGGTTTGGAGTCTCCCTGATCTTGGATCAATGTACCCTGAATTGCAGAAGCTACAGGCTACCTTCCAGCCTAATTTAGGTAGGGAAAAGCATGGCACATCACACCCAGCCCTTTTATTGGTATATACAGCATAGCTGTGATCTTGAAGGAGCCTGTTCCCAGGGGGCTCCATGTGTTGTTTAGTGTTAATGGCAAGTCATAAAATTCTAACCCAGGCTTCCTCCTGAGCCTGAGTGCCTCTGCTGGCAGCCTGCTGCTCTTGCTCCAGGCTCTTCCACTTCACGCATTCAAATGCTTTTATTTTATGTGGTTGGATGTAATGGGACTCACCTGGTTCAACTGACAAGCTAAGTCAGCAAAATAATCTTGAATCTCTGTGAAGATTTCTCCTGTTCTCCTGCAATGACTGCATTAATGCTCCCCTCCCCAAAATGTTAACATCCCCTTCCCTGCTACCAAAGAAAACCCAAAGCCCTCCGAATCATCAGTGCAAGAACTAAAGCTGTCACAGTTGTTGCAGTTTTCAGAGGTAGCATCTTTCATGTTGGTTAATGAACTTTTTGAGGGCCTAATTACTGTGGTAGTAGAATTACTTGGTGGCTTGTGTGGACACAAATGAAGTGAGACTAAAATTTTGACTGCAAAAGTTTAAAGGAATAGAGTTACTGAGTGTTTGTTAATTCTATCTTTGCAGGAGGATAGCAGCTGCTTTTCTTTTCTTTTTAACAGATGGAGTGATTTCTCATGTAGTGTTACAGTAATGACCAACATGACACAGAAGGAAAATTCTGTGACAATATGGTGAGCAAGATCTTATTGACAGCTCCACTTGGTTGTAATTTGTAAGCTCTATATTGTTGCTCTATTCTTTTTTTTTCTTTCCCCACCTCCCAAATGCTGCCTGTCTTTTCTGCCATATAGAATTAGATTTCAATCTGAAGGAAAGAGTTTAATTTTGAGGACTCTTACCTAAAAGCTGTTCAAAATCTTCACCAGAGTTTATAACCCATCATAAGTTTAAAAAAAAATAAAAATCACTGCATTATGAAAGAATGGTGAGAAAATTATGCCCTTTTTAATGTCTTTGTTGAGACGGCATCCTTGATTTCTTCTGTACCAGCTGATGCTTCTCAAGGAAAGGAATTTCCCTCTTTGCAGAAGGAAGCCTAGCCCTAACATGAAGATGGCGCAACTGGGGACCAGCCAAACACGTGGGCACAGCCCAAGTGTGGACCGTGAATGACCAGGGAGGAGTGCTTGTACCCTGCCCTACGACTTAACAGTGTGCAGGGCCTGGAAATAAGCCCAAGGACATGACTGTCAACCAAAATATGCAACTTCTGCATGTCTAGGAGTGCTCAGAGCAAATGCCACCATCCATTTGTAGAGAAGTTGAAAGTCTAGCTGGAGACCTCCATCCACAACCCCTCCTTTGCAAGATGGCATTAACTTTGTCACTATGTGCATTTGGCTGCATCCATTAGATAAAAGGCTCTCAACATCCCCAAAAGCTCAAGGATCTGTATGGCAAATAACTCACAAAGCAATCTGTCTATGGGATAGAAAGGATGTTGTTCTACTCTTCCTGTGAATCTATTAAATTTGAAACTTGAAAAAAATGTTTGTTAGCTTGATATTAGCAAACTAAAAAGTAAAGTGGAAATGTATTTTTAAAGGGAACAGAGGGTCTATTTTTAATGTCAATGATAAGGAAGACACATAAGATATAGAATGATCCAGTGGATTCAGCAACAGTGTAAAGCAACACTGCAGAGAATATCATGCCGGTATAAGGACAGGTGAAACCTGTATGTGCTGCAGTCCTGACTTTCTCTGCTCCTGTCTGAGGGTTCTGTAATTATCCTTGCTCCTGAGCAGTGTGGACTGGCAAATTCTGCTCTTGGAAACAGTTCCCTAAAAAACAGTCCCAAAGGTCGGTTTTCATGCTTGCTACCAAAAGCCGGTGGCTCTTACTGACCTGTAGGACAATGTGTACAGTGCTAACACAGCCATTTCTTTGTAGCAGAGAGAAATACCCCTAAGAGAGACATTTTCCTTTACAGTTCATAAATGAGACTTACTTTTCGTGTGTCCTGCACACACAAAATGAGGCTATTTTGATCTCTGTAGCAGATTTGTCTTTAATATCTGGAATTAGTGGAAACTTGTGATAATGTTTTTCAGAAGGTTAGTTAGAATAGGGGGAGATTAGACTTATTCTTTTTTTTGCATTAACTGCCTTTTAAAATTTCTCCAAGTGAAGGGCTACCAGCCTGCTGCTCAGTGACTAATAAATTTGATTCATCCTCACTCCCCACAGGGTTATCCTCCTTCTTACTAATGTTTGACATTTTACGTTTTAATTAAAATCACCCTCCAAGCAGCAAACCACTAAGAGAATGACAGATATTCCTACTGCAGAAAGATACAAGCAAAAGGGCAATTTGCTAACTATATCTTCAATAGTGCCTCTCGCTTACTGCCTACGTGACCACCTAATGTTTGTATGTGTGTGTGAGACAAGGCAATACCTATCTTAATATTAAGGGTATTTCCAGTGTCCAAAGATGCTGTCTTTAAATGTCTGCATTTCAGGAGGAGCAACTGGGCCTTGGGAGTAGTATTACTTGCTTGATGCTATACAGTCATGTATGAATCCTTCCCTTCTCTGAGGCTACAAGTTGTGTAGCCTCAGAGAAGGGCGAAAGGGTAAAGAAGAGCGAAGTAATTCTAAGCTTTGAAAACAACTGCAATAAAAATACTTCCAATGGTCTCAGCTGGCTGACATCTGCCCCAGCCATTGCTGAGGGGCTGGTTGAATGGGACCTCGCTGTGGAGAGGAGCAGAATGAGGCTAACTGGTGGATAAACCTGGTGGACAAACCTGGTGGACAGATGTAGAGAGAGGGTGTTTGTGTAAACACCTGTACCAGTCAACACACTGAAATATCACAAGAAGTTTAAAAGCAGGCAGCAAAGCTCATATCAGTGGCAGCATGGAAGAGACGTTTGGTGGGAGATGAAGCAAGAGGCTGAATTTCATACAGGAAGGTGTGAGGTAAGTGAAGCTGGAGATCAGCATTGCAACGTGCTTAGAAGGAAGAGGCGGTGATGCCACTGCAAATCATGGATACCCTTTGCAGAGGTAAGTCTGTAGGCCTCAAGAAGAGAAGTAACAAATGCTTTGATTATTTGAACATAAAAGAGGAAAACCTGAAAATACAGTAATAGATTTTTTTAAAAACTGGTCTGTACATAAGTCAGAGAAAGGATAACCCATGGAAGATGCCCTCTAGTGTGCAGAGCTTGATGAAAGATGGTGGCAGAGCCAAAGATGCAAGGGTGAATGCAGACAGAGGGACAGAGCCATGCTGTAAATAGATTGAGGAAATGGTGCTGGACTCTATATGGAGAGACAGAAGAGGGCAAGATGGCAATCCACTGCCTTAGGAATGGCATCAAACCCGGAACAAACCCATCTGCTTATGACTCTTATCTACCTTTGACAGAGAGCTCTGGTGAGACATATCCAGGTGTTTGTGATAAGCCAATTATTTTTAGATGGCAGCGACTGGACATGTGCAATGTAAAAATTCCATCTTTCCTCTCCCCATGCAGTCCAAGAGCATGTGGCTAAGTTGTGAGAGGGCAGTGACACAGCCTATGCCTCATTTGTTTCTAACCCAATGCAGCATCTTCCTGATTCTCGCCAGTGTCTCTTCCCGCATCTCAAACCCAACAACAAAAATGTTTTTCTCATATGTACTAAGTCT
The DNA here is from genome assembly GCA_013399855.1 of Oxyruncus cristatus. Lineage (NCBI taxonomy): Eukaryota > Metazoa > Chordata > Aves > Passeriformes > Cotingidae > Oxyruncus > Oxyruncus cristatus. Next base: position 72,441 of record VXAY01006167.1, read on the forward strand.
ACTGGTATTAAGAATTTGATTTCAAATGTCTTTAGAAAAGACAGCACGCAGGAAAAACTTGCAAAATCCTGCCGGTTTCAGACTTGTCTGGGCCCTTCTGAATTATTATATGAAACCCAAAGGAACAGAAGAGAAATGACAACTTCCTTTCATGTGATATTCTGTCTGCCCTTAGGAGATGAACAGTAAAGTATGTGATTTCTGAAGAGAAATGTACTGAATAGAGAGGAAGAAGGCTTAGATACATTGGTATGAATATATGGGGAAAGGGAGAAAGCTGTAAGGCAGACAGCAAGCTTTTGTGTTCACAGCTCATTTCTCTTCCCTTCTGGAACAGAAAAGTCAGAGAAACATGGTAGTTCCTCTTAAGCAGCTTAAATGATCTGCATTTCACCATCACCAAAAATACACACTCAAGTGGGACCAACTGGTCTCTTGTAACTCCAGGGAGAGACCTGTTTTTGGTTTGATGGAATATCTGGTAGATAGGAAAACTCTGTGTCGTGTCCTCTTGGGATTAACAGCATGGTGAATAGAATTTTCTGTAAGAAATAGTGTTTGTGTCTCCTTATGACTTGGTCCTTAGGAGGGACTTAATAAAAATTGTAGAGCTACACCCTCCCCTACTGAAGTCTCAATTTTGTGTGGAGGAGACTCTTGTGTCAACCCTGGTAATACAGCATTGACTTCCAGAGGGCCTTTGCTAGGCATCTTTGTGAAGTTATGATGGAGAGGATCCTGGCTGTTTTCAGAGGCAAGTTTCTTTCAAAAATGCAAGGGTGTGCAGACGTTTTGCCAGGCTTTTTGAATACTATACGTATGTGAAAATAGGAAGTAGGAACCATGCCTCAGGAAAGCGGGAACAATGCCATAGAAATTCCTACCTACTTTCAGCCATTCATTCCTCAGATATGTTGAGTCATAGGTTAGTCTACAGAGGCATGTGGAAGGAAAGAAACCCAAGCTAGCTAGATGATCTGAATTTAAAGTGGATTGATTAAATTCCATCAAATCCCTGTGTAGATGTCCTTGTTCAGAATTAAGGTAAAGTAAGATAAGTCGCATAAAGGCCAAGTTAATTCTGAAGGAGAATACGTACTTGGAGATTTAATGCATTTTTAACTAATCCATTTTGGCAGTTAATTCCGATTAACTGTACTCAGTTTTCCTCTCTGGCAAAGATCTTCAAGGGAACCAGATGTGGAAAACTAGCAGGCTGAGAAGTACAATGTTTTTAAACATCCAACACTGTCGATTACAAAGCACCTAATTAGTGCCATGGTACTCCTGAATTGAACGGCTGAATGCAAACCTACCCATACTGGTGCTCTCAGAGGGGGCAGCAGTCCTTGGAAGGACTTGCCAAGAGCATTCTTGCTTCCAGGAAGGGGCTCTGGGAGGTGGTGTAGCATGGTGGTAAGGCCTTGGCTAACCTGCTACCGCAAGGAATTTCAGTTATTAATGAGATGTCTGTGCTAGCTAAATGCAACCTCCTCACAATGAGTGTGCTTCTTGTGCCTGCCCATTGTTTGTGTGCAAGAGGGGCAGGATGGAGTGTGAATTTTGTTTCCCTCCTACCTGGAGTGATGTATTCTTGGGCCAAATCCTGTCTTCACTCTTACGTGTAAACCAAGCACTGCTTAGCCCTGTGCAGTCTCTAGTTTAAAAAGTCAAAACCTGGAGTTTAAGCGTTATTATTGATTTTAAAAATATATTGCAAACAATAACTTAAGAGGAAATGGGAGATTATGAATAAATAATAAGGTGCATAGGTGTACAGGGAAAATACAGCAGTCCATAAATATATTTAAGAACTCAGTTGCACAGTAAAAAAGTGTAGATGACTAAAGCAATATGTGTGCAGAGAAATAATAATCTACCATGAATTAAAATATGAAAGGATTTGGGACTAAATTGCATCTACTACTCTATACATTTTTTTAAAGTACCGAGAGGCCTTCAGATATGAGTGTTAAAATAAAAATATTATTATTATGGATTTTGGGGGGCGGATGAGTTGGAACTCAAGGATGTCCCCTGAGCCTTAATTTTATTTCATATGGTTAAACACACTGGACCAAATTTATCCCTGGTCTGCTATATTTACTGTTGAAAGCACTTTGGAAAAGTGCATATTAAAGCTATATGTAAAAAAGCACTGAATTTTGAACAGGCATTTAGGGTAAGGTAATAAAATCAAAGAAGTTCTCTCAGGTCAGTTTAGTTTTGGGTGAGGGGAGCAATTGCTCAGTCACACTGATCAAGTGAATCTGAAACAACTGTGCATGAAAAGATATGGTGGCAAAATAATGTCTCCATGTGGGATAAATGCTAATGCTAATCACTGGCTATGCTACTTCTCAGTTTTTACTCATGGAGTTTTTCACTGATTATTTTTCTGCCTCAGTGATCGCCAAGGTAACTTTTCTCCCCATTTCGCAGGGAAATTTGAGGCCAATGTTTTTGGCTGCATGAAGTTCATGTAAGAAAATTTTTCATACAATCATTTAGGTTGAAAAAGACCTCTAAGATCACCAAGTCCAGCCATTAACCTAGCACTGCCAAGCCCATCACTACACCGTGTCCCTCAATGCCACATCTACATGTCTTTTAAAGACCTCCAGGGTTGGTGACTCAACCATTTATCTGGGCAGCCTGTTCAAGTGCTGGACAGCCCTTCCTGATAAATTTTTTCCCCCCTCAGATTCAACCCAAACCTCTCCTGGCACATTTTAAGGCCATTTCCTCTCATACTATCACTTGCTCTTGGGGGACAAGATGACTCCTCACCTGGCTGCAACTGGTAGAAAGGAGCTGGCACGCTGGGGCTCAGCGTGCCGTTTGCTCAGCACTTGTGAAAGCAGCTTCTTTAACATGTGCTGGCTGCTCTATGCAGCATGAACCTTCATACCTGAGGGGAAGAGAATGTGGTGCAGGGGTGAGTAGGAGAAGGAGAGGGTTCAGTCTTGTCTGACCCTTGTTTGCGTCTGTGCTACATCAAGATTTGTGTGGGTGAAGCTTAAAAGCCTTGTAGGGAGTAAATGGGGGTACATAATGAAAAGGTATCTGTCTTTTCTAGATGCTCTCAGATTCATTGACGTGTAGTACTTGCCTTTCGCCTTTTATTTGTGTTTCTTGTAGTATCCCACTAGTTGCTGTGCAGCTTGTACCTCATACGGCTCGGGTTTGTTATCCTGCACTTTCCTGTTGGAAGAGGCTCTCTTCCTCTGTGTAGAGGCTGCGTTTTTATTGGCAGAATGGCTTCAATGTGCAAATGGTGTGAGGGAAAGCTCAATTTTCTGCTTCCTTTACAGCATAGGGATCACCCAGGCTAAAGGGTGGAGGTGTTTTCAGAAGCGCACAGCCATTTTTGTAGTGTCTGCTGTGCCTTCTAGGAGGTTTGAGTCCAGTGGATGATACCCTGCTGCGCCACTTCAACACAAGACACCTTCCAGAAATCAGTTCACTCCTAGTGAGTTCAAGATAGAGCTGCCACAGATTTTTAAGGCTGTATGGCTACAGACTAGAGCAGGTGTGCAAATCATTCCTAGGGACCTTGCTTTTTTTTTTTTTTTT
>VXAY01006167.1:76115-125442 GCA_013399855.1 Oxyruncus cristatus
TTTTTTTTTGGTTACAAGTATGAAAATAAGGCTATCCTCTCAGAAGGCCGATTTAAGCCCCTCTCATTCTTCAAGCGAAGCAAAGCCCTCTCTTATCATATCCTTTCTTTTACTCACTCTTTCCTGAACAGAGGTAGCTGAGTATGGGGGATTGGGGTTGTCTGTATTTTGCCTATGTAGCAATGCAATTTTGTTAAAACTGTGAATCAGGCAATTCTAACAAAAGAGGAGAAAATGACCCAAAGTTTCCATGCAAAACTCAGTGACACAACTCTCCATGAGCTCAGGATCTGAGCATGTTCTCTTTCCAGTGAATCAAACAATATCAGTACTTTGTCCCTGGTGAAAGAGTTCCCAAAACTGAGGAACAAACTGAAAGCAAACTGCCCTGATGACCCAGTATGAGACCTGGCCTCATCTGCACAGTTGTGCCACACTGATTGGGGTCACAAAGGAGCAGGTTGAAATGCAACATTGCTGCCCATGCTGAGGGTTCTTGGGTGCCTCTGCTCTGCTGTTCTCAGTGATGGAGGAACCAGGACTGACCCACTTCAGCACAGCAGGAGAAGGGCAGCTCAGACTCTCTGCACGGTGTTAGGATTCCCAAAATATATCCCTGCAAATGGCATTTGGGGAACCCACTACCTGTTCAGAGGGACTCCCAGCCTGTGCAAGCCCTTCACTACCATCCATCCTCATGTCCTCCAGTGACACAGGCATCATGATCTCACATCTGGGTTCAATAGCTCTTTCCTTTTGGTTGCTCGTGGCACTGAAGCCTGTTTTTCTGCTCCCATTTTTGTTCCCCAAAAGGGCTAGTGATATTTTGCCCATTCGATGGGTGGGTTGTGAAGGTGGGAAAATAAGGCACTTTGGAGGAGATAAGTCCTGCAGGCATCTTATTTTGCAGAGCTTTGTGCCTCATGCTGGATTTGAAGTACTGAGATCTGCCAGCCGCTTTTCCAAATCAGGGGCCTAAAGCACCTGCGTGGAGTGGGACTGACACATCTCGGGCACAGTGCTAGGGAGATAAATGTAGGAAAGAGAGACGAAAAAGTAATATCCCCTCACTTTTGCCCATCTCTTTTGTTTCAGATGGTAAGTTTTGTTACCTTCTCTGTTACAAAGAAAATGGAGGGCAGCAGTGGTGTGCCCAGGCTACCCTCTGGGGTCACAGCAGCTGCAGTGACTAAGGGGGAGCATGGTGGGCTGGCTGGATCAGGGAGTGTACTTGCAGGAGGCAATAAAAGTTTACATTTGTGAGAGCAAAGTGAAGAAGCATGGGATTGGAGAACACTGGGTGCTGCCATATAAGCGCCATAGCCCCAAGTCTAATGGGTAATAGAGTCATTAATTCTGCTGATTAACTTGGCCTTGGGGTTCATGGAAATGACATCCACCTCCTTTCTTTTTTCTTTTCTTTTTTTTTTTTTTAAGCTCAAACTGTGGAACGAGGGAGCATAAAAAAACAAGCTAATTAGAGAGAAATCAGGAGAAAAGAAGCAGGGAGAAAAGAGAAGACAGTCTGAGCATTAATGAGACTGATTTGGGAAGACGATGTGACAAGCTCTTCAAAAGCATTATTGTCAAATGTGTCACTGTTTCGTAGATGGCTAGCGCTACCTTTGAGCTTCATGCTGATAGTTAATGATTTGAAACTATAAAAAGATTGAAAAGGTAAAAGGGAAAATGGCAGACTCGACTGGATTTTAATGAGAGTCCCCCCCTTCCCACTTTTCTCTTTTTCCATATGAAACAGCCTTGGAAAGTGCAAATAAAATTCACTTTCCCCCTGTCTGCTTGCCTCTCTCAAGGCAAAAGTTGTTTACAAAGGAGAAGGGAGAGCACAGAGGTCCATCCGTCTCGCTCTGACCACCATCCATCTTCCCTTCTGCAAACCCTCAGCTCTCCCATTCGCTGTCAAGCGGTTGGTGGGGTTGTGGCTGTACAGGCAGAGGACTGACAAAAATAAGCTGAGATTGATGGAAGAGACAGCTATAGCTCTTGTTTGTTTTTTTGTGACGTGCTGAGCAGAAGCAGTCTTCACACTGTGAAATGTAACAAAGAAATCTAAAGTGATTACACAGGTTCATTTGTCAGTATCTCTGCTCCAGCTATTGCTGTGTGCAACAATGAGATGACAAGGCATTTATTGCTGATGGTTGGTTATTAGCCGCATTATAGGAAACATTAGCACAGTCTAGGATACATAGACCAGGGAGACAATAGCTTTCTGGGCTCCAAACTCAGCAGGGTAGCCTTGTCATTAAATTTGGTGGCACCAATTTAGGTTTTTTTGCAATAAATTGAAAGGAAACTTTGAAAACTAAATCTGTAACCCTGCATTTACCTTAAGACTGATCAGCATGTTCTCTTTGGATACTACATCTTGTATCAGAAAAGCTATGCAGCCCAGCAGGCCAGCAAACCTACAAAGAAAGATGCATTGGAAAAGCCTTATGATACATGGGTTCTTGGCTGATCCCATCATGCCTTCCAGCCCTGACCTCCAAAGTGTCCCTCTCCCACTGGGGTGGACCAGGCTTTTCTCAACCAAATTGCATGCAAACATACAATGAGAAAAAGCAAGAGGCTTCTGTAAACTTTTTTATTGCCTTTGACTTGCTTTCCTTATCTTTCCCAGAACTACTCCTTTTTTGCTTGTCTTCCCTAGATCCTTTAGGGATGGATTTTGGTAGCTCTCCCATCCTTGCAAATGGCCCTGTAGAAGTCACCTGCAGCCACAGTCATAAAATGGCCTGGATTGGAAGGGATCTTACAGATTTTCTAGTCCCAAAGCCCTCACCTGGGGCAGGGACAACTTTCACTAGACCAGGTTGCTCAGAGCTCTATCCTGGCTTTAAACGGCTGTCCTTGAACACTTCCAGGGATGGGGCATCCACAACTACTCTGGGCAACCTGTGTCAGTGCCTTGCCACCCTCACAGTAAAGTATTTCCTCCTAATATCTAATTTAAACCTACTCTCTTTCAGTTTGAAGACTTTTCACCTTACCCTGTCACTGCATGCTCTTGTAAATAGTCCCTCTCCATCTTTCTTGTAGGCTCCCTTCAGGTACTGGAAGGGCAAAATTAGGTAATCCTGAAGCCTTCTCTTCTCCAGGCTGAAAAATACCAATTCTCTCAGCCTTTTCTCGTGCGAGAGGTGCTCCATCCCTCTGATCAACTTGGAGTCACTTCTCTGGACTTGCTTCAACAGGTCGATATCCTTCCTGTGCTGGGGAACCCCATAACTGGATGCAGTTCAAGGTGGGGTCTCCACAGAGAAAAAGTCTTTGACTTTGAGGGCTGACTCGGGAAAGCAAAGGTTTGGCATCCATGGGACGTGACTGGATGACTGCCATGTTTATTAAGCTGTAAAAGAACATGCCTGTTCTATGGCAAAAGCTGTGTTTGCACAGTGGTGCAAAGCCAACCCTCAGTTCTGGGGTGAAGTGCCTACCTTTTTGCAGTCTTTCAGTATTGAGTTTTGCAGTAAAACCAGAAATTCTGGTGGTGGCTCCCTCTTTTCAAAGAAGGTTTTTCATTACATAATTCATTTTCTTATTAACTCAGTCAGTGAGCAATATATTCCCTGTTCCATTTTTTCTGATACTCAGCTTCAGTTTATTTTATGCTACCATCAGACTTCCAGAATGCCCTAGATTTTGGCACTGACAACCCTTAAATAAACTGAAACAGTTGTCCTGGGAAAGTTGGAGGTTTTGACAGCTGCATGAGGGATCGTAGGACTTCAGCCCATAAAATACCAGTGTAAGGGGAATTACAGTGTTTTAAAAACCACTATCACTTGATAACATTGTAAATAGCAACAGGAGCTGGATTTAAACAGATCCACGCCAAAGTCATGCATCTTTGAATGTAAAAGTGAAATTTTTCTAGAATCTCTTCATCACCGGGTTTGTGTGAATCAGATGGGATTTTTTTTTTTTTTCACGTTAAGAAATTTGTCAGATTTTGTGCCCTATATGCTGTCTGCCTAGCAGTGAATTTAATCTAAACTATTTGTTCTGGATTCATTGACAAGAGTGGTAACCCAAAAAGATTCTGTTAGACTCAGCCCCTTAAGATTCATAAGTTGTGTTGTAAATTTTATGGCATTTTTGAGGTTGAAAAAGGTAATTTTCTTTCCAAACTGCATTTACTAAATGTGTGTGAGAAAACTAGTACTGTCAGCTCTCTTACATTTATGGTCAAGGTGATTTTGCCCCCCACTAGACACATTTCAGGGTACATCATCTGTCTCCTCCCAGCAATTAATTTGGCCCTGAACTACCCAAACAATACTGTTTCCTCCAGTTCCTGCATCCCTGTGCCCTTCTCTCACTATTTCTGCTCTAGAGTTAATTTTGTCTCAACTTCCAACTTCCTGCTGAAATCCTGTGATTTCAGTGAAATTAAACAATTAAGGGAGCTGATAGCACTGTAAGTCAGTTTCAATTAAAGAATGTGTGCCTGCTGAGGTAGGGTTCCTTTGGAAAAAAGTATCCCCCATAGGATGGACAGATAGAAACACTTGTGAACCAGCTTTGAAATGAGGATATTTTGTAAAAAATGGAGCAAATAATTTAATTCAACAATAAAAATATAATTATAAAATATAAAATATGCTTATAATAATAACAAAAGCAGTAGTAATAACAATATCATGCCACTCCAGCCATAAGAAGGTTTAGAAGGATAGCCAATAGGTTTAAACCTATGGTGGCAATCCGGAACCAAATAAGGATGAAATATCTCTTGAGGCCATAAAGCCTGAAACTTGTCACAGAAGAGGCATCTAAACTCTCAGAAAACAATCTCTATTTGAGAGCACACAGGCATTTCTGATGAATAGGGTCTGATGAGTCAGCATTTCAGCTAGTGAGTTAATGCAGCATTTGGCAGCTAACAAAAAAAATTATAAAAAAGCCCTTTGGCATGAACTTTGCTTCTGAGATATATGCAGTGCATCTTCGAGAAGTGGGAAGGTTTTTGAAGTTATAACAGAGGCTGTTTTAATTTGGGGCAGGCTCATTAAGGAACACGTTTTAAAAACATAGATTTTGTTCCCTCTGGCTGTAAGCTGTGCTTCACACTAACTTGGCAAAGACAAAATACAATCCAAGAGAAGGTATCTGTGTTGTAAGATAAAATGAGTCAAAGACTGCCTGCTTTGTGCCTGGCTCAGATCGGATAAGGGCTGCATCTATCATGCCCACCTCGCTGTGTAAACTAGAGCTAGAGGTATTAAGGGGTATGCCAGGATGGTGTATCCAAATGTAATTTAAATCCTAGTGAAGTGAAAAAGGCTAAACCTTTCAAATCGTTAGATGTTAAAAAGCAGTTGGTCCCGATGGAGCTTTATTGTCTAAAATGGAATGGTGGAAAACCACACAGAGAAGCAGTTAGCAACCCTGCTTGTTGGTCCCACCTTTTGCCAAGGCTGTTTTACTCAGGCAGAGGCAGATCCTGGTCTTTGTAAAGACTGAGCCGTGTTTCTGCTCGCTCTTGTCATGGTTTTCCTATGGAACGGTAAGGCTGGCTTTCAATATACAACTTATGCAGGAAGGGCAATGTCTGCATTTCAACTGAGACTGAAATGTTAGACTAGAACTTAGGCTTCAGTTTTACAAGAATTTCTACGCAAGAGAGCAGCAGGTAGCTGATGACATACTGATAGAAATGGGTTTAAAAAAATGTAAATTGTTCTTTCCCCTGGAGGATGTTAAATTTGCAGAGTAAAGTATTGACCAGCTATCCATTACAAATGAGACACAGGTATAAAAGGTTTTTATTGTTAGTATTAATCATTTGTGTCATGACTGAACCTCTGAAGGCCTAGTGAAACCAGATCACTGATGAACCAGGCATAACAAATACTGAGAATTCATAGCTTAAATGCACAAAAGAGCCATGAGAAAGAGCTGCCTTATGAAAGCAACACTGTGGAGAACACACATCCTCAAAACTGCAGCAAAGTCCTTGTGGTAGCCTCTGCCTGAGCACCACGGATGCTGCCCCAAGCCAAGCCCTGGTGAGGCTGAAGGACCCAAGTTAACTTCTCTGCCCAGCACTGGGCTGGAAAACAGTGGCTTGGAGGTGCCACAGCAGCCTTTAGCATCATGCCATGTATTTGTGCACCCATAGCACATCCACACACGCGGCCAATGGGCCATGCAGGGGGTGCCTCCTTCCCCTGGGCTGTGTTGGCTTTCCCAGATGCATGTGCAAAAAAACACCGATGGAGAAAATCAAAATAGCGCACAAACATTCAAAGCTGACTCTCAATGTTTGTGGCTGGTAGATTAAAACAAAACTCATTGCAGCAGAGTTGCTCAGGATGACCCTTGGAATTTCGCTTTTAAAGGTCAGATGGTAAAAAACACGGCTTTGCTGCTTGTAGGAAGGAAAGTTTAGCTGTAAGGTCACTTTGTTTTCACACTCTCGAAAATGCTACCTCCACCCTTCACAGGGAATGTAAATCAAGCAAAAAACCACCCAGCAGGGTTATCAGGGTAACACTAAATCAACACCAGCTGCAGCTGCTAGGGGTGAATGTAAAATTTACAGTGAGGCAAATGTCTATTGCTACTGAGCGATTAACACTATTTCCAATTAAAACATGCAAAGACCAAGATGATTTTCATTTTATTGGTCTAAAGAAAAGCAAACTTAGAGGCCAAACTATTCCAGGTTTTCTATTCTGTGTTCATGGTGTTTCTAAATCAAGATCATATTGCAAGATGGAAGAGGATAAGGAGGAGGGCAAACTTTCCTTTCAGCAGTTTTAAAAAACTGCTGACTAAAATCTGCATCTATCATCTTGTTATTGAAAAGTATAAGTAAAAGGTGAGAGAAAATTGTGTCTGATATGGGATGTTTAGTTGACAGACAGCTCATTGTAACAGATGTGGCTCCTTTTAAATAGCACCGTAAATGAGATCCCAGAAAGACAATGACAAAGGCTAGGAGAGAGCACTTAGTCTAATTAGACAGAGAAATCCATTTCCTTTTTAACTGAATGCTCTTCAGAATGTGCAGAGATTTCCAAGTTATGAAGCACAAGCAAAGGATGGAGACTACAGCTATCAGTTCATAATCTGCAAGCCATGGAATAATAATGGTCCTCATTTTTCAAGCACTGATCTTCAGTAGTTTGTTAAACCTGCACATCATCTCCTCACTAAAGCACCTGCAGATTAATGGCATGGCTAGAAAGCTTTTCATCTGGTGTGTATGTGGGGAGAAATGGTAAAGAAAGACAAAGAATGGCCTGAAATTTATTCTATTTAAAAAAATCACGAAGCGAAGGATGGGTAGTCTAGAATTTTACTTATCCCAAAGTTACAGGAGAAATAAAAATCAGGGTAAAACCCACAGAAATGGTACTATGGTTTCTATAGCAATCAGCAAAACAGGCTTGATGTGCCTTTCTGTGTGTGCTTTATGCAGGCCGCAAGATATTAAAGGCAGAATCCCTCCCACCTGGCTTCAGCTCTTTCACTGCCAGTCATTCATATAGTAGTACCCTTGTAAATGTACATGAACTGAAGCTTTCCAGGATCCTCCTACAGTTAACTTTGTGAGAGAGAGGCACCTCCAAAGTTTCTTTTATCTTGTCCAAGGTAGGTATCTGTGTCTGGCACCTCTAGAGGGTGGATCTGTCAACCTATTGCCCCCCACTGACTACAGAGGACAAATGTTTCAGGTTAGCAGATGTGACTCAAGACACATAGAGTTAGGTCACTATTTCACAAGAAGGCATTTTGCACTCGTCACCAGAAAACCTTGAAAAAAATACTTCAACAGAGATTTGGGCACTTGCTTATTTCAGTTCTTTCCCTGTTCTACCCAGGACCAAAGGGGAGGAATCAAGAAAGGGAAACTCAAGGAAATGGAGAACATGGCTTATTTTTATTGGTCATTTTTGAGCTGAGCAAGCAGCCAAAATTTGGTGCCTTGGACATTATGTGGAATAACTAGTAATCGAGTCAGGTATCTTTGGTTCAACTTTTGTGTATATATTTCTAATTAAGTAGCTCTGCTTTTTTGGAAGCAGGGGGAATCAAATGAATGGAAAATGTTTCTCAGCTCTCACTTCTATAGATCTTCTGCCAGCGTTTTCCTGGCCTCCCTGAGAGCCCTTATTTGCAGTCCTGTTCCAGTGCTTATGTAGATCATGTCCTTGCCAGTGTTTTTTGATGTTTTCCTGCACCCTGGCAGTAAGTAGCATGTGTTAGCAGGGTAGTAGCAGTGAAGACAGAGCAATGTGGTTTTCAGAGAGCCACAGGAACCACACTGTGGACCAAGAGTCTGTGGGTCATCTTCAGTCCGATTGCTGTCATGTATTGTAGCCTGGGCTACAATGTAAAACAGTGCATTTTCACTGCTGTTGCCCATGGCAGCTGCATTGACTGGGATGGGTATACTAACATTAGTGAAAGACTAACTAAAAAGTCTGGCAAAGGAGTGAAGTGAGGAGAAATAGAAAGTAATTGCTTTCTACAAGGGGAAAAGCCTGGACTGTTCCTCATCCGCTTTTTCCCAGCCAGCTCCCCCATAGAAGAGTAGGAGTGGGAGCAGGGAATGATGAGCCTTGCTCCTTCCTACATCTCCAAATATAGGAAGAACGTCTAGGATAGGAATATCGGTTTAGGATGTTTTTTTGGTAGCTCTGGGCTGTGCTCCTTGCATGTAAAGGAACATTTCATTCACTTGAAGGGGAAAGCAAAACCTTTTGCCGGTATGTTAACAGCAGCTTTCTAGATGGTCTGAAGAATAGTACAGTGTCTTAGTAACGTATAAGGCAAACAAAACCAGGGTTTTTCTGAGCATAATATCTGCCAGACTCTTGCCAGTGGTGTTTAACAGGCAAATTGCTTAACAATTACAGGAGGAGTTCTGCAACTGGGATCTGTGCAGGTGCAGGCTCCTGGTTATAGGCCAAGCAGATTTTGCAATGCCACTGGCTGAAATTATTTTTAAAGAAAAGAAGATGATGAAACTGTGTTTGAGTTGTTTCTCTGTGTGTGTGTGTACCCATACATTTACATACACACACCTTAAAGTGTTTGTGGGCATGTGTGAACATAGATACATGTGTGTTTGGACTGTACATTGGCAGTATTTGGAGCAGCATAAAACTCCTGCCAGCTGGTGACAAATTAACCCCAGTGGACTGGAGTTTAGTTTGGTGACTCTGAAATAGAACAAAGTCGTCTTCAGCACTGAAGATTAACGGCACATAGAATGATGAAATAATGGATGTTAGAAACTCAACAAAGTTGTCCTGTGTTTTCAAATAGCGTGGGATAACAAGAGCACAAAAGCATATTGCAAGAACAAGCTGGGCATGGGTCAAGATAACAATCTCAGCTGGATTTCTTCATGCATCTTGACAGGTTGTCAAGTACACTACCCTGTGCCCAGTATTTTCCAGACTTAGTAGCTTGTGGATGTAATTTGCTTACAAAGCCAGAGAACAGGAAATGTAAAGAGTTATTTATCTATGATTTTGATCAGAGACTGTTTTAATTGAGATACTGAGGGAACTAGCTATAAAATAGATTTTGGTGACAGATGTCCTGTGCTCTACAGTTATGTAAAAAGCCACCTTACCTTCTCTGTCAGCTGTAATAGCTGGCTATAATTAGAAGAAGTAATATCTGTCAAATAATTGGTTATGCACATTTTGATTAATTTCCTGAGACAATTCCACTCCTGTACCACTTCTCAATCTCCCTGTGATTTTTTAATTTTCACATTTGGGGATAACTTTTGGTTAATTAGACTCCTTGCAAAGAGCTCTTTAAATATATGTGTAAGATTTATTTCCTTACATTTGTGAGATACTGGTATAAGCAATGTATAAGTATATACAGTATCAATATATACAGTATATAAGCAATGTATGGTATTCTTCAAATGTGTCCTGTAAGTTATATAACACCATTGCTACTGAAAGTGGGAAAAAAAATTATGGTAGAGCATCTTTGTTGAAAGTTTAGATATGCTATGAAGAAGCACTCTACTAGTTTAGGATTGCTGTAAGCCTGCTTTGCTGGTCGTCATGCTTCAACCAGTTAAGACTGTGAAAGATTTTTTTGGTGAGATGAAATGTTTTAAAATGTGAGACTTGTTCATCTAATTGTGGATTTGTCAAATACATTTAATTTTATTTTAAAGAAATTAACCTGAAGAATTCTGAGAATTGTGAATTTTGTATATCTGCCAGAGACTGATGATTGTCCTCTTCAAAATATAAAATCAAAACAAACAAAAAGAGAACCAACGCTTCAAAAAAAAGGTGTTGTCCCAGGCATGGGACCAGCTGAAAAACTGGAAAACGACGTGGAGAAAACCAAGGAAATCAGTTCCCAGTCTTTCCTAGGGCTACTGCTTCGATAGCATCTGTGTGTGTTGGATTGGCAGGAGAGCTGCCCGAGGGGCTGCAGTCGTCTCCAGCAGACCCACAGGTGTGCGAGCGCAGGGCTCGCTCCGGATCCGTGCCAGGCACCCCCGTGCCTTGCCTGGCTGTGCCGCCCGCGGGCCCTGCTGGGGCAGGGGAGCGCAGCAGCAGCTGCAGTGCCAGCCCCGTCCCTCCTGTGCCTGCTGCTAGCAACAGGCAGCAGCGTGCTGCCCTGGTGGTGGCCTGAAGAGCCTCCAGGCTCAGGGCGGGGTTTAGGATGAAGAGGTGATTTTCTGTGGCTTTGCACAGATAAGAAAATATTAAACATCCAGTACTTCTATGGAATAAGGGGAAGTGGAGAAAAAACAGTTCATTTTTTTTTTTTTTTTAATCTTGTTCTTTCAGCACTCCCTTTCTGGCACACAGTAGTGACTACAACTTGTCCCAAATGTGCTTCATATTCAAGCACTAATGCAGTAGCTTCATGGAGCATATACTGCTGATAATTTCTCCTTATAAAAATTTTGAATTAGATCCACCTGCAATTTGGGGAAGACTATGATGCAGATCAAAAATCATAAACGTTAGATCAAAACTCAAGATGTGTTCTAGGGCCTTTTGAAACACTTTGGAGACTTTTACTGATTTGAAAGAGGCCAAGATTTTTCCATAAAATGTTGTAAAAACGGGTCAGACTTGACTTTGACCTCACCATTTGATACTGAGCCTCTTCTCAATCCAATCTCTACTTATTGTCTATGCGAATTCATCCTCCTCTATGGGCAAGGCAGAGTTTTTACTCCAGAGCTGATCTGGGGATGGATTCATTGTAACCAAATCTTGTTGGGCGTAGGGATTTCCCTGCCAACCTGCATGTTGTTCAGGAGATGGAGTCTGTAGGGGAACCCTGGGATCGTCTCAGAGGGCAGTGACATGAGGCTCAGTGTCCTCTGCTGTTCCTGGTGTGATCAATCAGCAGGATGCACACGTGCACAGCAGGAAACTGCAGCGGGGTGATCTCTTACGTGGACTGCCTCCTGTCTGGAAGGTCTGGCAGGCATTACATTCATCAGTGCTATTCCTATTCCCATCTTGCTTTGGGGAGCACAGATCTGTGGTGTTGCATTTCTTAGTCACTTTTCAGTTGCTGGAGGCAGAGCACCAAGAACAAAATGCACCCCACCTTGCTCCTCCAGACCATTTCCCACCCCTCACTAAGGTGTTTTGAACCATTCAGTACTTCTCCACACTTCACATGCCTTTCCTCTCTTCCCTTTTCCTCCATGGCCCTGCATGTTGGTCTGTGCCTTGCGTTCCTTGCAATTCGTGATGATCCACTTCTTACTTAGGCTCAAAGCCCATTGGCTGCATAATAACTTCTCACCTTCCTGCCTATCTCCCACCCTATCCTTGCTGTCCCATCTAAGGGTGTTGGTGCCTCGTGTGGAGAGTCCCTGATGCCTTAATGGCAACATGAGACAACACAAGCAGCAAGGAGTGAGGCCAGTCCATCTGAGTGTGCAGAAAGTGGAATGGACAGTGCATCCTGCTGTGCTGTGATGGTGCCATGAAGTGGATGTGATGTGGTTATTAGGCTGTGATTCAGTTCATACTGAGTGGTATTGATTGGTGTTGGTTCAGTGCTTGTTACATATTTTATCAATTGACCTTTGAGATTGTATTCCTGCTCTGCTTCTTTTACTTCTAATTCTCTTTACCTCTAGTTTCTGTAACTCCAAGTCTTTGATTACTCAAGTGCTTGATTTCTCATAGTACTTCTTTACTATTCTGTTCCAGGAAGGTTTTTTTGTGAAGCTGTACTTTCCTTCCTTTGCTTTCTTTCCCTTTGTTTGCTTTTTAAAATCTTTTTTTTTTTTTTAAGATATCCACCTGCTCTTCTTGATACATCAATCCCATTAAGAGATTCAGCTTCTAAAATATTTTTGCCCTCAGCAGAGGAAAGAAGTATAAATGCAGGTGTTTTGCAATAAAGCTCAGGGGTGCAGAAACTGGTTTTATAGCAGATCTTGTCAAATAGGATTTACAGAACCCGATAACATAATAGAGTTCGATAACACAATGCCTTCATGAACAGTTCTCCTGGCCACCTGTGAAGCCTCACGGTTACACCAGCTGAAGATCTGCTAGCCTATTTCCGAGATGTTGTTTGTAAATATGCACTGAAAACCTGAAAGAATAATTGTCGCTAAGTGTATTTAGCTGAGTGCGATTCACTGCGGGTATTAATTTTGGACTTTTACTGAAAACAAGGGATACAATGTTGTCTGCTGGGTTGTTTTAGCACTGACTGGCAGTAAAACAAGGTAGGGAGCTAAAATATCTGCCTAGACCTATGCAGCTGCCTATATGGCAAAATCAGGGTTGAAACTACACAGTTTCTGACTCACAGCTCTGCTCAGACCAGGCATGTCCTACCTCTGTGTCCCAGACCTCTAACATACAGATCTGCCTCAGCAAAAAAAGTGATTCAGATTGCAAGAAACGCAGCACAGGAAAAAAAAGCAAGTTCGTGCCCACCAAAAAACCAAAAGATAAATAATACGTTGTTAAGTGACAATTTGTGCAAAACTTACCTTCGGCAAGGTAAGTTGCAGACGTAAGTTGTAAGTTTCTGATGCAGAGCATCAGAAAGGAGGCCACAGGATTTTCAAACCATTTTGTTAGTTGGAAGGGATATAAAATGTCTAGTAGTAAATGTGCTTTCCCCACAGATATGAATAAGGATAATTTGAAGATCTCAGATTTATATTTCTGGCTGAAGTTCAGAGTTATCAATTAGAAAATGCTTTCTAGGATCTTATTACAGCCTTTGTGTAGGAGTGAATTTGAAACTCACAGCCCAGAAGAATGGTGGTTGATAGCAAAAGGGGGAAAGGAATGTCAAAATATATATTAGGGAATTGTGATGGAGTGCTAGCTTTTTAGAAATCTTGCCTTGTGGATAGGTCACAAGTACCTGTTCTCCATACAGTTTCATTCAATTCTCTCTTTAATGACCTGGATCACAGAAGGCTTAGTAAGCCTGAAGCTAAAACCAATCTGAGAAAGACTGCAAGTACAATAGGGAAAGAGTTAAAATTAAAAGTGACTCTGAAAAACTGAAGATTTTTCCTAAAAATAGGATGAAATTCCACAGTGCCTGGTGAAAGGTAAAAAAAAAAAAAAAAAGTTCCTTCAATAAATAAAGGATGAGAAACTGTTGGTTTATTCCAGAAAGAATCAAAGAATGATGTTGGATCACAAGCCAAGCAAGTGTGAACAATGTCAGCCTGCTGTGAAAAGGAGAAAGTCCATCCTGTAAACAACAAAGACATGAAATAATCCTTCCACTCCTAAAGCTATTTCATGTCCAGTGTCAGGCACTGTGCTTCAAGAAAACCATTGATCACTTGGAGAGGATGAAGTGAAGATTAAGATATTCAGAAAATGGGATCTAAACACACAGCCGAAGAAGAAAAAAGGCAAAGATTTGGGTTATTCACTCTAAGGGAGAGTAGACTCATGGGGGAAATTGGACAGGATAATAGTATTCGAGTGTAAAGAGAGGGGACTAATCTGTTCTCTACATCTACTGCAGACAAAGCAAGAAGTAGTGGTCATGAGCTGCAGAGAGAAGGACTTTGGAGAGGAAGCAAGTAAAAAATATGAGGATAGTGAGGAACTGGACAAGAACATCTCTGGAGATGGGGAGCTATCCTCCTTGATGGACAGTTTTTCAGAGCAGGGGAGACAAACCTCCACTAGGAATGGCAATGAGATACAGCTTGTCCTACCCTGGGACATCTCAAAATGTATTCCAGCTCTGTCTCCTGTGATTCCACAATGTCTGTTCTGGTGAAACCTGCAGAAATAATGCCATGCTTGCTGCCTTTCCCCTTGCTGTCTCTGAGCAGGTAAATTGTAAGAATGTTTATGCTGCATCAAATACTGTTGTTTTTATTTGCCTGATGGCTTTATAATGTTTGGTGCAGACACACTTTTCCTTTATAGCTTTCCTTTGTAGCTATCCTACAGTCAATGTTGCTCCTACCCCTTTCCTTCCACCACCCCCATTAGGTGGACCAATGTAAGTGACCTGTCTTTGAGAGCAACTGGGTACACATCAGCCAAGCTTCCCATCACTGGCCTATCCCTGTCATTTGGTAGATGTTGTGGTGCCAATAGGAAGAAATGTTTTAAATAATGAGGTAGGTACTGGCAAGCAAACATTGCTGATGACACCCCTATGGAAACAGGAAGCCTGGGTGCATTCTGAAAAGGTTCAATTGTATGGACACAGGCTGTTCTCTACCAGGTGGTCTTACTGCTCCAGGATGATCCTGATCATCCTTCTTTTACTAGTATTGATGTAACCTCTCTTGCCGGTAAATTCCTCTAAAGCAGTAGCTGCTAATGTAGGGAGATACGCCACGAGAGCAGTGATTCTGCAAGCTCAATCCAACAATCAGCATGATTTCAGTTAGAAAAAGGCAGTCTTAAAAAGATTCCCTTTAGTTCCAAGCATAATAATTCGTCTCTTGAACAATACCCAGTGATACTAGTGAATTACCCAAGATCCATCAGCTTCAGCAGATTTTCAGCAGCTTTCCAACCCGTAGGGCCATTTCCAGACTATGTGACCCAGATGAAGCCAAAAACTAACAGATGGAAGAAGGTAAATCCCTTTTGGTCTAAGCTCTGAATACAATGTGGAAGTGTGATGTCAGGTCTTTGCCTCAGCACGGCACAGGGGGGATGCAACGTGCCTTTTCAAACCTGTGTCTCCATCTTGTACCAACACGAGAAGGAAATAACACATGCACTTTGGAAATTGCCTCTCGTTCGCTCTGGTAATATTTGAGTGTGTTTGTGAAACCACTTCAGAATTACACTTAAACAAAAGGAAAAAAACCTCTTACTTCAATTCTGCCTGAACAGACCAACCTACTTGATAATGTTACAGTACGCGGGTAGTGAGAGAAGTGTTTTCACAGCCAAATCACTTACATGGAAGTGATATGGTCCATTTTCTTAAAACTACCCTAATTCAATAAGACATACATATTCTTTTTATCATTTCCCAGTGCATTAGAAACAAGCTGGCCAATGCCATTAATATCTTTGAGATTTTAAAGAGAATCATAATGGTCACTCCAGGGGTTTGGGGGTTTTTTTCATTAATTTCTTCATTAATTGAAACAATTTTCACACTTATGTTATCTTGTAGTGCCATGACTGCAAATGTTTGACCAGTTTTGGAGCCCAACGGAAATACATTCTCAGTTTAGATCCTTGTGTGTCTCAATGATAATAATTAAAGTTGGAAAAACCGTGAAGACTTAGTGAGACTTCTAGCAAAGACAATTTTACTAAATATGAAGAATGATGTGGAATATATCTGCCTTGGTGTCCCTCTAGGATGCTCTCCCTCCCAAATTTTGCAGCTCAGCTCTTTTACTACCTCAGAAGCTGCAAGGGTTTCCTGAGGGGGTCAGAAAGATGCCATGAATTTCAACACATCCTGTAAGCATCACAAAGTCCAGAGAGTCTCTGGAGAGGCAGGACAGCTGAAGAGGGTCTGGCCAGGGAGATTGATGTCTGAGAGAGTATCTTTTAAGACTGTTGTGAGGCAGACAGAGAAAATTTGTAAGATGATATTGAGAAAGAGTTCGTGTGCACCAGGGAGATAAAACAGCTCATGGGAGGAAAGGAAGAATGAGAGATGCAGCAAAAGCATTTTCCAGAGAAAGAGGAGAAAGAGCATGTTGGGGCAAAAGAAGAGAAAAATATTCTCACTGATTTTATTTTTGGGGCAACGATTTTGGATCTGGAGTCTCACGATACTTTAAGTAAGTTGTTTTGAAATTATTTATTGTTGCAACATTGCTTCCATCCAACTTGAAAAAGATGGATGGTAGATAGCCAAAGACCATTTCTATCAACTGCCACGTTTGATCACTGGCCACCAGGGTAGTGAAAAATAAATAAGAGAAATTCTGCTTTTTTTTTTTTTTTCCCCGAGAGCCATAAATAGCAGAAAACCATATGCTTTCAGTCTTAAAAACTGAGGGAAAGTTCCCAAGGGCAAGTTGTGGAGTGACTCCAGGACTGACCGCATTGCTGGATCAAGAGACAAACCAGCCTGTAATGTTACGGCCCCGAGAGACATATCCTTCATTCTTTGAACCCATCACGGTGCCTCCCCACACCAGCAGTTGATAACCTTGAGTGCTTATGCAGCAGGGATTGGGTTTTGCTCTTTTTTTTTTAATGATCCTTTCGAGCACTGATAAATTTCATTCAATCTTCTGCAATGTGAACAGGGTGTGAAATCCTACATTGCTACACAGTGGAAAGGGAACAGCACTATCTTGTAACGGACTTATTTGTCTCCATGAGGGATTGCTACCAAGCTTCTGTGAATAGACTGTTTTTGGCCGCCCTCCCCTAAATGAGCAAAAATGCTGAAAATTTATTCCCACAAACCCCAAAACTTCTTTCTGGTATTTCATGACACTGAAACACACATACAAACATGTATACACACATGCAAAACTTTGCCAGGATTAAAACCACTTTTTTTTTTTTTGTACTACCAGAGCATCTTCTTTCACAACGCCTCAGAAAACACTTGAAGATATCTAAATTATCAGCTTAGTCAAGCTCTCAGGATTTTTTATATCTCTGTAACTCTAAAATTATTGCCATTCTGACAGACAAAAATCAAGCCTAAGAAATACGATGCATATCCTTTGCAGCTTTATGAAGGCTATGTCTGAGATGGAGGAAAAAAGAAGAGGGGGGAATAGTTAAGGCAGACATTTAAGAAGTACGCAAAAGTTTACATTCCATAGCTGCGATAGTTTTTTATTAAAAGAAAAGCAAACAAAAATGACTGATTAAATGTTCCTAGCATCTTTATAAATCTGCTGCTCTCCAAAGAAGGCCAGGCAGTTGCTTGGAGTCTGTGCACATGAGTAAGTGTGTGCGCACGTGTTATATCTTTTTCTATGTACAGGACATATTTCCAGCAGCGGCAGGTAGTAGAACTGATGAGTACAAGATGGGAAAAGGCCTTGGTGATGAATGATCAAATTTTCAGAAACATCTCACCTCATTTGATTTGTTCGTAAAATCCATTACAAGAATAAATAGTATTTTCCTACCTCAGGCATTCTGTGGTCCTTGGTCACAGGATGATGGTTTTCTGCTGTATCTGAAGTTGGAGGTTTGTTGTCTTTTGTTAAATGGTATGTCGTCAGAAAAAATACCTGCATTTTTTTTCTGAAAAATAAAAAAGCATTTTGGCATTGGGATGGTGACAGCATCATCAAACAGTCAGCAGTAGTGTATAGGTAAGGAATTTGTATGTGTAACTTCCTAGCTAGAGTGATCTATTTTACAGCCAGGATTGGGAGAAGGAGGGCAAAAGAGCCAAAGGAATGATTGTGCTGGTATAAATATTTCTCCTATCATTTTTCTTTCTCTGGAAACAAGAGCTTCTTGAATAGCTGGTGCTGTCCATTTCCATTAGCTTTGGTGAGGTGGAGGTGGAAGCTTGGACTCACACCAAAGAAAAGTCTCTGAGACTTGCAGAGTCAGAATCAATGTGCAGTTTCCTGTAAATACTGCTTTGCAGTTTAACTCCAGAAAGTATTTTCTATTGCTACTACTATTATTGGCTACTCCTTTTTCAATAGCATTTATCCCTTGTGGAGCAATAAAGAAAATGTATTTTTAATTCTCTTTGCTGGTCTCCAACAGAAGGCATTTTTGAGCATCCACCTTTCTGTGTGGGCTTGTAGGGCAGTTGGTAAGGTTTTCTGCATATTACTTATGCATATAAAAATAGTATATTTCTGAATGCAGCATCCCTTCTGGGTTCCTGAGCCTGAGGACATGTTTTCTTAGGATGAAACTCGAGTGCACACTAATCTCTGCAAGGGAAACCCAGGCCCAGCGAGAGTAGAGTATATCACGATCCCCCAGGTCCCCCAGACTCTGTGGTAGGTAGCTCAGCAGGTAAGGTAGGTGCAACCACAGTGACTGACCTTTGCATTAATTATGGCACGTTAATGATTAGGCTCCAGAGACTCACAAATAATTAAGTTTTTTTAATATATGGAAGGCTTTACAACGCTGGGAGCCTTTATCAGGGGCTAAAGTACAGCTTTTAGGACGTTGCAGTAGGGAAGTTTGTGTGGCTCTTGCATCATTTAGGTGCTGTGGCTTTTCCTTCTCAGTCTTGGTAAAATTAACAATAAGAAACCTCTCCAGTGCTCTGACACAAGAATTTCCATGAGCACAGTTGGTGCATAGGTTCCTGTAAAATCTTCACAAAGAGGTGCTTGTGCGCATCTCCCTCCCCAGGGCCAGAAGGACCAGGGTAATTCTCAGCCGAGCATCATCCACAGAGACTCAGAGATGCTCTCTGCCATGCTATGGCTCAGGGGGTGCCCCAGCAGATGATACAGCATCCTGTCTGAAGCATGCCACTTCAAATCACATTGGAGTTCACATTGCTCTCTCCTATGTCAGATTGCAGCAGAGGCAATAGGCTTTGCCTTCCTCCCACAAGAATTTTGGGCAAATGTGACCTTTTTGGAGATACTGCGACTGGTGACTTGTGCTCGCCTCTGGAAACCACATTGTGGATGCAAACCTTTCTCCCCATCTGGCTACTTATGGTGGTGTGGTCATGAAATGGCAAGAACTGCCCAGCCCTTTGCACTGACTGAGACTGAGGAAAAAAGAAGAGGGGAGCTCTGAACTCTGTATTTCTGCTCCCCATTAGGTGCATTGAGCTTTTTACATTGCTGATAGAGTGTGAGCTCTGGTGCAGACTGGGCAATTTTTTTTGCTTGGCAAACTCTTACTGTGGCCTCAGGAGTTCCCCCAGCAGGCTCTGGCTGGAGGTTTTGCTGCTGGTACAGATCCCCTTCTGCTCACTTGACAAGGATAGGTTAACCCTCTCAATATTTGATGATCAACTCCTCTGCCTCATGTACATAAGAAATTCTTCTACAATTTCAGTCTCTTCATGTTCTCATCTGCTTTAAAACAAAATTATCTTATGTTTGTTTTCCAATTTGCAGTGAAGCATTGTTCTAAACCTTTTCCGCTCACTCACAGGTTTCCAGAGAATTTAATCTCTATTGCAGGTTTTACTGCTTCATTATCTTTGTAGATACATGTTTAATTCTTCTGGTAGCTAGAACCATATGCTGTGTGGTAGTCACTGAGATAGGGAGTCTGAGAGAGGTTAAAAGTGCATGTTAAAAATACAATTTTTCACAGGTCTCACTGGGAAAAACACTATTGATCTTTTGTCGGCCATTTGGGCTTTTTATGAGTAGTTCTGTTTGAAATACCGTCGAGGAAGTCCTTTGAGAATGAAATTTTAGGTCATGAAAGATGGAAAGCCTGAGAACTCAAAAAAATAAAATAATTTGGTTTTTTTTAAGAGTACTGCATGTCTCTTGCACTGGCTTGGTAGCAATATGCGTTTCCTCCTGCCCTCCCATCAAGGTACTGAACTGGAGGGAGCCGCGGACTGCTCAGAAGACATCGTGCCAAAGGTGGGTCAAGCCCTCTCCTCCGTGGTGAGCCTACAAAAAGGAGAAGTGGGGAGGGCTGGTCAGGCAGGACTGGGCTGGAGGGTCAAGTTCTTCAGGAACCTAAACCACCCAGGTTATTTGGAGGAGAAAGCAACAAAGTCCTCAGACAAAAGCTACCTCTGTAGCTTCTCGGGCTTGGTCCAGGGTATGTCTTCTAGCAGTTGTCACGTATCACTTGTAGGTGACAGGCAATGGTACACTTCAGGAAGGCTGAACTCTACTGCCACTATTTGGGTGTCATGCTGTTGGCGAGATTAAAAATAATAAGCTTCAGCGTCATCTGTCTGAGTTAAATACTTTAAATTTTATTGCAAGTGGGTTGACTTGAAGTATTTGGACACCAGGTTCTCCATGATGAAGGAACTGAACTTACCTCTTCACTTCTGCTTTCTTAACTTACTGTTTTTTAGCACTAGTTTGCAGAAAAAAACATCTGCTACCCTTGGCAATTAAAGGCACCTTCATTTTCAGATAAATTCTGTGTAAATACAAAACAAAACACATATTACAGTTGCTTGTCTTGGATCTAGTATAAAATTTGCCTCCTAAGCTACCTTTTTCTCCTCTGGTTTATGCAGACATAAAGGCATTTCTGCAGCTATGTATGATTTTCCATCTACATGTTATTCTCATATCTAATTGAGGTCTAACGGCCACCATCCAGCTGCCCCTCCTTCTAAGGCCATAGCCTGCAAATACGTAATCTGAGTGATCACCACTACTGCTCATTTGCCACAGAAACAGAAGGGAATAAACCCCATTTCACCTCTGCCTCGGTGGAGCTGTGTCAGACCCCAACTGTACTTCCTCCGTCCAGCAAATGTGACGGGCACACTGAGCAAATAATTGCCATGAGTCACTTGCTTCATAAATTTTTGTCCTTCCTCTGTTTTGGGTTTTGCTCTGCTCATAAGCAAGTTGGTATTTTATCAGCTGTCCCCCCATCCTTCAGAGTAGCCCTCTGAAGGATTCTTTGTCTGCAGAGCTGCTGGGCGCCTGTCCGGCTAGCTGGAGACAGAAGTTGCATGGTATGTTTCTGTCTTGTGAAGGGACCTCTAGAATTCTTTTTCTGTGATAAATATTTAGGTTTGCAGTTTTGAAAATGGCTTACCACAAATATTTGCCTAAAATTTGCCAGTGCAGGGAATGTTTCTTCAGTAAACACATTTACCAGTATATTTTCAGTCAGTAAACACCACAGAGGTGTGAACACAGTCTAAGAGAATTAATTTTTAATGCAAATTTTTATTAATATAAAATAGTTTGGAGAAGGCTGGAATGAGCTTTTTGTTTTCTATTTTGGGGAGTACTCTTCAATCCAAACCCAGACACACTCCATGCAAGCCTGTACCCTTGGGGTTGGGGCTGAAAAGAGGAGTGTGCTTTTAGAGCACAAGATGCAGTGACATGTGCCCCAGTTTGGAGGGAGTGGGTGGTGTATCTTTGTGGGCTATGAACCAGCCCATTTAACCTGCCTGGGCATGAATGATGAATCGTCGCACTGTGAGGGTCCTCACAGCTGTCCTTGTGACCAGCCTTTTCGTAGGGGTGAAGGGGAGTAAGGAAAGATGAGCTCTTGGTGCACTGAGCCTCACTGGAGGTGGGGTTGGGAACCAAAGAGCTGGTGGGACTCAACCTGATCCTGTGGTGATCTAGCCCAGGAAAGATGGGCAAGCTGAAGAAAGAGAGGCTACGTCTCCTTCCTGCCAAGGTGGCAGCCCCTGGCTAGGCCAGCAAGATCAACCACCTGTGTTTCGAGCTGCCTCCTTGGTGTCCTTCCCTCCCCACTGAAGTCCTCTCCCATTAGGTGGCAGGGCACCTTATCTTTTGTTCTGTTTTCCCTTGCAGGTTCTCCTGCCCTCCTCGGTGGAGGACAAGTGCTTCACTGGTGCTGATTCTCTGAGATGGTGTAACTTTGGAAGAAGACAACAGGTTGTGGTGAGGTCTGCTCTCTGCCTCTGTCTCTCTCGCTGGGGTCAGCTCGTGGTAGAACACACCAATTTGCTATGCCCTAGTGTGGGGCTTCGCTTGGCCTGGACTGGCGAGAGGAGAGTTTGCCCAAGGGGCTGGCATGTGCACTGTTGCGGTCTGTGGCAAGGATGTGGCTTGGTAATTACGGATTCCCAATCCAGTATTAGAGCTAATTTGCAAGCTTTAGAGAAGTGATGGCTTGGCAGAGGGGAGATGTCATTATTCTTGCTAGCACCAGTAGTTTTAGACCAAACTCTCTGTCCTCACTACCTCTGAGTGGCTGAAGATTTTCAGTAAAGAAATGTATGACCAAAGTTGGGCAAAACATTTATTTCTAGGCAGGGCAAAATCCTCTCTGAGTGACATGGCCTGGAACATGGGCAAGAAATCCCATTTTCATTCCACAGCTGTCGGATGGTTGTCAGGATTTCTGAAGGTAATCAAACCCCTGTCTTACTAAAGGTCCTTTTCTTCATGAGTATGTTGTCCACTAGCAAAGTGGAAGGCTCAGTCACTGATGCCAGAGCAGACTCAGGGTTTCTCATAGAGAAACTAATTATATTTTACCCTTTTTTTTTTTTTCTTTTTTCACTGCAGAAAGACAAAATAGTTGTGAATAAATTGGAAAAGGGGAGGACGAGGAGGACCAGGAGTTCATTAATATTCATATTTAGCCACAAGTACACAGAAAAGGTGACAAGGAACTGGCTGCCCGGAAACCTATGCACCTTGGCAGCAGATAGAAAATTGAATTTAATTATAGTTACCTTTAGCTCAGCATCTAATGAGCTTGTTTGAAATCATGCAGGGGTGCCATATACTAGAGGAAGATCTAAGACTCAAACAGAAAATGAAAACCTTCCCTCCTTCTTCCCTCTGCTCTACAGAATTTAAAATAATTCTGTGAAGGCCCAGGAGACCAAATGGACTTTTATTCTTGTTTTTTCAGTGATTACCACAGAAACTCATCCAGCAAAGAAAAAAAAAATAAATCAAATAAGATGGTCAGTAGAGGGGAACAAGCACATTTTAATGGGAAGAATGGAGAGTTATGCCATTCTCACTTTGCCTAGTGAGCACTGTTAGGGTCTTGAGGTCTTTGTTTTCTCTTTTTTCCCCTCTCATTTCCTTCTGGTTTTTCTATTCTTTTATATCTCTTAATGGTTTTTTTCCTCTTTATTTTATTATTTGGGAGACTACTGTCCATGAGTTTTAATATCGTGTTGCTAGGGAAGAAAGAAGCCAAGGACATTTCTTACACACAGATTTCATAAGGTTGCTTTAGAATGTTGGTTCCCATGAGCAACTTTAAATCCATGAAGCCAAATCCTTCTCTACAGTGCACAGGCACAGACAGAGATGTTAGTGGAGGTGCTCCATATTTATTTATGTGAGTTTAGGGAAAAGCAGAGTCTATACTTGTCTGTTACTCTAGTATCTTTACCTTGCTGAAATATGAGTTGAACAAAACATTTGAAGCTGCTTTTAACCTTAGAGCAAGGCACCGACGTTTGTAGTGCAAGCCCGGCAGAAATTACTTTTAACTTTGGCGGCCAAGGTAGAAAAGTGAGTGTCACGAATTTTTATCCTCTATATTTTTAGCACTTGCTGAAGTCTGGCTTTTCACAGCCTAGCCATGAACTGTAGCTAAAGACCTAACAAAACATTGCATTTGTCTTTAAGGGGAGACTTCTTCCAGTGTGACCGAACCTAAAAAGATTTGGCGGGTGAAATGCCTTGTTGACACAGTGCTGCGTCTGAGCTCCGTGGTTACCGGGCTGCTGACCCATGTCCTTACTGCTGAGGGCAGATGGAGCACATGTTGCAGTCAGGGGCGCTGTCAGTTGTTTCCACCCTGACCCAGTGGAAGCCTGGCCAGCTTTGGCTCATCCCGTGAGGTGCGCCAGGACTGTGGTGCAGGAGAAGGGAGAAGCTGAGGAAGAGCCCCAGCATGCAGCTGGGAGCCTGGAGGTGAAACCGCACAGGCTCCCAGGATAGAGGGCAGCTGGAGTGGGCACCAAGCTATGAAATGATGGTCACAACCTGTCCCTCAGCCTCTCAAGTTTAGGCCAGATGTTTCTCTGCCTCTATTCTTCCTTTGAGAAAGCACCATGTTTTCTTCTTTCCCAGCTCTGTTCCCGAGGGAATTTGGTAAACCTTGGGAAAAACAGAAAATCATACAGGTTTCCATTTGGTCTCTCTTCTCTTGCATTCTTTGTTTGGAGAGACCTTTCTAAAGTTCATAATACTTAAATTCTTGATATATATATCTTATGGACATACAACAGTTACTGCACCATGTGTTTTCTCCTTCCTGCTTCTTTGGCATGAATTTAGTGATTTGTTTGTTTGCAAAAATTACTTTCAGCTTCACAACATATCCATGTCTTTTGTTTCTTGTTTCCTCACTTGGGAATGTTTTCTTCTGCTCCTGTTCTTTCAGGATTCATATTGTTTTATTAGCAACATTACAGTCTATTTTGGGAAATTTAGAACAGGACAGAAAGAAATGCAACAAATATTATTCCCTGGCAAATAAGCAACCCTAGATATGCCTCAAACACATTTTAAAATATTTTAAACTCTTATTCATAAGCAATTTGTGTAGCTGACTACTGGGTAAACATAAATCCCTAAATCCTTCTATTCCTTTATTTTGATCAGCATTGCTTTGTCTTTCTTCTGCTTTTCTTGTCAGCTTATTTCTAAGGGGCGGTAAGTACCAACATGCTTTAAAAAGTCCCGTTATTTTAATTTTTTAGACACCTGCGTACTACAGAAAATTTTTGCCTCAGTTACCACTTATCTTTTGAATGAAAACAGCCTTTAATTATGATCAAGAGGGAAACCTTCTATGCATGTCTGTCTTTAAAGACACAATTGATAGCTTGGCTGGATGCTGCTGCCACTGTGCTGTCTTCTGTTTATTAGAGTCCAGACCCTTACTAAGCTGTCTGCCGAACAGAGGAGATGTGGAGTGACAGGCATTTCTGAGTAGACTTCATGGATGTACCGGAGTCCCAAAGTGAGTCATGAAGTGTAATGGGCATTCATAATTTTTTACCTATACGTGGAGTTTGAAAAGCTGCAAGATGGTTTTCTTTGGGCAAAATAGCTGCTGTCCAGAGAGCTGTGGTCCAGGTGCTGTGAATACTTCCCATCGGTGCTGCAGAGAATGAGACATGCAGGCTAGAAACAGTACAGCCCTGTTCAAAGAGAGTTATGGGAAAATTTCCCCTGACTTCTTGGTCTTTCATGTGCGACTGTCATGGCCATCGTGACACCTTGTGATACGCAGTGAGCCTCACTTCATTGTGCTTGGGGAATGAGAAAGAATGTCCTTTTACCACTATCTGGCTTGTGAGTAACTGTGGTCGAGGAAGTGTGTGGAAAGGGAAAAATACAGAGTCTGTGCAAATGCGTGTGGCTTTTTTTTTTTTTTTTTCTCTTTTTGTGTAGATGCCCATGGGGAAAAGGGAATCAATGAATTAGTGGGTCTCTAGAGGAACTGCAGCTATATTTCCAGTTAAAAAATTTTGGTTTTCAATGAAATGCGTGTCAGCAATATTTTGTATTTTCACTTTCATTGCAGTATGTGGCAAAAATATTCTTGGTTTTTAATTCTTTTTTTTTTTTCCCCGGTGAAAATACAGCAATTTTGTGGGGCGAATAAGTAGGCTTAGCTCTATTGGTGATACTATTTGCTGTCAAGAAATTAATTCATCTTAATGGAAAAACTATAATCAAGCGTGGGAAAAGAAGCACTTTTCTAGGCAGCGATCCTGTCACCTGTAGAGAAGAGATTTGGGACCTGGAGTGCTTTCCTTCTATTTTGGAGCTTTAAAGCTTATATTTTCAGGCTCCTCAAGTCAGCTTCATGCTGTGCGGGCATGCACAGCTGGAGCATTACGAAAAATAAATAAAAATGTATTTTTAATGGAATAGCCAGAGTTGGTAAAAGTGGCTTCACCTGCTCCACTGAGAGGTTTGTGAAGCAATGCTCCCCTGTGGCAACCGGCATGCACCCATTCTTGCCGTCGTCTGTACGACTTCATGCATTTCCTTTGAAATACAGGTCCTTTATGCCAGCTATATCTTTATCAACGAGGGTTTGCATGATAAAGCGCTAACACTGACATGATAAAGTGAATTTAGATTGCAGCTACCGCTGATACCCACCGGCTGATCCCGAACCACTGTGTAAGAGCCTGTAAGAGGATGCAGGGAGGTGTCCCTGCAACAGCATAGATGGAGTATCAGATTGCATCAGACACGAGAATAACTGTATGTACAGAATGTATTCAGCCCTTAGGCACATATCCATATGTTTGGATGCTGGTGGGTGTTTTTTAAGGTTACTGTTTTAAAGATATCCACACAGGTGGCTAACAAACATTTTTTAGATGGCTCAGCCCAAATGCTGAAGCAATCTGACTACTTGTGGGTGAGGAATAGAAGGAGAAGTGTTGGCCGTCCAGGCTTTTCTGGATAATGGCTATTTGCCTTAAGAAAGACAGGACTAGTGTTTTACAGTTATCTTTGGGGAAGTGCACAGGGCTGTGTGGAGGCTGACAGCAGGATCTTTCAGTGATGTGATTTTTTTTTTCACAAATGATATTTCATGACTGTGTGCAAAGTGTTTTTGTTTTTTTTTTGAAGTCCTTCAAGGGAAATTAAAGCAAAAGGGTGTAAGGTGTGGGGGGAAAGCAGTGTTTTGGCTTTGAGGTGGGGTTTTTCTGATAAGAGAAACACATGCTGAGGCCAGAGTGTGCCATTGTAGAACAACTCTGTGATGAGCAGCAGGTTGAAGTTGCAGAGAACCAGAGAGTGGGCAGTTGGTTTGCAAAGGCCCTAGGCTCACCAGAGAGGAACAGTCCCTTACAGGATGATGAGAGCTTTCTCCTGTGTCCAGCCAGCTTCTCCGTGTTTCATTTCTTCCCTCCATGTCACAGTCATTGCAGCATCCCCTCCACAAGGACTGCTTGGTTGTACAGGCGGTCACTTAGAGGACATCAGATGTTGCTGGTGCATGTTTGGAAAAGGCTGAGGATTTTGAATCCACTTTCAAATCCACAGCCTTCTTTAGGCCTGAATTTGCTTAATGCAGAGAAAGCAATAAACACCAAATTAAATTGGGTCACTAATCGGAGAGGAGATTTCCCAGGCACAAATTGTTTTGAGGAACCTTTCCTTCTAAAGCGGTAAAAGCAGCCACTGAACTGAAGGAGACACATCCTTTATTTCTGGACAGCGTCTGAGAATAAAATGACTGTCAGAGAAGAACCCAACCTAACTCATTTTCTACCTCTTATCCAAAACCTGCTGAAGCCATGTAGAAAACAGAATTTCTTCAGACCATCCCATGACTTTCCCATTACGTCTCCAGCATGTATGCTTTCATCACAACTTTTTGTGGCATTTACAAGGTTTGTGTCAGTGCTCACAGAGGAAAACAATCCCAGCATAGGTTTACTGGCTCATTAGCTGCGAGTCTATAACAACATGAGTGACGTATGAGAGAAGTTAATTAAAAGAGCTATTGTTGTGAGGATGGAGTGAATGCTGGTGGTCATACAGAGTGGGAGTGGGACTCGGGTATTATTCATATTGAACTATAACTGGGAAATATAGATGCCTGAGCCATGCATCAGCAGCAGAACCACCCATATGCTGAGGGAATCGTCAGTTGATAAAGCCAGGAAAACAGAACAGGACCAAGACTTTGACTCAAAATGTCAACATGAATTCCTCAGCAAGCTGACCTGCACCAAGCATATCTGTGCATTGTGAAGGGAGAGCTCTACAGACCCTAATATTTTAACCTGAAGCTATTTGTAAATGAGTCTGGCCAGCACTTGGCTGTAAAAACAGCAATTGTCTACCACAATTTGCTTCAAATATAATTGAAACTCAGGGAAATTAGAACAGCTAGACTGATACTATTAAAATGACTGCAAAAAAGGTTAAAAAGACAGTAACCCCCCCCCATAAACACCTGGCTTTCTGTTGACCTGAGGTGCTCCATGGGAAATCTTGAAAATGACTGAGTGATGCTCTGAGTCCTTCGTCTGTCAACTCTCCCATCTGGTGTATGGGTGCTTCTGCATGGACTGTGCAAAGCAGAGGTGGTGCCCCCTGGGGAGACTCACTATTTCCAAACATGACTCCAAGATATTGAGCTGTAATGTATGTGAATGCTCTTTAAAAATCCTTTCTGAAATGACTCCTTATGCAAGCACACACACGTTCAGCTGCACGCATCATGGACTGTGCATCATTTTTCCATCCCATGTTCTTGGTCATTTCGGGAATACCTTCTCTTGTGGGCTCCAACTCATTCTATTCTTTCACCATGCCTGAGCGATGTTTACGCTGAGTTATGCTGTGAAGCCCCTTAAATCTTCACATGCACCCTCATGCGTGCATGCAGACAGTCCAGCATTATCAAACTCCATGGCGAGGGTGTTCGCTTCTCTCCTCATTAGTGATGTGCAATGTAAAAGGCTCGCCTTGAGTTTCTTGAAGACGGCAGTAATGAAGCTCTGAAGAAATAGTCAGGGGAATGGAGCTAATTAAAATGCAGCAGGGTGTAGAAGTAAAGGTAGCAGCAGCTCGCTATGCCATGTCTCTGGCAATCAGCAGTCCCTAGTTTACCCACACTAATTGACAGGAGACGCAGTGCTACTGAGTGTGCACACAGCCAGCGTTAATGGAGTCAGCACACGCTGCTCTTCCTGCCTGACTTGTCTCATTATCGACCTTGAACTGGCAAAGGTCAGTTGATGGTGCTGCTTTCATCAAGATGACAGGTGTCTGAAGATCTTCTCTTTGTAGTATAATAATTTGGCAGTTGTCTTATCCTGTACGTGAATTAGTGATCTGATCCTGAAGAGATGACGGATGAAAAGGACTGGCTTACCATGGTGAGGAGCTGGGCTGTTGTGTGTTTAAAGAAATAACAGGTACTGAAGGAAAGGAGGAAGGAAATAAAGGTATATTGCATAATTCCCCTTGGAGAAGATAGTGCCTGAAGAAGCAAACAGGCAAATTTTCACAAGTGGTAATGCAGTCAGTCCACTGTTAAAAATCGGCAGCTTGTTTGAGTTGATGATGAGCACCAGGTGCACCACTGGCACTCGGCAAATATCTAATAATAATAATAACAGCAGTCGGGGCACCTGACACCTGCAGTAAGCTGTGAGTGACAGTGTTCTTGGGGAGATGTCTCGTCTGAAGGCAATGCTGTCTACAGGAGGTGCATCATTATAACATGCTGCACCCAGGCTGCATCTCCTGTGCCCTCCCTTTTTTTACTCTATTACAGATGGTCTCAGTGAAGACATTGGAGACTAACAGAAATACTCTGCCATCTTCCTCTTCAAATCTGCAAAACCAGCATTTTTGAGCATTTTAAACCAATGCTTTGGCTTTACTGAGGCATGATCAGCAGCCCTCTGTGTCCAGTAGCTTCTCTGGCTGGAGGGTTGCTGGAGCCTGGGCTTGCTTCTCATTTCCTCTCTCACCTTCCCCTGTGCAGTGTGTGTTAAGATATGGCCTGTTGCCATATTGGCCACTTGCTTGTGGGTGGAAATGAGGTAAATCAAGGCCTAGACCTGGGGTCTATATTACCCAGTAGTGCAGACAATAAAACGCTCATTGCTGAAGAGCTGAGGGGAAGCCTTCATGGCAACTGACTTGTTGGCAGCACCAGACCTTGTTTTTACTGGCTCAAAATAGGGACGATGAAAGTCAGTGTGAGCCTGGATATACAAAGCAGCACCTGAAAAGGGACTCCTTTGAAGAAGTTCCTGCTCCCTCACCTCAGTATGGGGGCTTTGGCCCCACTCGCTGACTCATGGGGTTCTCTTGTGCCCAGTCCTGCTCTGGCTCCACTGAGGACAATAGGAGGTGCTGGTCCCCATCCTGCAGTGCGTTTCTTGAGGAAGATCGTAGGATCATCGAATGGCTTGGGTTGGAAGGGACCTCAAAGACCACCTAGTTCCAACACCCCTGCCATGCAGGGGCAGGGACATCTTCCACTAGACCAAGATGCTCAAAGCTGCTTTCAGCCTGGCCTTGAACACTTCCAGGGATGGGATATGCACAGCTTCTCTGGGCAACCTGTGCCAGTGCCTCATCATCCTCATAGAACAAGAATTTTTTCCTAATATCTAGTTTAAACCTAATCTCTTTCGGTTTGAAGCATCTCCCTTGTCCTATCACTACATGCCCTTATAAATGGTCTCTCTCCATCTTTCTTGTAGGCTCCTTTCAGGTACTGGAAGGCTACAATTAGGTCACCCTGAAACCTTCTCTTCTCCAGGCTAAACAATCCCAAAATCTTAGTCTTTCCTCATAGGAGAGGTGCTCCATGCCTCTAATCATCTTTGTGGCCCTCCACTGGGCTCTCTTCGACAAGTCGATGTCCTTCCTGTGCCAGGGTACCCCAAAACTGTACACAGCACGCCAGGTGGGGTCTCACCAAAGCAGAATAGAAGGGCAGAATCACTTCCCTCAGCCTGCTGCCCAGGCTTCCTTTAATGCAGCCCAGGACACGACTGGCTTTGGGGCTATTGCAACCCTCACCAGAACTGGGGAAGGGAGAGCAAACCAAGCACAGCTTCTCTTTTCCTCACTTGCAGTTTCCCAGAAAATTGTTATATCTATCTCTGAAAGCAAATGCTCTTTGCTACTGTAATTGCCAGAATATTTCTTCATTTATCTGTGATTATAGGAAACAGAAGTATTATCTGGGGAGCAAAATACTCTGTAACTTGAAAACAGTTTAAAGCAGCTCTCTTTTTAGAGATGTGTGAAAATAAAATGCCGGGACAAAATGTGTGTGATGGCTGCAGTCCAGCTACAGAGGTGGAAGACCAACAGATGTTTACCAGGGCAAACCTCAGGTCACTAATGGGATCATTCTTTAAATAGAAAAATGTTTTTGTTTCTGAGCCTTCCCAATCTGATGGTACCTCCCCAGTACATGCCCTGGTGTTGCAAAACACAGTCAGATTTCCCACTGTCCCCTGGTAAGCAGAGGGGCTGTTTGCCTTCTTTCCTCAGCACTACATCCACCCTACCATATCAGAATGCCCTCTGCTTTGGGGACACAAGAGCAAGCCTCCACCTCTGTGCCAGGCTGTGAAAGCAATTGTAAAATAAATGTTAAATGAAAAAAAAAAAGTGTTGTCTAAGTGCACGCTGAGATCAATAAAATATGCAGGAATGGACTCCTGTTGTTCAGGGAAACAACAGTGTCTAACCTAGAGCCAGGAGTCTTGAAGGAGCACATTGGGGCTAAACTAAGTGACAGCTGATAGGAATCTTACAGTCATGTTGCAGGTAGCACTCACATGTTTGCACCCAGAGGTCTCAGGTTCAGGTGCCAGCTATGAGGGTAGTCTCAGGAGATCCCTGTCCTAAAGGACAGTGATAAAGGGAAGAAGTAGTGATAAAGAAAATTCTGCCAATTGAGTATTTATACCTGGGCTAAGTTCTTTCAGCAACAGGTAATTTCTTGTTTTGCAGAAAAGGCTCTAGCCCTTTCTTTCCCCAGCAAGGAGACAGTCAGTAATAGAAGTGAAAAATAAGGATAGTGACCATTTTATTTCTGCTTTGAAAAGAGAGATGCTCCCATTCAAGCCAAAGATGAATGAGACAGATCCATGAATCATTTCTTCTTATAATGAAAGGCTCAGCTTATGCTGCTGGAAGCAATAACAACATAGTGGGACAATAGTTTGTCCATCCTACCACTGGAAAGGGGGGCGAGTGGAGCATTATTATGCATATGGGAAATATAACATGACAACTATGGCAAATATATGGTTGTGTTTGCCTGTTAGATCAACTTCAGTTCCTGTTAACTCCCAGGTTATCTCTTTCATTACAGAAAATAAATTAAAAAAAAAAAAAGAAAAAAAAACACAGAAGAAGAAGTACAGGAAAAAGCATTACAAAAGTATTCTAGCTGCCTCATTGTTGTCTTTGTTAGGAGGGATTGACTATGTCCCAAACCCTGAATACTCTGTGAATGGCAACTTGCAATGTTCTTGAATTAAGGCACGACTGGAAGTGTCTAAGGATCAAAGTATTTGATCTAAAGCAAAGGGATCTGGGAATATTTCTGGCTCACAGGAGTTATTTGTGTTAAGAACATATTGTGATTTAAAACACATCAGTGATTTTAAAATCTGAACTGTTTTGTCCCTGTCCTTCCTCTGTGTCTTTATGTGCAGAGAGGCAAGTCAGGACTGAAAAGCAAAGTGGCCTCTGATATGAGAGCTTTCCTGAAGTGTGTTGGGTAAGGTGTTGTGAGAGATCTGGTGTCAGTTTGTCTTTGAGGAGGGAGGAACAGCAGCCATGAACACTAAAGCAATTTGTGCAAAAGGAATCAGTTTTTGGGAGAAAAAATGCAGCAGCTGTTCTGCTGAGGCCAGGTGTCTTGAGGTTGCAATTTGGATGGTGCTTCCACTTTCCTCAGCAGTTAAGGCCTTTTGTTTTACAGCATCTCTTAGCTCCAATTTACACAATATCAATTAAAAGTTTTACTCTGAAAGCCTGTCATTTCTATCTCACAGCTACTCCAGCATGGCCAGATGTGATCTGCCATTACCATGCTATTAATGGTGTTATTAACTGTTAACGTCTAGGAAATTACATTTGTCCAGGTGTACTGCCTTGGGATGTGAATCAATCTCTGTCTTCAGACTACTTCAGAAAGTCAGTTGTCCCTACTCCAGAAGGATGAGTCTTTTTCCAGCTCTTTCCGATACTTTTCCCAAGAAAATCTTGAGTGTGTATTTTATTTTGCACTGATTCGTAGCAGCATGGAAGCTTGTCTGAATTTTCACACTGTCCTTCAAAAGAAGTGGTTGTGTCTTCACACTCTCCTGTTAGGCAAGAAATTCCCTCTTTCCTTTAATCATAGCTTGAAAATCCCTATATCTTCAAAGATAACGATATTTCTCAATAATACGATTCATAATAATTTTGTTTTCACACTTGGATATACCTAAGTCCTGAAAAACAATTTGTTTTCCAATCTGGAAAGAGCTTACAGAAAAATTATGTCGAGAGAAGGATGGTGAGTTCCGTTCTCACATATTGTTTGTTTTGGTGTCAAGCCCTCTATTAATCATCATCAACACAGCACAGCAGAAATGTTTACCACAGCAGAAGACTATGAATTTAGTGTAAAGTGTCTTTCTAAAATTTTATGCCTCACTTTACTCTGAGATTTTTGTTTGATATCCACGTTTTCTGTCATGTTGTTTATGCCACAGGAAAGCCAAGGAATGTGTAAGGAAAAAAAAAAAATAAAATAAAAGGAGCTAGATGAAGCAACCTGCGATGTGCCTCAGCAGTGTCTACGCTGTTTAAATCTCTGTGCAGATCCAGGAGTGCCATTGCTGGTGGCCTCGTCAGGGCAGTGGGTGAATGCTCAGCATTTACAGGGAAAATTTACAGAAAAGCCATGATGAAGACCAGGCTGCAGCAGGGGAGTTGGTGAGGAAACACCACTGATGTCTTTCCCTAAGTGGCTTGGTTTTTTGATCATCCTTCACACTTAAACAAAGCGAGGGGAAATATTAATATTAGAAGAGAATGGATTCGCCTGACTCTGTGCGAACCGGAATTCACAAGATGCCAGCACAGCTTTGCAAATCCAAATACTTTAGGCATTCTTATCTTCAGATAAGAATTAGGGAGACTTTTTTTTTTTTTTTCCGTTTGCCCACTGCTGCCTAAAAGCTAATACCAAGAAAGTAATTTTAACAATTGATTTTTTTATCATTTCTGCACATATGCTTTTTTGTGGTCTGGATTTTGTTCTGCATTTTCCATTTTTGTGAGTTTTGGTCTGTTATATAATGGCATAATCAAGGAAAAAGGCAATGTTTCTTTTCCGTGTGCTGTATTTGAATAAAATTAAGGTCATTACAGAAAAGCAGATGAGACCTAGGGAATACGTAGATCATCTGAAAAACTTAAGAAAATTCATTGCTGCAACTATTTGCAGCATGAAAAGTCATTGTATATTTTTATATGGATGGCTTATTTGTTTTCCAGATTCCAGATTTCTGGTTCTTCTGGCTAGCCTTTGTGTTTATGTCAAAATTTTGTGCTTATGTCAAAATTTTTTGCTTATGTCAAAATCTTCTTCGCTTTGGTTATGCATGTATAGTGACCCATTTGGCTGATCCAAAGCCAAATGAAGTCAACAGGGGTATGTATTTCCATTAATTTTAATATGTAAAAGGCTGTACTTACATCATATTCAGCAGTTTGGAATATGATCTCCCATATTTGCAATGTAAAAAAAGTGCTTCTTTGCCTATATCACATTTATTCTTCAGGAAACTCTTTTAGTGGTATTAGGATTGGAAAAAAAAAAAAAGAAAAAAGGAACCATCTGCCTTTTGGTGTAATATGTCTTGTATGAGGAAATCACTGTTACACCTGGATGTCGAGAAAACTATGAACATATTCTCTGTTATTAAAGCTCAAAAAAATAAAAATAAGCATTAAAAGTGAACTGACTGCACTAAATAATTACAAGGAGTGTCAGTAATTTTCCCCAGCATTCAGTTGACCTGATCTTTCAGATCCAAAGAGGATCAGTGAGTTTCAAAATAAGATAGTTTCTGGTTTCACCCAGTTCTTCCCATGCTTGCTGCTGGAACTATATGCAGAGGGATGGAAATACTGGGAAGGGAAAAGACACCTCTGGGAAGCACTTCTCGACTAAGTTGCAGGAAAATGTACTTTTAAGATTGCATCCTGGGGGATTTGCACCCGTAATCAATTTAAATTACTGAAGGATGCTGAAACTTTAACGGAGCTCATCGCTTCTCAGCCTATGAATTCCTCATATTCCCTCTGATACAAACAATCACATATGCAGACAGTAGTTTTATTATGACTACAGTCTGATCCTAAGTTCATACCTGGGCTTTGTTGTTCATTTGCAAATTAGCAACCTGAGGCATCCTCCATGCTTTCCTGTAAGATACCTGAAATGAGTCCCATTTTTTTCATTTAAGAGGCAGAGAGGAGGAGAAGATATAGGAAGGGATATTCAGTTTCTCTTCATTACCTGCTAGGAAACATTTGTATTTAGAGGTTTGACTCTTTCCCCTATTTCTTAGAAGGGGAGCTACCAGGAAGGGAAAGAAGAGACACTTGTTCAGTCTGGTCTATGTCCTATGAAAATGTGTGACTGGATTCATTCTTCTCGACTACAGCCAAAGCAGGAATACAGATGCTTTCCTTTCTAAGCCATCAAACTGGACACAGTTCAGTTCCAACACAAATACATGTTCTGCCTTGTCATAAGGCAAATTAATTGCAAAACACCGTTAAAAATATTGCAGGGTTAGCTTAAAGTAGCCATTATTGAAAAGACTACCTATTCCAAAGTGGCAATTTCTTTGTCATTGTGGCAGACACCACATGGCTGCCTCCTTTAACTAAACCACAACCATAGCTTGACATTTTGGACCATGCTGGCCTAGCAAAGCTAGCTACCACCTAGCTAGGTGTGATGTGACTTTACCTCTGTGTGTTTCAACAAGCATCTGCTTAGACTTTGTTTCTGTCTGTCGGAGGTTGTCCTACAGCAACCCAGAGGAAAACAAGTCATGTCGCAAGAGTTCATTTCTTGAAGCTCTTCCTGAAATCAGTGAGAACTGAAAGTCGATTTGTGCCTCCAAAATCCAGTCATAAAAAGCTACTATTTAGCACCCAGTTCTGCCAACCTGATCCCTATGTTATCTTCCTCTGCTAAGCCTTCTTGTTAATTCCTGAAAGCCTAATATCTAATATGCACTCAGTGCAAGTAATGGTGGCAGAACTAACTTAAAGAAAAGAGAATTGCAAATGAAGGACCAAGAGAGAAAAGAAGAGAAAAATAGGGGAGAAATATAGTTCTGCTGTGGGCCTTGAGGCAGTCTCTGTTGCAGCAATGAAAACCCGAGGGTTTTGCCACTGTGTTTAGACAAGGCCCCAGAGATGAGCAGTAGCTCTTTGGGAGTGAACTGTGAGCGGAGCAACCCTTCTCATTTAATCTTTATTCTCTGTATGGGATGGTTTAGGCAAAGAAGCCAAATAGAACAGGTTTTGCTGGTATTGCTTCCGTGCCCAGATGAGGGATAACCCAGCTACTCCAGACAGGTTGGACCTGTGCAGGGCTGAACCTTCACCGGTTTGTCTCCTGCTTGCCCGAATTCCCTGGGCTGCTGAAAGCTTATTTCTGATCTGTCAGGATCCTTTCTGAAAGCTCTTTCTCATGCTGCTGAAGCATCCTCACACAGAATTTTGTGTCAGGACATGTCCTGAGGCTAGTGAGATATTGCTGGGGAAGGCCTCAGATTTCAACCTCATTCCTGTGTTATGAATGCAACTTATTTTCTGCAGAAGAATTTGGAAAGTAGATCAGACAGTTCCTTAAAAAGAACTATTACAAGGCTAAAATAGTTCCAGCAAGGAAGATAGCAACATCACTCAGTGAAAAGGGATCCTTACCAGACTTTCAATTACAATCTGCAGCTTCACTAAAAGCAATGGAGCAGTGCAGGCATAAGAAATGAACAGTACTGCCCATTTAACTTCTGAGGGTGGCAGGAGCTAAGGCAAAGATTTACACTTGGTAATATAAAATGTCAAGGGTTTGGATTAGAGCCCCCTGTTGTTTTTTTTTTTTTTTTTTTCCATTGTTATGCGCAGGAAGCTGGTCATGACTTTCCTATGCTATACTTCACCGGAAAGAGACTGAAGACAAGGCTAATGTCAGATCAGCTGTGAGCTGCATGGAGCCAGGTAGATATTCTGCCCCTTTATCTTAACCTTTATCCATTTGAGGACTTCCCTCTTTGAAGAGGAATATCTTGCTTTTCCACTTGCAACATGCTGATAAAGCTATGAATTGACTCCTTTGCTCCAAATTTTCAGCAGTTCTGTTCTTCTAAAGATCATCTTTCTTCTTTCCCTTCTGCTCCCACTTTGCCCAAAGTCCCCTAGCCATGATGAAATAGCACTGGGCATGACCCAGGCAGAAAGGAGCAGTGTTGAATTGTGTGTGCTTTGTGGCTTTCCTGTCCTTTTGTTGGGTATTGAACTATCCATGCAAGAAGGGAATTAAAATGTCGTGAACATTTTTTTTTTCTCCTCAAAGTTTCCCTTCCTGAACTCCACACAACAACTTTAGTTTTTTTGCTGGAATAATATCCCTCAGGACAAAACCTATGGGCCCTATAAGACCAAGCGTTGCAGAACTGCAGCATGCGTTGAAAATCATCCTAGCACACACTTGGGGGCAGTTGTGTTTTTCCTTGATTCAGCCAAGCAGCTCTCTAAACTACAAATCATTATCTTTAATTCTAATGGCTGGCAGCATGGCTAATGTGACAGTTTTGGTGATGGTTACCTCTTGTGTCCTCGTGCAAATGCTGGATAGTTACTATACCTGGGTATATGCAAGTGCAATTGCTTAGGTTTTTTCCTTCTGATGTTGATGGACAGCTGTCAGAGACAGGGAAACAAATTCATTGGAAAAACAAAATGTGTAAAGTTTGAATGTGGTAGAAGTGCTTATGGTTTTGTACAAGCTGAAAACAACATCAGCCCATGACCTAGAAGAAAAGAATGAATTCTAATACAAAGCATGTATGTTTGTTAGTAGCAAAAATTGAAAGCCATCAAGGGAAAAAAATAAACAAAGGACCAAAGGAAATGCAGAAGAGGCAAAGAGACCAAAAAATTGGCCCCATTTCTGCTGCTGCTAGCCCAGCTAGGAGCTGCTGTCTGGCAGGATACTCTCGGCCTCCCCCTCTTCCTGGGCATGGTAGCAGTCTGCTGGGTGCTGCCCTCCTCAGCAGTAGTGGTAATGGAAGAAAACTTTATGGGTAGAGGCTCGCTTTAGGCAAGAGCTGATCCAGGCTGCCTGCTCGCCTCCGCCGCATCAGCCGGTGCTTTGTGCAGAGAAGAGCTACCCCGAGTGTGGTAGGAAATGTCCTGCAGGCTGTTTCTATGCTAAATCACACCTCCTCCTACTTTTTTTGAATTCAGCAGAGGGGTAAGGGTTATAAACTAGAAAAAAGCATTGGCCCCTTGTGTCTGTGCCTAGGCTGCTCAAGTTAATTCATTTTTTGGCTCATTACATTTTCTGCCCCATTACAAATTGCCTCTTGGGCTCTACTCATTGCCAGGGTTTTCTGACCATCAAAACATTACTAAACAAATGAACTAAATAAAATAAGCCTTCTTTAAGAGCCTTCCCCTAGCCCTCCCCTTGTGTTAATATTCCAACGGCGCCCAACAGGTAGGCGTCTGCACTCATGTTATCTGTATTAATTAGACTGTAATACCCTTGGCACAAGACAAGGACAGGGAGGCAAGAGAGTCTCTCCTGCAGCTCTCTGATAATTTATACCAACCGAAAGCCTGCTGCAATGTCTTTCTGTAGTGCCACATGTACCAATACTGATGCATAAATAAGATTAATTTTTATTAGTTGTTTTCCCTTCCTTCCAACTAATTAGCCCCTTCTCCACAATATCCAAGCCCTACACAACATTTAATGAGCATTTTGCTCCTGAGGCAGAAGTACTTTCATCCCCAGACATATCGGCTGGGTCACACATGGTCACAGGAGAAGTCTCTGATCAAGTGGAACATGAACTCAGCTTTCCCAAGGTCTAGGTTAGTGCTCAAACTACCGAACTCTCCCACCTACCAACTACCTCTAATAGTTGTTTACTGCTACCTGACTTTGCCTCAGCTGTCAGGTTTTATACCTGAAGGATTTGGTCATGTTCAGCATAAGATACAATTGTGCAATCTGTCCTTTGCCTTGGGTTTCTGATCTTCGCCACATCAGCGTTTCTTAAAATCAGAGGGAACAAGAGGGTAAACACGACTGACTCAAGGGATAAGCTTTCCATGTTTTTCATTATGGCTGATTATTAATATAATCAGTTCAGTAGCAGAAGTACTACAGTGAATTACTTAACCTTGGGCCTTGCTTGACCAGGCTCTGAAGGACCCTCATCTTGTGTTCATGGTGCTGTAACAGTGTGGCAGGTTTTATTATTCAGCCAGTAATACTATGGTAATAAAAGAAGCACCAAAAGTGGGTTTGTTCATTACTGCCTGAATCCATGTTTTCTGACCAGTGCTGCATCCCACACTGATAAGCATCTTCTGTTAGCAAGATAGCTTAGCACCCTGCTAAGAGAGCTGCTCATCCAGCTCTCCTCCTCACACTCACCCTGGTTGTCTCCTGTAGCCCTTGAAGAGCCATATCCCTCTTCCTCAGCAGAAGGAGCAGCTGGTAGGCTCAGGCACCCCTTTGGCAACACATGGTCATTGCCCATCTTATGTCTCCTGCATTGCGAAGGAGAAGGTGGCACCTACACTCTGCATCACAGTTTTTGAAGCACCTGCTACTGCATATCCAGAGTGGGAGTGAGGGATGTTGCTGGAGCCCCGTTGCCCCAAGAGCCAAGGATGGGTGGGCAGTATTCTGCAGGAGGGCAGCATGCACCAGAGCTGAGGGGCACTGGAGCCCTGAGGCTCTGCACAGGAGGCCCAAGGTTTAGCTCTTGATGTAGGTTTCTTCAGAGCAGAGCTTTGTGCGCCTACTGTACTGTTGACATCACGGTTTGCGCCACTTCGGTAGCTTGCACAGTTGCCAAGGTCTTTGCTTTACCACATTCTTTTGGTTAATAGAAATATTTAGCTGAAGCATGAAGGTATTGTATTTCCAAAAGGAAAACACAGAGAAAAAGGTCCGATCTTTTTTTTTTTTTTTTTTTTTTTTTTCTTTGGGCCTGATTGTCTCTGCTTGTTTATGGCTGCCACTAATTTGCTCGTTTGCTTGCTGGAAAATAGCTAATTAAAACCCACTTCAGCTAACAAGCTGACTGGGACCATGCAAATGTCACTCTCTGCTGTCTGCTATTTTCGTTTATACTTTACATTATTAGTGTTGTTTTTCCTCCCTCCATAGTAATAAACGCGAGGATAGATTTAGTACCCTCTTCACAGGTGTGTGCTTGTACATCAGCACATCAACCCGAGAAAAGTGCTGCTGTTTT
The DNA here is from genome assembly GCA_013399855.1 of Oxyruncus cristatus. Taxonomy (NCBI): domain Eukaryota; kingdom Metazoa; phylum Chordata; class Aves; order Passeriformes; family Cotingidae; genus Oxyruncus; species Oxyruncus cristatus. The sequence goes on from VXAY01006167.1 coordinate 116,214, forward strand.
ACTGCACTTCAGTACTTTGAGTGTTATTACCCCTGACAGTTAATGGTTTCAGACTACACTGCTTGTTAGCACTAGATTCTGAACAGCTTCATCTATCTTTTTGTTTTTACACTGACTGGTCACATTAAGTATATGTGTCTGAGCTATTAGTCCCGTCTGTTCATTGCATGCATTTCATTTGGTGTGTTTTTTCGCTAAAATTAGTATGTATTGTCATCCATATACTTCAACACATCGACTTTTGTTATAATTATGCTGTCATCATTTTGCTTCCACACACTTGCTAATTTATTGTAGCTAAATTAGACCTAATATTAGCAATTTTGCAGCTGTTCCCATAGACCACGCTCAGCCATATATTTGTACATTGTTTGGTAATTGGATTTGAGGGCTCGGGAACGGACGATGTCACTCTTTAGAAACAAGGGAAAGATTTGAGGAAATGGGAGAAAAATAAAAAACACAACCCCCAGAAGAGGCTTCAGGGGTGAATTTCCAGAGCCAGATTAAAAGGTTTTCACAAGGCCAAACAAATCAGAGAGTTAGTGTACCAGATCACAAACTTTCTGAATAACATGTCGCACTCAGGCAAGGGATTAGTCATTCTCCCTGAATATGCTTTTTATTTTAACTGAGACTGGACTATGAAAAATCCCTGGGGACTTATGGAGGGTCTTGGGAAATGGTTTTTACTGCAGTATATTAGAAATCTCCAGGAAAGGATCTCAACATCAGAGTAGGCTGCTCTGAGATGATTTTTTGAATTGAACCATGGGGAGAGAAAAAGGACAAAATATGGTTTTGTTTCAGACTGTGAGCTCTCCATCCCTGCATTTTGACAGCCACCTCTTGTTGCTTACCCAGCCTCAGATTACTTCAGATATCCATACAAGCAGAGAACGAAAGTGAAAATTAAAAAAGAGAGATCGAATGCAGAAGGCAGAATAAAACTGCATATCTCTGACTTATCCTTGCTTGGCATGAGTTATTTTATTGTCAAGGGGAGTACAATTCCAGCAAAAGAAGTTGTGAGAGCCCACCTCATATTGAATCTTATATAGGGTTTTTGTAAATAACTTTCTGACATGATAGAAAACAAAATTGTGAGGGAGACTGTTCAGGCTAATGCTTTAGAATCAGTTTAATTCCCAAACCAGCAGACGATATAGAAAGAGCTTAATCACTGAAGAGCATACCCTTGACCAAAATGGAACTAAATTCTCACTGCTCACAATTCATCCACCTGCTTAATAGGAATATTATAACAAGATGCAGCGCTGCTGGCAGATGTACATGCAAGTTTAAAAATAAGATGGTGAAATTAACAACAACAACAAAAAAAGGTTATTTGATCAGCTCTCATCTATAACACAGAGTTCTTTCCAACTCACTACAAGCTGTTGCAGCAGGCTGCATTCTGCTCTGCTTCTTCCTTGGCCAAAGCTTAATTTCTGTTTTGAGAAGAATAGAGCAAAGTGACCTGCCAAAAAGTAAGACAGAATAGGCCAAGTCATGTAAGAATTCAGGCCCTACAAATGCCTTGTGCGGGAAAGGAAAGTAAAGGCAAAAAGCCAGGCCATTTAACACATTTTTAAATTATTAAAAATTCTACAAAATATTTAAAATAACCAATCCAATTTAAAAAAAAACTCGTTCCCCCCAAAACTCCAACTATTAATAACCAAATGGTTGCCACATAATACTCTCTTGTCCCGACAAAGCCTTCATTATGCTTTCTTCCTTCACAAACGCCAGCAAAATATATAGATAGGTCTTGCAGAAGCCTGCAGTTACTGGATGCAGCGATGGAGAATTTGGTCTCTTGGCAGTTGTTTCCAGTAGATGCTGTAACCATGATCAGCATATCCTGCAGGGAACAAGGAGGTATGTGCTTTGCTTATTTTCTCTGCTTTGGGTTTTTTGGGATTCATTTGTTTTCATTTCATGTCAAAATTTCCTCTGGCCAGTCATCTCTTGGACTCCTTAATGTAGAGACCCAACTAGCTCAACCCCTTGTTTGTGTTTGTTGTGAGCACATGTTGCATGTCCCTAGTTTTGGTGTTGTTTCTCACTGTCTTTTATTTTCACTCTGCTTGAGATCATCTCTGAAGTGGAGGTGGACAATTGCAGTAATTCGTAATTATGCTGAATATTGTTGAGCAGAGTAGAAATACACACGCAAAGAGCACTTGCAGCAGCGAATGGATGTAACATATCACACATTTCAAGATGAGCATTAAAGAGGGGCCTTGCACATACTCTTTAAGTTCTTGTTTTCCTAGCATCATCCCTTCCATCAAGCTGCTAAAGACTTACTAAAAGAGTACAAAATGAAATCATTAGCAGAAACTTGTTTAAGGTCTCCACACACATATGTGCTCTTCAGGTAGCTGGCTGGGCAGTGCTATGAGGTTCTTACTTGGAAGCTGGAGCAATAAATGTCATGTCAGGGGCCAACTGTCTGTAATCACAGTTAGCAGGTTGAACAGACTTGTGAAAATATTTTCTTTATGTGAAGGGAGACGCTGCACACTTTGCCACAGCAGAAGTTGCTAAACCTAATGTAATATGACAAGTCCTTTGGCAGCAAAAGCCACATTTAATAGACATGCTGCCTGTGAAATGGGCGAGAAATAAAAGCAGTTTTTCTGCAGAAATGCCACATCCTCTTTTTTTGCAGTATCTCTCACCTTGTTCTGCTCCCATACCCTGTTTTCCAGTTGACATTGGCCGTGCATCATGGTCTCCTTCCATATCACCCCCAGCCATCTTCTCCTTCAGGTTCCCAGGGACCTGACTTTTCCCCATCCATAGCCCTGCTAGTGATGCCCACTTTGTACCTAGAAATCCAGCTGGTGAGGGGTGCCTTGCTCTGCTGGGAGAAAGCCTGGGCACAGAGGGCAACCTGGCACACCCCAGCAGTTCCGCAGGGCTGCAGCAGAAGGGAACCCCTGCCATGTCAAAAAGCAGCACGGGCAGGGTACATCTCTCATGTGCTGCTGCCTGTGGCAGTCTCATATTACAAAGTAGTGCCTTGTGAGATTCGGGAAACTTCAGGGGGCTGCTGTGAGGCAGGCAGGAGCCTGCCTGTCCACTCGCTTTGCCAGCAGCATCAAGCAAAAAGGTGAATCAATGCTGTTTGTCTTGTGCACACAAGAGTGATGTGTGTATGTACCCTCAGACCCTCTCTGATGCTTTTCAACGTCATCTTCTGTTGCCCTGTCTGGTGGAATGCAGCCAGAATTGAACCTCCCTGCATGCAAATGTGTGATAGTGTTTTGCACTTGCTTTGCACTGATGTAAATGATTACATGAGGTGTGAGGCAGTGGAGAATTAGGCTCCTGAGAGTTTCTTACAAGATGCCAAATAATTAATGATGGTGTGCAATACAAATGCAATAGCAGTAAGAGTGAAATCAAGGCTTTTACTTGTCTGTCACTTAAGTAACAAACCATTGGTGTAAAAAGGATATTCCAGCATCACCCAGGGTAACGTCCGCAGTGGCTTTCCACAGAATCCAAAGTCAATCTTTTGAGCCAGAACATCCTCAGTCCTGAGACGTTTTCAAGGAAAGGATAAAAGGACCCCATCAAGAAATGGGTTCTGAGATTTCCCTTTCCTAAGAATTACTGTCAAGCTTCGTGAATTGGCATCAATACTTAAGGACCTACAGGGAAGGACCAGTGCTGGTCCACCTGCCATTCAGTTTGGTTTTTTTTCCTTTGCAGGACTTCTCTTGCTCTAGCCACGATGGTTTTTCAGATCAAAGGGGGTAGACACAGGGGCTCAAGGTAATTTTCTGATCTTTTCCCATTGAATGACCAAGGAGGAGATTCAAAAAAAAATGACAAAGAAATAAGAATAAGTAAAACATTTTTAAGTTACTGCTCCCTTTAACGGTACTTTTCAGTAATTTGGCTTCTTAGTAAGATGATGCCGCTAGGATGACAGGAACAAAGCATATGTGAGGGCGTATGAAGGGAGGGAGGTCAAGAAATACTCTGTAGCAGGATGCCAGGCTCATATTTATTATTCTTGACTCATTCCCCAACATGTTACTCGACACAAAAGGATGCAGTGGCAGTGGTTGGAAAAGCAAGTGTAGCATCCCTTGAACTGCAAATTGTTTCTAAGTTGCACTGAAAATGACAGATAGATGAGCTGATTTACTCTGGTGAGGGTATATATCCTGCATTTCTTGAAAGCTATAGCAGGGAAAAGTAAGGAATAAGTGTGAAAAGACTCCAGGCACAAGCATTATAGATGAGAAAAGTAACAGATTTGTACCTAAGATAATAGTTTTTCACTTAATAGAATGATTTAAGCATAGTAGGAATAAAATTGCAAGCAATGTATATTTTCCCCCAAGTTGTATCTGAGGTCAGCCTTTGCTGTCTTTGTTTTAAAACCAGTGCGAGACCTTTCCAGATTCCACTTTTCTCTCCAGGAGTTCATCAGACTTTCAGGTTAATTTCATGCAGGATCACAGCATATTGGTCCCCCACAGCCTTGCACCTATGCCACCATCTACACAGTTCATTAGAAGGCTAGTGTTCTACAGAGTTTGAGACTGGCACAGGGCAAGGTGGCTATCAAGGACTCTGCCAGCAGTCTCTCCGGAGTCTCAGTACATCCATGCAAGCTGAAACTAGGAAATGCTGAAAGAAATAAGTAAGTTTGAGCTGATTCATGTTTAAATCACATCAGCCTACTCCATAGCGTTATTTTCACCATCATGACTTCTTAAGCAGCATTTAAACCTGTCCTCTTAGCCACAGCTGCATGTTGGAAATGCCATTTTCCAAGTCACTTTCAATATACGTATAGATTTATAGCCTGTGTTGCAGAGGAAGTATTTTTTGCTGACCCTGCTTTGTTTCTTAAACCTCAAGTGGACCCCGAAAGTATTTCATGCGCTGCACTGGCTGAAACAATAGCACTAGTGTTGCCATCTTAATATTTTAGGGAGCTACAAGTGTACTCTTTTTACCATAGGAGTGACATTCATTTTGGATATAAATTCAGTACATAAATGTATAATAAATTGTTTAGTGATATTAGGGCAGTAACTTTTTTTTTTTTTTCCTCAAACGAACTACCCAAATGACTGAACCAGTGTAGCTAATTAGAATCGATCTCACTTTTTAGCACCAGGAAGTGCATAATGGAAGATAAGATTGATTGTAACATTGGATCACTTCATTTAAAGACTGCTAATAGGCTAAAATGACAGAACCAATCTAAAATTATAATTTCAGAATCAATATAATTTTTATAACGTTGTCAAATCTAAAAAAATTAATCTAAATTTATGCTGTGAAACTAGCAAATCCTTCCTAGCTATTATAATGAAATGAACCAACATTTTATTATATTACTTCTTTAAATAGAAAAAAGGCTTCTTTAATGGCATGGCATTGCAGCAAGCTAGATAACCAGGCTTTCGGTCTGGGAGGTATCTGCTCATTTCCTGCTTAGAGCAAGAGTCACAATGAATTTTAACCTTCCCTCTTTCCATCACAGACCCATTTTCCCACATTAATAAACCACCACAAAAAAGGGAAAGCAAGCTTTATTTCAGAAGAAGAGGTCAACACTGGTAGGAGAGTAGCAGTTCATGAGGGAATTCAAGTTTGCTAACAAAGCTGTAGTAGAAGCATGTGCTGATTAGTGCGCTGTTGCTATCCCTACACCCTCAGAAGGCATGTAGACTGACTTTCTCCAGAAGAAAGAAAGGGACTCTGGTAGTAGCTTGAAGACAAATATTTTCCTTTCTAAAGAAATTTATTCTGGGTGTAGGGTCTGATAAAAAACGCACTGCCAATTTTGATAATACCAAGGATTTTGTCGTGTTCTGCCCGTGCACAAGCCGAAAAAAGACCCCTGGCATGGCTTCAGAGCACATTTATCTTTCTTTGGATGTCAAGTGTTCAGGATGATATCTATTTTTTTTCCCAATAATAAATTTTCTGCAGAACTTGTAATGACTCCTTTGCTGTAAGTTCATAACCACTCTTGTATGCTGAGCCGTAATGGCATTGAGTGGGCAGAAGTGGTCCCCAGGTGCTTTCAGCTGCAGAGTTCACCCAGGGCTGTGGATCATTCCTTTCACTTGACTTCCTCTGCAGCAGCAGATGCCTCAGGAACTTTAGCAGCCACATGGTAAAGCAGTCCTGGCCATCACAGATGAGGGCTATTTGTACCCCTGACCCCCTCCTGAAGCTCTTTATGTCCCTCCTATGGAAATGTGGAAGTACTGCTTGGGAATACTAGAGATACCGCTTTCCAATAACCTGTGAGTAATGAGCCTAATCACACTCAGGGTAGTGTCTCGCTGTGATTTATTTCTGTTCCTTTTCTGACTGATGTCGGTGTGCTTATAGCCTTATATTCCACTCTTTGCCCCAGGATGAGCCTGTCCAGCGATGATACCCCTATACAGCCTTTCTTCCTGCTCAGGGTAAAAGCCAAGCTAAAGGGCAGTGTTTCCTTCTGAAAGCACAAATACTGTTCGGTGAACTTCTCCCAGCACTGGCTGTCATCACCCAAGACTCCACATGTGCGAGGGTGATGTCCTCACTGAAATCAGGGGAGCCTTGGCATAGATGTCAGTCAGACCAGGGCTGTGAATTGACACCTTTAGCAGAGGGAATTAAGATGTATTCAGGGAAGTTGGTTGGAAGGCCACCATCCTTACTTCTCCAAAGAAGATGAAGAAACCCCTTTCTGCAGAAAGGGACTGAGCCTGGAAAAGTAGGGCAGGGCTTCCTTGCAGACAAGGTATTTCCCTTGTTTCTGCACAAAAAAGCAGAGGGGACATGCAGACAAACCCCATCCTGAATTCGTTTTTCAATAAGAGGAGGTGAGGCTGCATGTTGGAGTGGGACCTGCATGCAGGAGCTGACCCTGGGATTGCAGTAATTATTTCAGGAAAGAGCAAGAGAACACATGTATGGAGACCCCAAAGAGCACTTCGGAGAGCTTTGTGTTTCTTGGAGGTTTAATGTATTATAATCTGATTCGGCACAAGCCAGTCTGGGAATAAAAGAGAAATGCAGAAAGACTAATGATTTGAAGCGCAGGGGGAAGTGGAAAGAAAACAGCACTTTCAAGTGCATTTTTTCCCTTTTATGCAAGATCTGACTGGAGCCAGGCAGAGAGCAAAAAGCTTCTGTGAGTTAACGCAAAAGTGGAACAGTACTTTAAAGAGACTTTATTTGCTCCTTAGAGTCTTCTTTTGATTTTTAATATCTCTGAGTCTTGTCAGGGAGAAAACAGAAAAAGACATTATATTCTGGGTCTTGAGCAAAGCTCAGGGACTTGAGACTTCTACAAAATGAAAGAAATTACATCCTGGAAAAGTTAATGACCTTACCCTAAGTGCTGTGCAACGTTGAACAGAAGCAAGCTGGTCCATCCACTGTGGAATTCTCTTGCACTGGCTGGAGGAATGCTTTAGGCTGATGCCATCATACCCCCAAATTTCCAGATGAACAGTTTCAGCTGGATTGAGAAGGATAGGGAGTTGGGGAGAAGCCTGGCACTATACCAGAGCTTCTGCCTCCATTAACTCCAGCAGGCAGGGGCTGTCCCAGTGGTAAGCACAGACAGATTACATTGGCTTTCCCAAACTCACTTTCATACTGCCTGCTTGGGCCCATGGTCTGCATTCACCAAGCCTTTGTGTCCAAACCCTGTTAGGGAAAGAGGATATTGAGGCATATTGTGGCTCCACTGGGTGTTACAAAGGATGTGCTTTTGGTTTAGTATGCTCATAACTGGAAGTTATGAGAAGCCACTTGAGCTTGTGAGTCAAAAAATGGAGCTTGGTTTCAACTCAGGGTGAACTTGATCTTATTATTGGAGTCTGTTTTAGCTATACAAAAGAAATAATTTCAGTTTCATTGTGTATCTGTCTGCTTTCTGAAAGTTTCATGCATTTGTGACCCTTGCCTGCCTGCCTCTGGTTTCAACTAGAAGAAAAGATGTTATAAAAAATAGAGCTTGAGGTAAATTTTGCCAAAAGCCAATTAGAGATTTGAAAAACAGATATGTTTTTCAGGCCAACTTGAAGCTTATCAAATTGAGCTTCTGGTGGTTCCAAAAGAGAGTAGAGACTGAACTGACGGAAACATCCAGCAGATGCAGCCAGAGAGATGTGCAGCTAGCTGAGACGGTCTCCTGACAGAGCATCAAGGTCTGCAAGAAGTCCAGAAAGGTCAGTGGCTGCAATGGGGCATAAAGAAATCAGCCATTTCTTTGTGAAGGAGGTCTCCGACAATGGAGAAATCTGGAAGTCTTGATCACCACCATAAGCTTTGTTTGAAAGCAGCCAGTGACCACTGCAGAATATTTAAAAGACACCTATTTTCTGAACCATGCAGAGTTTCCCAGTTGGCTTCATAAAGAATAAGCTGCACCACTCCAGCCTAGGGACTGCAAAAATGTTGGCATAGGCCTTGATTTTGACTCAAGCATGGGAAAACTTGGGGTTTCATAATCATGCATGGAATTCATTTGTGATAAAACATAAAAGCATCTTGTATTTCTAGGTTATAAGTCACTAGAGCAAGTTGTGATTTTGTCCATATTTATTTCCCGATTTAGGATAAGGAAGTGACTGCCATGAAAAGAATGCACAGGGAATATGTTGAGAGGGGTAGCTATTTTTAAGTCATTGGTTTCTGCTGAGTCTAAGTCCTATGGCCATTACCTAATCTGCAGGACAGCCACTACGTGTCCCAGCAAGGACTCCCACACATATCCTGTTTTTCACATTTCTGCAAGAACATCTGTTTGTAGTTCCTCCAAAGGATTTTGAAAATACAAAAGTCACTCATGATGGACCTTTCCAGCATGACCTAAAAGCTCTGATTGTCCATTCCAGGAGAAGACTGAGTGGTTTGACCATCCAGAGAACTTGGATGTGTCTACTAGTGCTCTAGCTTTCTGAAGGTGGAAACTGAGGTAAACATGAGGGAGAATTGACCCTTTGTTAATAGTGAAAGAGTAAGGACTTTTGAGATATCGTGAGAAGTATGCCATCTTTTCCAGCAGAGCTATCTGAGGGAGAAAACATGAAAGATGATGGTCTACTCCAGCCCTTTCAGCCTGCTACTAATGGGTTTTGGACTTCTTCTCATGCCTTGCTGCTTACTCACAGATGTGTATGCTAGGAATATTGAGAAATGAAGCCAAAGTTTAAAAAAGGTGTGGTTTTTTTTTTTT
>VXAY01006167.1:125484-148978 GCA_013399855.1 Oxyruncus cristatus
ATCCCTGAAGAAATGTCCATGTTTTCCTTTAAAATATGAGTATGTGTGCATTGGAAGGACAAACCAGGTTTGTCAACAGTTACCAGAAGGCAGCACTAGTCTTCCTCCTCCTTTGTGCCAATGCATCATCTCTAGCTTGGAAGATGATGCAGGGTTAAAAAGCATCAGTCCCAAAGTTGTTACAGTGTACAGCTGATGTAATCAACCCTTCTCTATTGCATCTGTGGAAGGAAAAGCTTTGCTCTCTAGACCACTCACTTCAGGAAAAAAACCTCCACCCTTCTTGCTCCTGCATTCAGTAAGAAGTCCTTAAGCTTTTGTTCCTCCAGTCTGACTGCTAGACTGAACAATACTGTCAAGGTAAGAGCTGGGCCCAGCCCATGCATCCAAATTAGGGGTTCTCTGCTGTGAGATAAATAGTTACAGGATGCTATGAAGCCCCTAAGCAAGCAAGAGTGCTCATGGCCAGGAGTTTTCTCTTACAAAGCATTTAATCAGTGGGAAAAAGTATTTTTAAAACATCAAACCTCCTGCACGAGTATGTGTTTTATTTTCAACATGATTAGAACTTCTTATACAAACTAGAAAGAGAGCTTCTTTCACCCCTAATGACAGCTTGAGGTGTTCACTCAAAGCGGTGACGTGAATCTCACTCTTATATGTTGGAAATACATGTCTGAAGCACCAAATGGCTCATTATTCTCAAGTGGATATTTCCCCTCCTCTTCTGTACATACTAGATAACAGGTCTTCAATTCTGAATATTTTGGAATGGTAGGAGAGTCTCTAGCTGTCACGAATGAAAGCTTTTACAAGGCGTGGGTTGATTCTCCCATGGAAGAAGGGCCCTGTCTTCTTCTATTCCATTTGTGTTTTTTTAAAAAAAAATCTCAAAGTGTTTTTTTTTGGGGATGGCTAAGCTGTTCTCCCACAGACCTTGTTTTGATAGCTGGAAATCTATTCATAATTTTCAAAGTGATAAGTTGTTTCCTGAGGGCTTTCATTAACCATAAGAGCGTGACAAGAACAAGTGGCTGGACATGAAGGCCAAGTGTATTCCCTCTGGAAGTGAGACATATATTTTTAATAGTGCCAGCGACTGGCAGAGACCTTCACCAGTAGAGGTGACTTCCCCAAATCTTGATATTGTCTGTCACAGGCTAAGTAGCTAGCAGGAATATATATTTAGTCAATGTGATATGAGCATAATAATGCAAAAACTCTCTGTTCTGTAGCACCCAGAAGACGGAATCAGAAACGTCTGCATCCCCCAGCCTTGTCTTTGGGGAGGCAAGACTCTTCTCTATGCATACCTGGTAGGAAAAGGCAGGGATGCGCCATGGATGCCCTGCACCGATGGTTTGTGAACGCAGGCTGTACCCGAGGCTGTGGGCCCACGACTGCACAGCTTCATGCACATCAGCTGGGCTGTGTGCTTGTGTGCACACCGAGTAACAGCACAGCAGCTGTGCACCACAGGACTAGACGATCGAACACACACCTTAAAATCTGTGCAAAGATACAAGTACATGGTATGCGCTGCATGGGTAGATCTTGAGCTGATTTTTTCCTCTCTGCCTTCCCCTCTGAATGCTACCACAAGGAGCTTCTTATCTGGATCATAAGGAAACAGAAGTGGAGCATAAAACGAGAAGGATGTTCCTGGGTTGGTAATAGGCTATAGCTTTGTCCTCTCATCGCATTCATAAATGTGCACAGGAAAGAGTTAAGCTATCCTGAAATCACTGCCAGGGATAGGTACTTGCGGAACCTGAATGCTGTTTAAGGAGGCAGGGGGTAATTAGGGCAGTTGGTTTTTAATTATCACTGAAGTCAGTCCTTGCAAGGCCCCCCAGCCATATCAAGGTTAATGGTCACCAGTGTATGCTGAGTCAGCAAAATACTGGCTCTGGCTTTCACCGGGGGCTCCCAATCAGCTGAGGCCAGCTCTTTTTGCTGGATGTGCTGAACCTCACTCTGAAGCCCGGATGATTAAAGGAGAAAACCAACCTGTGGCTTTAATCAAGCTTGCAGGAACATACCTTCCAGATTTTGCGAGACGAGGTATTTGTTACCTCCTGTCCTCTGGCATGGTAACAGTTTAATGAAAGGCTGCATATTTTTCTGTTCGCAGCTCAACCACTTAATTCTTAAGTTCCTTCAGAGCTCTCAGATGTATGCCATCTGGTCATGGTGACTTGTTGCTCTTTAATTTGTGAATTTGTTCCAGCACTTCCAGTTTTGACACCTCAATCTCTGACAGAGTCTCATCTTCATTACTTGAAAAGAATAGCTCAGAGAGCTGTCTCTGTCTCTTGCATGCATCTTCTTTTAGCTTCAATTTCATTAATACAATTTTAACTTAAAGCAGAATTTATAGCTCTTCCCAAATATGCCATCATTCCACCTCCTACCCATCCTGCAATATTTTATTGTGCTCTATTTTTATTCAACAAAAACACATATGAAAACTGCATGGAACTCGTGCGCTCAGGTAACCAATACCTTTGTTATCTTTTAAAAAGGCCTTAAAGTGCATTTGAAGATATATCTATCACATCCACTAAAGGGATATTATTAGTTCTCAAAAACAGGGAAAATTGGACAGCCTTTTTAAGCATGTCTAGAATGCACCTTCATGGCCCAATGTTATTTATTTATGTATCATAAATAATATCTATTATTTGCGGTCTATTTGCATTTCAGGTTTTCAGGGAAGCTGAGTCCCCATTGTAACAGATACTCTACAAGCGCATAATTAGAGGCAATTCCTCTTCTGAGGAATTTACAAATAGAGAAGACAAATGGCTAAGAACAGACAGCATGCAAAGAAGTTGTCAAAGATGAATGTCTTTATATTTACATATTTAATTGATTTTCTTTTTATATATGTGGTCCTTCGCTTTCCCTCCCTAGCATTTCTCCAGGCATCTATCCCCACCTAGTCTCAGCAGGATTTCCTAACATGTTTTATTTCCATCATCTTCCTACTGCAGGAAGATGCAACAACAAAAACCTTGGCAGTGTAGCACCCCAGACCGTACCAGACATTTCACCCTCTTCCTGGGAGACCGAAACAGGTTTCCAGAGGCATCTGTGTTTGTGGAGTTTTGGGCAGGAGGCTCACCTGACTTGCCACCTCCTTTCTCACCCACAAGACACGGCTGGCACGTGTCCTAGCAGCAGAGGCCACTGCTGAAAAGACTCCTTTGCCTTCAAACGACAGAGGCGGAGAAGCCAGGGCTGCTCCACTGCCCCTCTCCGTGCTTTTAAAGGACATGAAACTTTTCTGCCATGCCATCTGCAAACTTTGGAAATGGGCTGTCTGGAAGGAGAGATTATGGATGGGCATGGAAAAGGCAGAAACTCGAAACTGCTCTTTACTTTATTAAATCCAGGAGACGACAGAAGCACGCTCCCCTTCTGACAAAGTCTGAGGGTCTCTAGTGACATTTATGTCACTGGAAAGGCATATAATATGTACACTGTGGTTTAATTTTATCTTAATGAAACAATATACATATAAAACTATCCATTAAATATAAAACAGTGAAGTAATTTGCAAATTTTCCTACGGCATAATAAATTAAGCATGGAGAGCACTAAGGAATGCAATTTGCAGTCATTTATAATGCAGTGTTTTATGTTAATAATTCAAAATCACATGCTATTTGGAGACACTTCTAATTAATGTATTTATGAAATTGTGAACTGTGACTGTTTTGGTTCCATTTAGCTAAACATTTCAACAGAATGCGCTTGCTGTTGTTTTGTGTTTGCTTAATGGCACCAGCAAGCATCAAATGTACAACTGGGGAAAGTTGGGGGTGGTATCTGTTGCTGCTTTTTTTATGGGTATGTGTTTTTGTCTATGTACTATATACATGCATGTGATTACACTCCTGATCTCACTGAGGAGAAGAAAGTTCTGCAGTAATTTGAGGAGGAAATAAGGAAAGTTTTATGGATGAATAATTAATTGCAAGAAAAGTTCAGTACCTTCCTAAAGAATTTCTAAAATATTCAATACTTTTCGCATAACAGATTCTTTATACATTGCTATTTCTCCTGACTGGTTACTTATGACTAATACAGCTTGTGAATTTGAATTCATATTTTTATTTTGATATATTTTTGTTTTTTTCATCATACTAGGTACTTGTCATGCTGCTTCTATACTATAACATGCCATGATTCCCCAGAAAGCTAGTCTCCTGAGAGGAGACTTGTAGGGATTTGGGGGTATTTTGAAATTTCAAGTACATTTTAGGAAAAAACCCATACCTATCAGAATTTGTAGTGAATTATTACATGTCAAGGCCCTGATTCTGAAAGTGGCTTGAAATGAATGGGCTTCTAAGCATATGCAGAACCAGATGCTAATAGTACACTGTTGTAGCTCCGCACAGCAAAGTGAAGGAAAAACTCTTGAAATAATTCTATATGAACAATCTGTTTCACACAGGAAAAAAGAAAAAAATGAAAGAAACCTGAAACTCCACAAACGAATAGTAGAGAGATTCAAGGGACTATATGCAGCCCTCCCACTTTCCAGAATAATTCTGAGAATTCAGTGGGATGCTGAATCAAAAATCTTCTCATTTTCTGGTAATTTCAAAGCTCACTTCCAGAGCAATAACTCCATGTTGAATGCTTTATTTCACAACTGTACTTTCTGTGTGGTTGCTGCTCTTTTTCTTTCTTGGTTGCTTGCCTTTTTTTTTTTTTTTTTTTTTTAATTCTTGGGACAATTTGCATATGGCTGGGAAAATATTTTAGAAGTTCTCCTGGCCTTTAGCTGTGGTCTTGGAAATCGACCAATGTAATCACTAGACTGAGAATTAAAGCTGGATTTTGACCACTTTGTGTGATTTATATCTTAAACAATGTAGGAACTGTTAAGATTTAGGAGGCAATGTGGCAGTATAGGACCTAGATCCCTATTTCTTGACATCATCTGAATTGTTCTGTCAAGTCTTTCTATTTCCTTGGTATCAAATAACAAATATTGGCAACACATTAGATTAGCTGAATGATAGTCTTCAATAAACTGCTTCTTCCTAAAATGAAAAATATGACTATACCTTCTTCGTCTTTGTCCAGTATGAATGCATTCTGTAGAAGTCCATGTATTTGTGTATTTGTCTGCTTGTGTTTTTAGTTCCAGACTAAACCGGAATTGCCAGGAACTGGTGAACACAAAGACTGCAATTTGGGTCATATTTTGGGTGAGTTGCTCTATTTAAATGTCCTTTCTTTTTGGATTTTTAACTAGAATTTGTCTTTCACTAGATGAGACGGATTTGTAGGAGATTTCATAAATGAGACTCAAATTTTTCGTGAAAATTTTTATCTAAGCTCTGTACTTTAAGAACACCTCTTGGTGAGGTTTTTTTGTTTGTTGGTTTGGTTTTCTGGTTTTGGGTTTTTTGTGTTTTCGCTTTTTGGTTTGGTTTTTTTTTAATTATATCTGTCAAAGGATTTAAGGAGTTAGAAACATCTGTGGTGCATCAATACAGGACGTAAGATGATTAGTGTATCAGGAAATATACCATGAGATAGGGGACTTTGCTGATGAATCAGTTATTACCTGTTTGCCAGCAACTGTGGTGAGCAGGATACATTACCCAACTTTATTTCAAGCTGTATGCTCCCAGGTTTAAGTCTGAATCGGAGCTTTATGGTTTGTGCCCATCTCAAAAATTATTTTACAGTAAGATAGAAGGAAAGCGCCTTTGTTATTTTGTTGGGGTTTTTTTCTTCCCATTTGAATGGAATATTTTCACTTTATTTTGAGGCTTGGTGGCTGCTTGCAACTTCTGTTTTGGCCCTGTGGTATTCGAGCGTTCAAAAGTTCATGGAGGGCTTATTTCAAAAATCCTTTCTCCAGTGGCGGGAAAATGACAAAACTTGGGAACATGTGCACTTTTCTTTTCTCTTTTAATTATTTTGACATGATTTATACAAGTAGATCTACAGCTGCCCATGGTTAAATGGTATTCATAAAAAGTACTGTAAAACAAAGAAAGCTCAAAACACAGATTCTAACTGCTCTGCTCAAAGCAATATTGCTATTTTTGATGCTAGGTTCATCTGAAAATTATTGTTTTCTTTTTTAATGTATACCAGTATAAATCAAGAGTAACCATGTCAAAATCAGTCCAGTAACAATGCCTGGGTGTGATTAAACACAAGTTGTAAATATTGTGAGGCTTTGTCTCACATCTTATTATCAGAGGGTAGAAATCATTGGAGTGCCTGCATGTGGATATTTCAACACATTTCAAACAAGAGTTAAATTAACCACCATGTCCTGAAAAGAATAACAAACCAAAGCACATTTAACTTGAATGTCTTACGGAACACCACTACGTAACACAGGAATTCTTTCTGATGAACTTTAGAGATCTTCAATGTGGATGTAATTATTAAATTCAGAAGAGGAGCTCCCATCCTTTGGCATTCTAATTATCTTTCAGGATTTTTATTTAGTGACTTATGTAGAGTTCATCAATCAGAGTTATTTCTGTAGAAACAGCGCTCTCTTTCTAGGGAGGCCTGTTGCTTTGCCTCTTTTTCAATTTGATATATTTTTTTTTGAAATAGAAGACTGTTTCTTTAAAAATCATCAAGGACACCAAACTAGTGGATTTGAAGAAAGACAAGAAAACAAAAGCTGGCAGAGCTCCTTATGAAGGAAGAAATGCCATACTTCTGTCTCTTTTTAACCAATGTCTACTAACCTGATGTCCTGGTTATAACTGTACCTACTTATTAAACTGTAAATGGGTGCTAGCTAAGGTAAACACACCACTTCTTTTTCAGCTTTCCAACAAAAACCTTGCCTGAAAAGTCCTTGTCCCTCTTCTCTCCCACTTGGGCTGTCAGAGGGCATGCCTATCCTTGTTTCCAGTTCTACCGAGAACTATGATTTTGATTAGCAAGATATTCACGAGGAAGAATAAACGTGTTCCTGAGATGGAGTATAAAAAAAAAAAAAAAAAAGGCAAGAAATACTGCCAATCTCCTTGATTGCACAGAGAGGTCTTTGGTGCAGGACAAATCCCGTAGAGGCTAAAGTTTTGCGGCTGTGAAAGGGCTAGAGACTGTAGAAGGAGCAGAAGGTCTGGGTCTCTTCAGTTGCAGGAGCTTAGTAAAACCCTACATAAGGGAAGAAATGGTGGGGATTTTGGTACATTGCAATCGCAAAAAGATAAATTAACCAATCAGTAAAAGGAAATTCAGCACCTGCTGCAGCAGCAGCATGGTAAGAGGTAAAGGATTTTGCCACAGAGCTTAATCCAGCTCCCACTGAGATCCTTGGGAACTGCATTCAGCCTTTTCAAGTCAAAGCAAAGGAAGTTTTCCAAGCTGTTTTGAATATTTTTATTGCCAAAGCTACTGGGTAAGGTGTAATCACACAAACAAAAAACCTGAGATACAGTAATTGCCAGCAGTGTATGGAGTTTGGAGCTATCTAGCAGCAGTAAATGAGAAAAAAACCCAAACGTCCTCTTCCAAATTGTTAAACATTCATCTCAGCCATGTTTGTGTCCCTGTTGCATCTGTTTGCCACATACATTGTAAAAAGGTGCTTGACTAAACCAAATGTTTTGGGAAAACAGATTTCAAGTGTCATGTTTCTAATATTCTTGGGTAAAGAAGTCAGGAAATCAGAGAAGGAGTTTTATGGGCCAAATTTTCTGAGATGAATCCTCATGGGCAGCACCAAAGATGCTGGTATTTGGCCTGCAGTTACTCCTGCTAAAGAGCACAGGGAGAACTTAGCAAGACCCTCTTTATGGAGGCCACATCATTTGAAGAGAATAAACTCAAGGTAAATAACATTTTCCACATACCACTTAACCACCAGGGCACTTGGGAAAATAATATCTTTGAAGCCATTAAGCAAACTGAAAAACCGGGGAAAACCTCTGAATCAATGACATGATCTGTGTGAGGTCTCCAGCTCTTTCTCCCTTGCTTGGTTAAGGAGAACTTGGAGTACCGTTTTTTGAGGCACCTCTCTTCCTCTCTCCTGCCTGTAATTTCATGGTGTTTGAGTCTAACTTAGTTGAGAATTAAGAGCAATGCTGACCAGCACTTCTGCAACCTGAATTCAAAAGGCATGGGAAAAGCTTCTGGTGTTGGCACTTCTCAGGCAGCGTAGAGGGTTAACAGCCACGGGAGACACAAGTGAGATAATGGAGTAAACTTGGACAATCCTGAAGTACTGCAAGAAACCAGACTGACCAAAAAAGAAAAAAAGTTCAAACCCTGAACAACCAACTCCTCTCTCCAGGGTATTTATGCTGCCAAGCAACTTATTTTACATCCATCTATGATGCAAGTGTGTTGTGAAATGTAGCTTACTTGCTAAACGTTGTTTTGATGTGCTGTTTGGGACACGGGGAAAGAGAAATGGACTGCATTCAATCTCTATTAAAGCAGAGAGATGTCTTCTGCAGAATTTATTTTCAGAAGCTTTGTGTTAACTTCATTTTCTTATTAGCAGAAATTGCTGGTGAGACACTTTTAGCAATGATGCTAAATGCCTTCATGGAAAAGACGTATCTGTCCATGCTCAATGAATTGACTACTGTTGTGTCAGCCTGTAGAGAACAGATCTTTACTGTGGGATTTGGGGATCTGGGATTAGGTCCTAGTGATAATTCATGTGCGAAAAATGTTTTAATTAATTACAGGAAGACAAGTATATGGAAAGATAGCAAGAAAATGTTACAGGTAGTTAGAACTGCAGGAAAAAAAAAGGAATTTAAAACCCACAAGAAAAGCTGATACTAATGTTTGTGATTGTTGACAATTGAAGACAAAGAAAAGGGGAGAAATTGAGGGGTTTTGGGAATCAAAAGTACAAAAGAATTGTCTTGAAAAAGTGCTTTTGGGGAATCTTTTTGTATCATCATGAAACAAGCTTAGAGATAAATTAAACAAATCCAAAACACACTGGGTCACCAGAAAAGCATGTCTTCTGACAATGGTATAGTGAAGCAGAAAATGAAGAGCATCATGATCCCACTTTTCCTTCAAAGGCTTAGTTCCCTATTTGGGTTACAGCTCTCATAATGCATCTGTAGGGACACAGTGACCATGAAAAATACCCTCCCTGAAGGAGGAGGCTGCAGGGCATCACAGGAAGCATGAGCTCTTGGGAGGCCAATGTGCCACTAAAAGGCAGTTTGGTATAAGCTCGAAGTGCTGCAGAATGAACGGTGCAGGTCCTGTTTTATCCTAAGTGTTACCAAGCCAGCATCTTGATAATCTTCAGGATGTTAAGCCATAACTTTCAGGAACTTGGCAGTGAAGCTTTAACTCTCATGGGGATAGTCTTTACTCCCCCTCACTCTTATGTGTGTATTACGCATTGCACAGGCTACGGAAAGCTGTATCTTTACAGGAGCACTTATTTGAAAGACTTGAGCAATAGGTGTAGGGAACTTGGGCATCACATCAACTGCACTGTTCAGGCTGAAAAAAGTCCAGTTATATCCAATCTTATCTGGCAGCCTTATCTCTAACATTCTCCTCCTCCTCAGGGGTGAAGCATGAGCTCTAACTAGCAGAGGGGCGCGAATCGTTACTGGTGGGTCACACAGGCACACAGTATGGATTTCAGGTCAGCAACACTTCAGATTACCCTCCACCCATTTGAAGAGCCTGAGGTTAATTTGGAGGGTGTGGAAGGTTGTCTCAGCTGTAGCCTACTGGAGAAAAACCTGCCATGTCTTGTGCTCCCTTTCAGAGTGAGCTAAGAAAACAAGAACTGCACAGGATGCTGAGCTTTCTCTAAAGGAAATGTTGGCACTAATCAAGCTGTCACACTGAAGTGTATGGAAAGCTGCACTGGGGGCTGTCCAGCTGAATTTGTTTAACCAAGACAGTGCCTTTCAGCAGCTCCACAAAAATAGTGGTTTTATGCACTTCTGTGCATATATACACACCGAATATATAGGACAATGTTCCATCTGTGTACCTGTCTGTTCAACCCTGCCTCCAATAACTTCTGCTCATTTCAAGAGAATTTGACATAGATGTTGAAGTTCCTAGGTATTTCTAGATATTTCCCAGTTTATTTTTAGATGTGACAAATCAAACACGGAGCTACACAGAACATGATGGCTGGACATGTTGTGATGGTTCATTTGCAAGATTGTGCTGTTGTTATTCACTCAGCGTTACCCTCACTTTCCCATTCCTTACTGCTTTTAAAAGCAGCATGAAGAGCAGGAGCAGCTGCTGCCAGGAAAGGGAAACTGCTGGAGGCGGAGGGACACACGTGAGGGAGTGCAAAGATCCAGGCTTTCACTGCTGATGACCTTGGTTTCTAGCACATACCATGATTAGAGTAACTGCTTCTAGAGCTGGAAGGCATGGGGGCTGAAACTACACATCATATTTAGGGCCCAGGGAAAGGAAAAAAATCTGTCCTACTTAACAAAGTGAAAAATCAATGCATTTCTACTTTTCTGCTGCAACCTTTTGAGGAAAAAGTACTTTCAGAAATTATTTTATTCCTTAAAAGAGACCTACTGCTCTGTAGGTATTAGAAGGAAACAGATCAGTTTGTTTTTTTTTTTTCTTCTCCTTCTGCTCTCTGCTGTTTCACACTCTCTTGACAGTGTTTTGCTCATTGTCATTACTGATGGAGCATTGCTCTTGTTTTTACCACTCTGAAAGTGCAGCCCTTTATCTCAGGAGTGATCATAGAAACATCATAGAATGGTTTGGGTTGGAAGGGACCTTAAAGATCCAACTCCCTGCCATGGGATGCCACCCACTAATCAGGTTGCTCAGGGTGATATGACAGAATGGTTTACCTTGGCGTGGTTTCCTCTCCAGTCACCTCCTAGTCAAGAATAAGATCTGCTTAGGTGACTGGGGCTCTTTCTGTTAGCTATTTAGTAGCATTAGCAACTATGCGTAAAACTTTCCAGTAGCTCCTTAGGAAATCTTACCCCAAGGGGTGAAAGATATTGCCAAAAAATGGAGAGTTAAAGTAAATGAAACTAATGAAGTCCTCCAAAAAGTCCTCTATGCCCTTCTGCAATGATGTCCTTCGTAGAGAATTTGTTTTTTGGTGCAACTGCGTACAAACTGAGTTGGAACACCACTAAATAAAAATTATGGGTATCAACTCTTTTGCTAACCATTTTATCAGGTGACCATGGTAGCAGAGAGGTGTAGAAGAATTGTACCCCAGAAACGTCCTTGAAATTTGCTCATCTCTGAGGCCAGTATGTAAAATGCCATCTCATTTCTTGGGATGTTGTCCTGTCGTTCCTTCTCTCCCCTTTATCTGCTTATATCTCCTTTCCTTTCCTTTTTTTTTTTTTTTTTTCTGTTTTTCTTCAGCCCAGTTTTTCGTTTCCATTTTCACAGCTGGGATGAGAATCTGATACCTTCCAATTTGAACACTTGCTCTATGATATTTGAACGCACTAGGAATTACAAAAATAAAGTATTTCCATTCCTTGATGCTTTTAATTTGTGTTCTTCCCACATATCCCCAAAGACAAAGAACACTAAATGCAGTATAGCCAAACTTAAATATTTAGGTTCACTAAGAAACAATCAGAAATTGCCTAGAAAGTTTGGAAATTCCTCTGAGGGAAGGTTGTTGGGAAATGATGACTTTTTAATGTGGTAGACATGTATAATATAAAGTCCTGAATATATTTGTCTTGTTGATTTCAGAAAAGTACAATTCCTGCATAGTATTCTACAGTACTGAGTGAATGTCAATGAATGTTGAATTGGCTTTATAGAGGAAATCTGTAAAAGCATGAAAGTGATCATGACCTGATCTCTGCTCCAAGCTGAACTGTATGGTTTAGGAAACAGTTCTTTCCAACTAAAATTTGATTGTGAAATAAATAAGAGGCTATTTCCATGCAAGTTTGTGAGCTAAAAGGAAGAGGAAAAACTCAACATGCATCAAGAAACATCTATTTTAAAAGGTTTTAATAACCTTTTGACTAAGCTTAAAACTCTGCTTCCATTTCCATAGGCATTACAGAGTCACGATAATCAGAATTGTCTGCACTAGGTGTTCCAGTTTCAGTGAAAAAATTAAGGCAAGGTATTTTATTTTTCCATCCTGGATTTTTTTCCCTAATCATTACCTCTTGATTCACTATCAAGAATTCTTGCGTATTGTGTTGCTAGGATTTAACCAGCTATAAAATTTCAGACAGAAAACCGTAAAGAGCAACTGCATCTCTCTTTTAGGTGCACATGGCCTGCAGTATTTGCAGGCACGCTCTGGGGCCTTGTGCTGCTTGGCCTCCATTTACACACCCCACTTTCCTTTGGAAGGAAATTCACAGAATAAGCAGGGAAAGAACTGTGATACCTCCAAGAGGTCAGAGACCAAGTCTGAGGGGAATATGGTGGGTCATACCTGTCCCACAGTGTGGACACAGATTGAAGTACATTCAGAGTAACTGTATTGATGCTGGCTGATCCCAGTACAGGATGCTAAAACAGCAACATCTTTGTTCCAACTAAAAAGCTGAACCTGGAGAAGCCAAGAGGAACTCCTAGATGGAGTTCCCGCCTTCTCTATCTAAAAACAGATGTTTCTTGATGCATGTTAAGTTTTTCCTTCTCTCTGAGGGAAAAAGTGAAAAAAGCACTAAGAAAAATTAAAAAAAAAACAAACCCAGCCTTTGCAGAATAACTCATAGCCTGGATTATGAGGAAGGTAAGTGAATGAGAGATTGAACTGTGTTCATTATCCTCAGAGTAAAACAAGCCTGGTACCTTTTGGTACCTGCTTCAGTGAGGAAAGGTTAGAGCTCATTCACTCTGTCTTGCTGCACACTGTACTCTTTTCAACTGCCTCCAGCTGAGGCAAGGCATTTGCGTTATATGAATAGAGGCTCTTATCCTGTGAGCAATTATACCAGGGGTTAAAGTAGCTGTAAGGCTCTAATGGTCTTGCAAAAAGCTTTTCTCAGTATTCTGTGTTTATAACAGCTATTTTTTAATAAGGATATTCTATATGTGCACAAGGTATAACCCCTTTTTGATACACACACAAGTGTTTTCAAGAATTCTTGTTAAATAATATTACATAGACTTGTTTCAGAATAAAAGCTTTGGCTTCTGTCTGACTATACGCATTTTTGAAAGGAATAGGGGCTTTTTTCTCCTACTGTTCTTTTCCTTTGGCTTTAATTTCATTTGCTTTATTCAGACCTTAGGTCAAAGAATTTTTACATTTAATATATGTATCCTGATGGGGGCTGAGCACATTTTTGAATCTGGGAATTTAGAAGGGCACCTCTGTTTGACATGTGGAGATGTACGCCTGCAAAGTCTCAGCCTGAATCATTCAAACCCGCGGGCCTTACGCCTGTGATCACACACGTTTCCTAATTTGTTCATGTACCTATTGTTCCCTTTGACTTCAGAAGCCAAGGAAATTTAATGTCTGGTTACACAGCTCAGGACCCAACGGGAGGAAACCCAGCCTTGGAAAATGCTGCCCTTGGTTCACAAAAAGTCATCAAATGGCCAAATGCAAGTGCTCCGTGCTTTTACTCTCTGTTGTAGGTGTCACAGCAACATAGCGAGATCCTTTCCTTTTCTTATAACAGCATCCCTACCATGCCTTTGAAAGAGCTGAAGTCTTTAGAGCTGTGATTTGTGCCTTTATAAATCCCAGGGAGCAATAGCTCCTGTTCTTCAACCAAAAGCAAAACAAATTCCCCCTTGTAATTAAGGCTGAACACACAGTAATTATTTCCACCCCTTCTGTGTTATAATGTTATAATGCAAGACACCACCGTGTGCTTCATAGTGTTTCCCAAGCACAAACAGTAGGGTTGCCCAGCTCGTCCTCACTGAGAAGAAAAAGGCTAGGTTGTAGGCACCTCTCACTGGCTACAACTGAGTTATGTCACGTGGTGTAAAACAGCTTCTGCCAGCAATGCTGCTTTGTCTCACAGAGAAGCAATTTTTAAAGAGGTTTGATAAATTGTCTTGTCACATTTGGATTAAACTATTGATTTACCAACACTCTATGTATGTTGACCCAAGAAAACACAGTGGATGCTATTTAGAATATCAGAAAACCTCTGCCATATGCATGTTGTCTAGCCTACACTTCAACCCTATCACCTTTCACCAGATTGCTTTAGACAAGAGATCTCATGGGCAGGGAATCTGCAATGCATATAAGCTTACTTGCTCATTTAATACAAGAGAGTCCTAGACACTGACCTTGTCTATTGCTTGCAGCTTGGCAGGGCTGTAACACCGCAAAGACCTGCAAATCCCTTTTTAACAAGGCTACCTGAACCCCATGGCCCAGGTCCAAACAGATGAAAACATGAATATGTCCAGCAGATCAGTTGCCTATACTGCTCAGTAGAAAATTGTCTGACGCTGCACATACTGGTGTCTGCTTACATGGTTCAGCACCAACTCCTGCCATAAAGGCAGGTCTGTTGTCAGTTCCTAAAACACTGTATATATTGTTTTTTCATTAGTGAACTGTGCAAGGGTATTTTGCATGGTAGATAAGGAAGTGAAAATTTTTATTCAAGATGTCTCTCAGTTTGAACCAAAAAACATATTCCATCAGAGTGGATTTTGTTTTCAATTGTTTCAAATAGACAACAGTTTGGCTTGGAGTTGGAGAGCCTAGAAAAGCGAATGAGAATGAATCTCGTTATCTGTGTGGTTGCACCATGACATTAAAGGATGAAAAAGTGTGTGAGTTAGGAAGGTGTTTGGGGAGAGCATGAGGACAGGAAGGTGTGTGGCTTCCCATATTCCCTCAAGCTTGTTTCTGTAGCCCTTTTCATGAGTCTAGCAGAGGGAATCTGGACATGAAAGCACACACAGTGAGGATTGTCAGCACCTGGGCGCAGCGTGGCATCCTGATGTCCTGCATGAATTTGCTGCTTCACAATAGTGACCTTCTCTTAGCTGAGGTCAACATTTCCAGTAGCTTCAGTGAAAGAGGGCTTGTCCCATTGTAGTTGATATTCCTGGGCTCTTTAACTGTTTTAATAACCATTGTACGAGCTGTTTCATGTAAGTGTTATCGTACGTCTAGTATCAGCAAGCAATATTAAACTGGCAAAAAAATATTAAAGGCTTGTGTTGGCCCCAGGGTGAAAATACATAACGATAAAGCCTAAACTGCTGTTCAGCAAAACTGTATCAATTAGGTGTAGCAGTTTGACGAAAACAAAACCAAAGACTAATCCCACTTCTGGTTTATCCAGATTTGAAAAGTTCAAGGTAGTGTCAGATATCTATACATGAGTAAAAAGGCTTCACCTTTGTCCTTCCTAGGAACAGCTTGTGTGTTACAAACTGTGTCATGTTTTCTTTCATCTGTGATAAAGGAGGAATGACATGGCAAACTATAGACTTGCATTTTAAAACCATAGCTGAGTAACTTGGTAAACTTGCTAACCTATTGTCTATCATATACTTATTTTAATATTTATGGGACCAGTGAGTCCTGTACTGCTCAGAATTTCCCATATAACTTTTTTGTGCTGGCTCATGGATAATGCCACTCAGCTTCTATGACGTTAGGTCAAATGATATCATACTGTAGGATGTGATATGCCCTGGTGCACTGTGCAATGTTTCAGCCTCTTCAGCTTCTAAACAGAAAGAGAAAAGCACTCTTGAAACCTGGATATATTGCTGCATTGTTGTTTAAATATTTGGAGTGCCTCTTGACAGAGAAGTTAGTTGAATATAAATATTTCACATGAAAATAATAAAGTGCAAAAACTTGCCACCCACAATGTCTACAGTTAAAATAGTACCCCTTTTGTTTGCTTTACATTCAGATAAAATAAAACCAAAAAACCTGAAGTGCCTGCAGAATCACGGAAATCTAAACTCCTCTTAAGTTGCCCTCTGAAGCTCACGGAAGATGTGCTTTGGTGGGCATATCGAAGGGAGAGCCTCCGGACAAAAGTCCCTGCCTAAGGAAGCACTGCCTCTGAGTCTGACAGCTCCAGGGACTGGCAGCAAGAGCTACTCAGCTGCACCTATCCCGAAGCCTGGAGGGGGAAAGTGGCAGATGTATAGGCAAAGGTGGTGTCCTTCCTACAGCAGGCTCTGAAAAATTCAGGGTTGTCACTGACATCTTGAGCAGTGATCAGCAAGGGATGGAAAGTGAGGGTGAGAGTGAAAAATATGATACCTGTGTTTTCAGGAAGCCCCTGGCAGATAGAAATGGTGGTCATATGCAATTGCTACTATCACTGCTGCTGACACAAAACCACTGTGTGCATCCCAGCAAAAGCACCCAGACATAACGGGTGAGGTTTCATTTGCAAATCCCATTTCTCAGCTGTTTTGTAATATAACACATGCCCAGCATTGTTATAGACAAGAAATGAAACTCAAGGGTGAAGATCACCAATCTGTGACCATGTGAGATTAGAAACACTGCCCAGAACTTACAACAAACATTACCAAAAAAGAAATAAAATCAGTCAATCAAACTGTTGCTGAGCACCCAGCAGATAACTCTCACCCTACAGAAGGGAACTACACCTCTTCTTTGTCCACAATTGCCAATACAATGATTTCCAGGCAGGCTCCACTCTGGCTTCACTCTTGTAAATTCTTTTCATACACAGATATCCTGTTCACAAAGACAGATGGGGAGAGTACCAATAATGAAAAACACTGTCCGCTAAGTTTTCTGGAAACTAATGCAGAAGGATATGCAGGAAAGAAGTCTAGTTAAGAGAGTTGCTTGTTGGCATGCAGATCTCTGGTCCTTGCTGTTCCCTATTTAGGCAGAAAATAAAATATTTCCCAGTGTAAGGATGGAAAATGTTTGTCATGGAGAAGGTTGCTTTTTGTCTGGATTTCATTCTCTGCTGTTAAGAATAGGGCAGGGTGAAACAATTTGATCTTTGTAGGCTGACTGCCAAATAAGAAAATCTCCACCAAATTCTGAATACCCGGGCTATACTTCCCAGAAACACTTGAGAAATTTTCGGTGGTGATAATCTCTGACTGAATGGATGACATAAATATCCTTTGCAATGGAGAACACTATCTGGAGAATTAGGATTCCTTATCTCAAAATATTCTTTAGGCGGATGTTGAAGATACTTCCTGAAAGGCCATAAACTGTTCAAGCACACCCCAAGCATACTTTTCCCTGTTTTTTTCTGGTTGAGAGGTCCTTACAGGTAATGTTGGTTGTTCATTAACCTTTCCCCCCTTTGAGGAGCTTATAGATTCTAAATAGTGTAAGTTCTTTTTTCTTCTTTTACTTCTGTATAATTTCTAGTGTTACTCAAAATAATTGCTTCTTACCATTAATTTCATATACAGTCCCATTGTGTCCTCAAGTCAACTTTTTTTCCTGGTTAGGTTTGAGCACTGTCTATGTTTATAAATATATATTATGTTATATTTTTATGAATATATACTATGTTTATGAATATGTTTGAAATTTTTAGTGCATGCATTTTGAGGTTGTATTATCTTCCACTATCTTTCTGAAACTTGGTGTGAAAATGAGAACATCGTGCTTGCGTTGTATTTTACCTCCTATATCTCTGTGAGAGTGATGGGAACAGCATCTACTGTCCAAGTGACATCCAATGTTATTCTGAAAGCTGTATGACCATCATTGTTCATCCAAGTAGGAATGAAGTCAAGATTTGTGTTTTTGAAGGGAACAGGTTACCCACTGGTGTTCTTGCAGAAGATCAATTCATATGCCCCTAGTGCAAATGCTGGTGGATTTTATGCAGGTTGAGCTCTGTTCCTCTAGGAGTTTTCCAGTTGCATTGACAAATGGACCCTGCCACAAAGCCATTCAGGTCATGCTTGCACACCAGTTGTGACTGTTTTGAACTTAAGCCTGGTTTTTGAACTTATTTGAGTGCTTCAACACTAATACAATTTTCACCAAAAAAAAAAAAAAAAGAAAAGAGAGAGACAAAGATGCTATTTATTCACAATCATAATAAAAATCCAAGTTTTGCTGGCTCTAAGGGACAATTTGGTTTGGACAGATACAAACATACCAGAGAAGGTTAGCAAAGATTCCACACTCCAGGCCCACTGCTGCTGCCTTTTACTGTCACCTACCACTACGGTAATCAAATCTTTAGGTGCAGGTTAATGGGATAATTAGCCAAGCAGGATCAAACTTGTATGCTGTGGAGAAATGGGTGTCATAGACACTTGTAAGGCACTAGGGCAAACTGCCTTGCCTTTCAATGGGCAATAAAGTAGGAGACGAATTAGATGTAGGTTGTTCTGCCTGCTCACGGTGGTGAGAACAGCTTCACTAGCACTGCATTTTAAAGAGCAAATAATATTAATTAGCAATTGTGGTTGGAATCATATTGGCAGGGAGGTCTTCCGCTCATCGCCCTCCTGAGGCAGGCCAAGCACTCAAGTCTCAACAGCTTCCCTTTGAGGACTTTCCTAGGGCACAGCACTGCCAAGAGAACTGTCTGCTAAATTGTCCTCTTACAGAGGGCCCTGAAGACTCTTCATTTTTGGTAATTTTATAATAGAACTGAAATAGGCAGTTTCGATAGCCCATGGAGCTTGCTTACAGACTTGCTCATCTTCACAGCTCATAGCTGACGAGGATCTGACCCATGGCTTGCCTCTTGAGATTGAGAGGGAACAGGCACACGTTCAGACCTAAAAAATTCCAGGAATCTTTTTGGAGGAAAATATTTTAACTTTTAATTTGGACTTTTAGGACTGTCACACATGCTTTTCATTCAGGGATCACTTTTTAGATCAGGTTTTAATGACAAAAATGAACTAATATTATTATAAAAGTGTTGGCAGAGACTTTATTCACCCTACACTGATGGATGAGGAAGCCCACAGAGTAATTTTTAACTAATGCCAGAAACATATTTTGTGGTGGAGTTAGGAATGCCATCCCAGTCTTCAGCCTTTTATTACTGACTCAAGAGGCCATCTTCTGCAAAGTCAGTGATTCATGCAGAGTGATTTGAAAGGAATGTGTTTGAATGAGTGCATTTGTCACAGTTTATGGCTTTTTAATAACAAATCATTATTACTGTGAATTTTTAAGCCCAAAATCCTCCATAAATCTTTTCAAACTCATCTCTATTTTTAATCTGGGGAGGAACTTGTTCACTGTTTTTGTTCATTCCACTGCTGTTGATTCATGAATTGTTATATTAAATAGGTTTTAAAAAGCTAAAATAGTATAGGAGAGGAGATTTTGTTCACAAACTCAAGATTTTTACCTTTTTTTTTCAGTTGTCACAGAGGCCCTGCTTGATTTACACTTCAGGCTCCACAACTGAGCAGAAAAACCTACTAGAGATTGTAGACTTCCACCCAGAAGAACTAAGTCTGACATGCAGCAGACATTACTCCAGTGAAGTGTATTCAGCTGTAAATCAGGTGGAAGGTGGTAAACTCACTGACACTGAGTCCAGCACAGTTGCAGCCAGCCTGCCTCCCAAGCAAACTAACTTAAAAGTAGTAACCCTACACTAGAGCTACTTTCAAGATTACAGTGGAGACATAAACTCTATTCCCCCCCCCCTTTGCTGCATTTAGGAGCAGTAGTTGTCAATGAAGCTAGAAATAATGTGATATATATGCAGATAAACACCCCAAAGTTTAAGAAGTCATTTTTAGCTCACAACATATATTTGGACTTTTCTTCCTTGCAAAATTTCCACAGCATTCCATTGCAGGATCAGTGATAACATGAGTATGTGAGGGTATACAGAGAGAAGGAATGAAGTGAACCTTTATTTAAATTACTGGAAAACATACAAAAAATAAATTTTAAAAAAATCATGATTGTGTTCACTTCCAGTAACAGACTGTGTTTTCTGCTCAGTTGTCACATTGGAGACTTGGGGCTGAAAGCCGGTTTCTTTCTTTACCAGTTCAGCCTTTCCTATATGTGACCAGCATGGATCCTGAAGCTGCAAGATACTGATAATTCTATAGAAGGCAAAGGCATTTATAATCTCACAGAAAGTCCTCATTCTCTAGTAGTGTGAGGCCATGATGTTTGTATAGTCTTCTCAACTGGTGAAAGCACTAATTACACTGAATAATGGTAACCCTTTTATGTTGGCAGACATCTGAAACCTTAGATAATTACAGCTCCTGCTAGAAAAATCCTAGGTCTCTGAATTTTGATTTTAAGTGACAGAAATAATTTTCGGATAATCCAGTGGCTGCGAAATCAGGGTGTGAAGAACCGGAGTTTTACGTGTATGAAAATAACTGATAGACAGGAGTAAAAGGCTGTTTCTAACCACTTCTGATGAGATCACCTCCTAACTCTGAGGATATGGAAAGCATTGACAAATCAGTGCAAAAGTAAACCAAACAAATGCACATAACGTACATTTAGCAAAGGAACACTACATAATGGAACATGAAATAATAAGAAAAATATAGAATCCGTCTTGACAAAGATTGGAAAATCTACATGTCAGCAAAAATAAACTTGTTACTTAATAAGGTTAATAATAGATAAAGTCCCCTAAAGATAAATTGTTATCACATTTGACGACCATTTTATTGAAATGTTAATGGCCTGAGGCAAAAGCAAACTGTTCCCTTAATCTGCCAAAAGAACTGCTTTCTCAGGAATTATACACACCAGAGCACTTCGGATCTGAGCTAACTGTAACAAGCATGTTTGAAAATTGGAGCATCCACAGCTTGTGAATTTGTGACTAAAAGGAATGGATCTCACATGTCTCAAAATGGCTGTGCCCTTTTCTGCCAAACACAACTTTAACTCTCATTTTCAAATGAAAAATCTGTTGGATTCAATTGCTGCAGTCAAAACAGCTGAGGTGTCAGTGACTGAAGGAAAGATTTTTTTTCTTTGCCTTCTTCCATACTAACTGTGAAAAAGGTATAGCTTAATAAGTGTGATTGCTGTAATAGCAAACAGACAGAAAATACATTTTCATCAGCACCTCTAAGCACGGCAAAACTGTGAAGCAACCTGGCAAGTATGCTAAGCATTCAGTGAATTGTGATAGATTGCAGTATGGTTTGTCTGAGATGAGCATACCAACAAAAAATCCTTCACAAGATTTAATGAAAACTCAGCCTGCACAGAGAGACTTGCTACAAGCACAGTATCAGCTCAAAATAAAATGGAGCTGATGAAGTCGAGTTCACGTCCTGTATTTCCTTCTAACATATGAAATACATATCCCTTGAAGGACTTGGACACCTGAGCAATGTGAAAGAAAAGGAAATCAGAAAACATCTGTGATGCTGTGAGTTGCATTTCTTTTCAATTTATCCCAATGGCAAAGGTACAAAGAAATACATAAAAAATACATTGTAAATATATGCCTTGCACCCAAATCTCCTCTGCCAAAGTTTACGTGATATAAAAGGGAATGAGTAAGACAAAACCAATTTAACACAGTCAAGGCTGTTTCCACCTTGGAGAAGGGAGGCATATCCTGGTTCCCAAGTTGTTCCAGCAGGGGGGAATCCAGAAATGGGTGTCAGTCTGATGTAGCTCCACTACTGAAGCTGGATTGTTTGCATGTGAAGCAGGCAGTCAGACTCTGCAGCCTTTGGTTTGAAGAGGAATATTACCAAACCTTATTTCTTTCTCTCTTTTACCAGAGGTCCATGGCAATGATGGTGTAAGTTTTGCTGTAGGGTTTTGGGGCTGGGGGGCAAGTGTGCTGAGAGCAGCCCTGTATTGGGCCACAGCCAGGAAGGCTCTGAGATAAATAAGGGTTTCACCGTGACCCAGAAGGCATGTCCCCTGGTAAGAAAACACAAAGGTTTATACCATCTTCTTTTCAGTATTCTTATTTTAATCAGTATTCATATGCATAACCTATATACAATTTTTAACATGGCTTCTCCACTTCCACTTGGAGGTCAACTGTTTAAAGTGAAGCTTACTCCTGTCTCTTGCCCTCATAAAACAAAAGGCAAAGGTTTCATGGATGTATATCTGATCATCAGTCTTTTGGGGAAGTACTTACTCTGCTTTTTGTGGAATTTTCTGTGCTATTTGGATCAGAGAGGGAGTACAGATATTTTGGTGCAGAAGTATAGAAGAAGATTTCTAAGACAGTCTTTCTTATTCTTTTTTTCACACATATGCACACAATTAGTATCCTCTACTGCCTGTTTTCCAGACCAGCTATTAACTTTCTTCAGAGAAAATTTTCTGGGCCCAGTTTATTTAGCTACCTTGCTACACCTGCAGTTTATTTGGTGATTTCCTTCCACAACAGACACCAGCCTTCCTTAAGAAGTAGGAGATGGTTGAGTATTAATCACTAATTACACTCTCACATTCTTTCATTCAGCTTTGTTATAACAGAAATGTGAGTAGCATTCTCACCTCTGAGATAACTTTTCTTTGATGTAAAAACTACCACACAATTAGTGGAGTTAAAAAACCCAATGGGGCAAAAAAAAAAAGATGGAAGATGATGTCTGCAGGTATTTCTGCATAGTGAAACGAGCAATATACTCAAAACGTGTTTCTACCTGCAATGATGGCACTTAACCCACCTGAGGTTTGTGCTGTGCTTGGGAGGGGTGAAGTTCAGGGTATCTACTCCTGGACTAGCCTGTGGTATGCTCAACTGAGCCTGACTTGCCCATGCTGCGTCAAGATATTTGGGGTATGCTAAAGCCCTAGGCATGCTCTCTGCCAAAAGGGGATGAATCTGAGCTGTGTCCATCTTTGTGCTTGAGAAGGCACCATGTTTCTGCAACAGGTCGCCTCTGTGCTGAGGTGATAGGGTAAATGTTTTCTGTGCATCTGCCTCTTGCCTTTTGATCTGACAATTTTTTTTTATTCTGTTTTGTTTTGTTTTTTCTCTCAGAGCAGCTGTGAGTGCAGATTGCCTGTTGAGTGTGCTCCCCTTGCAGCAGGGCATGCCAGGCTGGCCTGTGCTTCGAAGGTTGGAGGACTGCAGGTAAGCAGAGGCATCATCCTTGACAGAAACCATGTGAGTCGTAACTTTTTCAGACGAGTGTAGATAAAGCCATTTCTCTGAAGCAAGAAACAAATGCCATGACACCGAAGTAAGTAAGAACTGTACAAATTTTAACAAATAACATCACATTTCTTGTGGGAGTAAAGTCTTTTATCGCCTTTTATTTCTAACCTGATATGCAATGTTGCAGGAAATTCAGGTGTGGTACAATTTGGTGCTAAGTGGAGAAGAGGAAATACCATGTGATTTAATTAGACTGGAGCACTTCTGCATTATAGTGTTAAGAAATATAGTGCAGCAACACAGGTCCCAGTTTGGCGCTTCTTTTTGCAGACAGCTGGGCAGATACAGCTGACACCACCCACCTAAAATGCCCACACTGGACTGGGTCCTTTTGCTTTTGCAAGAGTTGTGATCATTCAAAAGCAGGACCTGTGTGTTGGCTTCACGCCAAGACATTGAGGGGCCCGCGCAGAGATTCCCCCCCGAGGCTGATGCATGTTTCG
>VXAY01006167.1:149190-189081 GCA_013399855.1 Oxyruncus cristatus
ACCTGGAAAGGGTGTGGGGTTGCAGACATTGAGGGGCCCTCCCAGAGATTCTGCAACGAGGCTGATGCACGGTGTCCTGTCTGTCCAAGGAGCAGGGATGCAGGGAGGAGGGTGTGCTCTTCAGGCTGGAGTCAGCAGACTCTCATAGCAGTCGGAGGGGTGGCAGGGACCGCTGTCCACGCGGTGGGGCTGGCCCATCAGCTCTCCCAGAAGATGACAATCTTTTGCCTGGGTGTGCCAAGTTGGGGATGACGCAGCCAGATGTCTCACAGAGCTTGGGAAGAGGGCTGCACTCATGCAGCTATACAGCTGTCAGACCAGAGAGCACTCAAGCCCAGCCAGCTGAAGCTCCAGTGAGCGACCATGGTCTGTGCCCGGCCCAGAGTGCCCAGAAAGGCTTAGTGATGGAAATTAACAGCTTCCATTATAGCACTCTAACTACCCCATGTAGGCAAGCCCTCAGAAGCCACATTAACCCGAGTTCAGGCCATAAATTGAACTCTCTGGCAAAGGTACTCCTTAACTAAATGCAGAAAATCTCTGTGATGAGCAGTAACGGTGCATATAAAATAAAATAACAGCAGGACTGGGGAATAGCAATGGCACATCTTTCCTTCCAAATTGAATTGTTCACTTCACTGTGAGAAGGAATAATTATCATGTTTATTGCGTTTGGCTCAATTAGGCTGGAATCTTAGGCCAGGAACCTTTCTTTTTACATTTCTGTAAATGTTGTCCATGTATGGCTGTGTCAGCATTGATTTTGTTGTCATGAAGGTACCACCGCTGCCTGAATGAACTGGAATATGCAAAACTGAACTAATTCTTAAAGTGTCTATTTTTCTAGCTTTAATCAGCTAAAATTTCTAGTAAACTGAAGAGGAGCAAGCAAGCCTCTTGTGTTATTTCTGTAGAGTTCTGCTCTTGAATGTGCTAGGGACAGCAGGATGGGCTGAAACTATTTACTTTTGTACATGGTGCACATATAACTCATAGAACCCATCACGAAAAGATGGATTAAGACCATATACGCTGAGAGGTTACAAAAGGTGCATGACTTCCATCAGGTGACATATATCTGTGTAAGGCTGGCATAAAGTATAGTGAGACCAGACGAGAAGACAGGGAAGCTTGTGCTAGACTCCAGCACGATAAGCAGAAGATAAATACCCAACATGGAGAGGACAGGTACATACAGTTTAGTTAGCAGCAAGTCTTCTTGGGACTGTGTGCAGCAGTCTCCTACTACTTTCATCTACTGTACATTTACATCCTGAAAGAGGGGTACTCTCAAAGGCATCTGTCTTCAAGCTCCACTTGGTAGAAATGTCTCATAGCAGGAGAAGGCCAGGATCAAATGTGTAAGGGGAGGAACAACTCAACCACTCCTACAGTTCTAGGATGTCCTGGAGGGAGAGAAGGTATGTTTGTGTGAGATCACTCAGGAGTCTCTTAATTGTGTATATTTGAATGCTGTGAATATTGTATCAGAATGACCCAGCAAATTATCAGTTCCACTTCTGCATTAACCTCTTTTCAGCTGAGGAGGTATCTAATTCCATGGTCACTACCAGTGATTGGTAAGGGTGAATAGAAGAATTTAAATCTGCATTTCTAGAAACTGATCTAGGCCCATTTCCTTTGATCCTTTGAAATTTCCTTTTCTATACGAACAGACAGAGAAGCATAAAAAAGTACAGTTTATAAACGTGTAAATAATGCGAGATGAAACGTGAGGGACAATATGTATCTTTAGCAGTAGAAAGAAATTCTGGTTAAAGGCAAACTCTACCTGAGTTAGAGAGATCAGGTCTTTGGTAGAGAAGTTTGTCATGGGTAGATTAGGGAAAACATGATACGTGCTACTTTTCAAAATTTTCATTATTATGCTTGATATCAGGAAACACTTCTACATCCAGCCAAAAAATTGAACTAAAGTCACAGCTGAAATATATGCAGGACAGGTTTTGGAATGGAAAAAACAGTCTAGAAATAGACTGGTTTGTCTGTTGATTGCAATAAGAAAAGGCACTTGAATAAAACTTTGATATTCCACTGTGAGAAGTTGAGGGGAATGAGAATGCATGACAGAGGAAGGGCATGTAAAGAAAACTGTCAGGTTTCAAATTCATTAGAGCTGTGGCGTAAGATGACCATAATGTCTGCCTGTTAGCTCAATATGTCATAGTGTAGAGAGAGATGTAGCACAGAGAGATGTAGCACAGAGAAGAGCTGTATTAGAAAGACAGTGTTTGGAGTTTCTTCCTCAGTTCATGCCAAACACCACAAAATGCTTTATGATATCCCAGCACATAGATTTCACATCTAGCCTGAACTGTATGGGGAAAAAAACCCAACAAAACAACACTCCAGATGCAGTGCCCTAGGTATGTATAAGACACAGGATGATTACATACAACATGCCTAGGTCAGTATCTAAGCTCTTCCATCTGTCTGGTTTGTTCAAACAGCACTTTCAAGAAAGTTAAAGTCTCTTAAATCTGCTGTTAACAAAAAAAATAAAATAAAGGGCAATACCAAATCCCACTTTCCACTACTGATGCACTAATTCGGTGTCCAGCTTTGCTTTCAGTTGCCTCAGGGCCTAGTGGTTTTCCCTGCATCATCATGTGGGATCGCACACTGAGCACAACGCGAGCTGCTTCTCCGATTCTGAGAGCTGCCATTTTAAAGAAGACCGTGGTGAATTCCTTTGCGCTGGTATGGAGGTACGTGCTAAGCAGGGACCAGTCGCCTCAAGAAGCGAGCAGAAGACTCTCCACTGCACTGTATTGTTCCGTAGCACAGAGCTTGGTGAAGTTGAAAGGCAGAGCAATTCCGTGCCATCTTCAGTGCTGGCATGTAGGGAGTTCTTGGCAAATCAGATGGTGGGTCATAAATTCTCCTTCACTAGTTTGGGGGCTTGATTATTCTTTTGTGCTCTGCTGGAAACATTACTTAGGAGAATTGGGGCATTTTAATTTGGCTGTGTTACCACTTTATTAATATTTGAACATCTCACTGTTTTCGGTCTTGGCACAACGGGATCCACAAACAGAGGCTAAAAGAGAAAATGTTCCCCTCCCTGATACTGGATTCCTGCCCTTTTATTTTTAATTACTTTGAATTATTTCTGGAACTTTTTATATCATTTTGAGAATACAAATTAAGTTTTGACCGTAAGAAAGAATACCATAGAAAGCAAGCAAATGTGACCTTACATGTTCATCCAGAGACTGCATCAAACAAGCAAGGGACAGACACTTGCCAATCTATGCATTATATTCTGGCATAACAATGATCCATTAGTCTGAGCAAGGTCTATGTGAACTGTATGCACATTTGGCTTAACCCACTCAGTTTATTTAGCCTCTGGTGTGCTCTGGATTAAAGCAGGCAGTCATTAGAGAACAGTATTTCTTCCACAAGTGCTGTTTTTCATCATTTGAGAGAAGTGACAGAGCTTTTCAAAAGCCTTTGGTATTTAAGGACAAATACTCCCTTCTTGTAAACGTTCATCTGGGATTCAATAGGTTTTAACCATTAGTGCTTCTAAAAGCAGAAGTTGATCCTGAGGCTAAAAGAAGACCAGAATCACAGAAGATTGTGCGCCTTTAGCTGGGGATTCAGCACTTGACTGCAGTGTGTTTCTGTTTCCCAGCAGCTTGCTATGAAAGGCTGAATCCCCAAAGCTCAACCCCCTGACATTTTCTGAAGCATACCTTGAGATCCCAAAATAAAAGTTACCTCACATAGCAGGATAATTCTGTCCAGTGGATTTCCAGGAGGATTCAGTCAACAAACCAGGATTTAGAAGGAAAATGCACCCCAGAGTATCGAATAATTATCTGTCAAATGTAGGGGACCTGATTCCTAGTGGCACTGCAACATTTTTACACCAGTTGCGTAAAGATCTTTAGAACAGCCTTTTAAGGCCCATTTTAGTCCCCTTCAGGCATTCAGTCTTCAGACCACTTTCCAGGAGAAGAGGGAACTCACTTTGTGTTCCAGGGCAAGACAGCATCTATTTTCTTAAAATCACATTGGTGTATTTTTAGCAAATTCACTGGGAGAACTATTAGTCATTACTGTAAAGGCATTTAAATACAACATGTATCCTTCAGTTAACAAAAAATCCCCTATGGGTTAAACCCTGAATCTAACTAAAATCTGTGTAAATCCTCACATTTTCTTACACTATCCTTAGCTGGAGAAATTGATTTCTTCTGATGGACTTCGCTGTCTTAGACAGTAGTTGAATTAACAATTTTTTAATGTGTCAAATTTAGTCCAGATATGGTTCTGCTATCCTGAACTACCAGTTCTGTTGCTGTCCAACATGTATAAAGCTTCATAGATTAACTTAGAAGGCTTCAATTTGCTTTTATATTTTAGTTTGAATTTCAGTCATTTGCCATTAATTGCTTTGTGACATGCACCAAACCTATCCACTTTTGAATTTATATACTTTGGAGATTCAGATATATAAATAATAATGTCCAATAAAAGCAGGAAAGAATTTAAACCAGCTGCTTCCCAGGATGTAGCTGATTTTATGCTTTCCTTCCACTTTTGGAGCACAAAGTCTATATACAGTGTACACCATAGTTTACTGCGGGAGGATAAAGGCAGGATAAGCATTCCTGAAAACCACTGCTTGCCTACACACAACATTGTCACAGTTCAGTGTTATTCCTTCCTCCTTTCAGCCGGACCCTAGGGCTGTGCTTTCTGATCGTAAAAAACAACCAGGTGCGGCTTCTGTCTCCATCCCTGAGGAATTATGTATTATGCATGATTGTATCTAAACAGGCTGTTTAAAACTCGTTTGTTCATGGTATCAGAGCTTAAAACATTATAATGGGAAAAGACCCAATGGATCTTATTAAGATATTACTTCATATTGATTTGGTGAAATGTGTTCATTCAATATTAATGGCTCACATGCAAAGATATTTATTGATATAAACCAGAGATGGATATAAGAGAGAATACATGTAGACATTAAAAAAAGAGATTTAACAAAAGGAACAATTTCCAGAAGTTAAAAGTTTTCCCATTACTCCAAAACACAGACCCAGATTAATGCATCCTAAATTCTACTGGGCATAGGATGAATATTTTTGATAGGCTTTGAGAGGAACCAGACTTAGAGCAAGTGACAGCACTTCCTGTACTGGGAAAGCAGTGGACAGGTAGCCTGGCTGAATCTGCACAACGACCATATCTCTTTAACTACAGAGACCCTTTGGCAAGGTATGGTTTTGTTTGTTTGTTTTAAAAAACAATTTGAAAGTGTGCAGAGGGGCTAGTGAGGACCAACAGGTA
This sequence comes from Oxyruncus cristatus, assembly GCA_013399855.1. Classification (NCBI taxonomy): domain Eukaryota; kingdom Metazoa; phylum Chordata; class Aves; order Passeriformes; family Cotingidae; genus Oxyruncus; species Oxyruncus cristatus. The sequence goes on from VXAY01006167.1 coordinate 154,519, forward strand.
GGAGGTTAAGTGAACTGCACCAGCAGCAGCCTCCCCAAATAGAGAGCAGGGGCAGTGAAGGGAATGCTGCCATCAACACCTTGGCTTGTCTCAGCTACTGCCCTCGATAAATCTGTGCGAGACCTCATGTGATAAATGACACTGAGAACCTATAATGGAATCCAGGAGCAAAGAACTTGGTACAGAGGATAAAATGCATGGCTATCCTGTCAGAGGTGTCCTGCCTAACTTCAGTCTGTTCATGGAGTCGAAGGTACTGGCAGAGGGCACCTCTTCCTGCCCTATTTCTGCATAGCTCACCTTGTCTGCCTCCATTCCTCCCAAGTCTGGGAAAGGGTTCGGTGCTTGCAGGTATGTAGAATGAATTCAGGCCACTACGCTCTCATTGCCTGCAGGGCTAAAAGGCATTTTGAAATGCTATGTCTGCTGTGGTGTATCAAAGACAGAAGAACAACAAATATATCTCCTGGCTGCTCCTGCTGTTTCCTGTTCCTCAACATTCAGAAATGGATGGGAATCTGTCTGGAGCAGGCTCTGCTAGCTAACAGACCTCCATGAACTAACAGGTTTGTTTTGTGCACATTCCCCAAGCTGAGAGATCTTTTTCTCCTTCTTCCCCAGGTTACTTCCAGCTATCTGCCTGACCTCACCTCTGTCTGCTCCCAGTGAGATCAGCCCTACAACATTGAAGCCTGGGATCCAGCAAGCATTAGCAGCAGTTGGTCACAGCTAAGAAGGACTCGTAGGCGGTGCTGTTGTGCTTTATTTCCTCTGCTGTGCACTGAACAGAAAGGGAGCCAGACCCCTGCTACCATCAGGAGAGACAACCTATCAGTCTTTTCAACCTGCTCAGTCCCTTCAGAGGGAAAGGGATGGGGCTGCTGAAAGGCAATGTCATTATTCCTGCCATGTCAGCAGCACTTCATACATCAGAGGCAGCTGACTGATCGCCAAGGAGAGTAGTAACTTTATTAACCACTTCTGTTGTGTTGAGCAGCTTTAGTAGAAATCTGAATAACCCCCTCCTCCCCTGGGTTTATTGGACGTGGTTTGTTTTGCAAGTGGGAAAACAATCGTGAGTTTCATGCCTGGATGAGCTAACGTGTTTACACAACACTGCTGACGCAGCAGAAACAGGATACAATATGTGTCAAATATGGCTTCGGCTGCAGGCAAAATAACTGTTGAGCTGAAAGGCAGTGCTTAGCACAGGGCTCCTTGTGCCAGAGGCAGCTGCTGGGTACATGTGAGGGAGAGGGAAAGGGAGCAGGTCTCAGTGTTCCAATCCCCTGTTGCAGAGCAGTTCCCAGAATGAGGAAAAGTTTTCCAAAGTTGCTACTACTCTTCTAATACTTATACTCATCAATCAGTTTGTTTAAAGAGAAACTTGAATGGTGCATAGACCTCAGCTTCACCCTCAGGATCTGACTCAAAGCCATCCGAAGCCCGTGGGAGACTTTTCACTGACTTTGATGTGTGGCTCATTTCTTATTTTAGGTTGTAGGGAGATAGATTTTCACAGCCTAATTTCTGCATCAGGATATCTGCACAGCAAGGAGAGAGGGAGATTTGCTTTTTCTGACACGAAATATCACCAACCACAGAAAGATGAGCATTTGAGATGATTGGCTTAAAAGAGCTATCCTATAATGACAGCACAATTATAAGCCTGTGGGGAAAATTTGTGTGCTTTTGTATGAAAAGGAGCAAAGAAGAACACAAAAAGGTTTTACTGAGTTACAGCGCCAGGGTTTCAGCTACCAGTTCTGCTGGAAAGCCAATAAGAGGGTTTAACTAAAGATATTTTCATCATCATCAAGCCCATATACAAAATGGGTAGTTGTGCAAGAGCAGGGCAGGAGGCAGAATGGAAAAAGAGAAGGGGTTGCAATACCAGGGCAACCTGCTGCAAACAAGAATTGCCACAGAAGGGGGCAAGACCAGCGAGAGTAGAGGCTTTCTGAACCGAGAAGGGTGGTCTGGTGCTCTCTAAATAAATGAAGATTTTAAAGAACTAAAAGAAAAGAAAAAAAGAGAGCGTGAAATCAGCTGCCAAGGAGTGCTGGGGCCAGAAAAAGCAACAAAGCCCTATTTTTAATATAACTTTTTTTCTGCCAGTAAAAAATCAAATGATAAAATAGGCTAGAGAAAGGAAGCAATTGGGAATGGCTGAAGAGGATTCCCAGCTGTGCTTGCAATCAGTGCAATTCATGACTCACAACATGCTGGCCACATCACTTCCCAGGAGCAACATATTCTCATGAACAAGCAAAACAAGTGGGAGACAATCTTTAAAGGCTTTTGGGTTCATTCATGGCTTAGTTGTGAAATCACCCATGAAGCAGCTTTCTGGCTTTGAGGGTCAGGGTAATTTGAGGATTGGTCAACTTTCCTTTTCTTTCCTCTTCAACTGCAGCCCCATCCACCAGCCTATGGCAGCACAGCTGAGGACCTCCATTCTTTTACTTCTTCTGACCAATATGAAGATCTGGAAATGAAACGCCTTTATTGGCTTTTGAGTAGTCCTTGTCCTTCCAGTTTCCCATAAGGACCTTCTGCTACCCAAAAAGAGCGAAAAAAGCATCTGAAAATAATATTTATAAGTATGTGAAACCAAATATCTCAGAATCGACTGCTTGTATATAGGTCTTATTAGTTCTCACCTGGCTAGCACATAAATCATCTGATTCAAGTAGTAACACTGCATGTCCCTTGAAATCTCAGCTTCAATTCAAATGAATCAGACTTCTGCTTTTACTAACTAATAATATTCTAAAATAGAATTGTGCACTTGCTCTATCACACAGTGGAATGTTTAGCAATATATATAATTAACACATAGCTACACTGCTAAAATCAAAAGTCCCTAATAGTCCTGCCCTCTTATGGGACATTGTCTTTGGGGTTGTGCTGGACCTCATCTCAGAGTTCTAGCAAGTGAAGTCTTCCAGTTGAATTCTAGATAAAAACAAGTGTGTGAAACTCATGGGTTTTTTTTTCTCTTTTCATTTAGTGTCTAGTTTTCAAGGAGGCACATAATGTCCAATCACTGGGAAATTCAGAGTGTAGCATGTCAGTCAACAAGCCATAAGCTTTAACATTTGATTTAAAGTGGCATCCTAAAAAGTGGGAATCAGGGGAATACAATAGCACTGGTTTACCCTTGCAAAGGACAGTTTCACCACAAATAAGTCACATCTTCAAGATGTAGGCCTTTGCTTGACAGAACCCCTCCATCCCTCCTAGGAAGTAAAAGGCCAGAGCTTGATCCAAATAACAACAACAACAAACCAACAAAAAACCCCAGTAGTTTTTCTGTTGGTGAGAGATTTCATTAAAAAATCCATGAAGTATTGACATATCTGTTGCTTCTTCTCTTTGAAATTCTTGCTAGACAAGATTTGACTGTACTTGTTTAGTCCAGCTGGCAGAGGCTGCAGGATTGGCTACCTGAAATAACTCTCACAGCAGCATTTATCCCTGCACAGTTCGGAAATCTAGGGAAACTGCAAATTACAGTATTAAAATGCTGAGCCAGAAGAGAAACAGGGAAATAACGTTTCAATTTTCATCATGAGAAAGGGGATGTCTCAGCCTAACAATATTTATGAGCTGGTAAAAAACTGTTCATGCCACAGTGGTTGTATGTTCCTTAAATGTCAAGTCTCAATCAATAACCTCTCTGAAATCTGACCCTGTTGGGCATGGTGTAGGAGAATTGGACGCTCTCCAGGCTATTGGTTGAAAGGCAAGAAACAGCAAGGAACTGATGAGAAGCTATCAATAAAACCCCAGTATTGTTTTGAGTTCAATTTCAAGTAATTGCCAGACATCCGAGATTGAGTCTGACAGACATGAAGAGGGCTAATGTTGGTTCCTGGTAATGAAAAGTAGGTTTCTTGTTCAAAATAGCACAATGGGACCTAATAGTGAAATGGCTTCTCCTTTGAAAAACAAGTTGCTGTATGAGAATAGAAGTCAGCGAAGCCTATGTTTTTATGGATTTGTGCCCTGTGTCCTTACAGCTTTCTCCTGCGGAAACACCTTTGTCCTTCCCTCTCCTCCCCTGCTACCCCAGCAACTCCAATTTCTCCCTCATGTCCTCTGTTCACTGCTTAAAGCAGCATGTGCCCCCCATTTTTTACTCCAGAATTCACCAAAAATTCCAGATTGGGGGGGATTTCCCCTTTTTCCTTTTTTTATGCCTTCTCTTGCTTAATGACAGAAATTATGCTGGTACAAAATATTGATGCCTGCGAGCACCTGGACTTAAAAAAACTCCAGAGCAGTTAATTGGGGTGAGATAAGGAAAGGATTTACTGTGCTAAGGCAAATGGTTATTACAAGATGCGCACGCAGAATACAGCTGTGTTACACCTTTTATAATACTAATTGACCAATCCTAAAATGTGTCCGCTTCTTAACTTTTGCTCTGGTCCACCCCTTGACCCTCCTCCAAGAATTGAGTCTGGGGGCATTTTGGGACCACCCCTTCATCATCTTCATCTTCTTCAGAGCACAAAGTGCATACAGTTACCTAGTCTTTGACCCTGTTTTGTTGTCCAGGCCCTAATCCTGGTGTTCCCAAACAGTTGAGGCCTTGCCTTGACATGAGACTAAACATCTTCTACTGACTTCAGGGGTAGATTTGATATGGGGAGCATAGAATGGGGTAAAAGGGTTAGGAATGTACTACGGGGTAGGGGAACGAGGGCTGCTGCTTTTTTAAAACTACTTCTACTGCTTATAAAACTTATAAAGCTTACAAGAATTAGAAAACTAAAAAAAGCTGTTAGGGCTTAAGGCATCAATATGCTGTCTCAATTGTTTTTCAAATGAATTCTCTGCAAAAGTGCCAGCTCTCTTCACAAAATTGGGGTTTACTTGACACCCTAAGTTAGAGCAAAGGTCTAAATGATACATTTTGCCTCTCCACTGTAGGCAGGTTAAGTGCACATAGGGAATTACAGTAGCAAGATTGAGAAAGGGTTGCTTGTTAAGCTGCTCTTAACATAATTATCTGTGATCATGTGTTGGAACCCCCTTTTGATATTATTTAACATGCTCTGCAAAATAATTCGTCACAAGGTTCTTCAGTGATGCATAATTCAGGAAACAAATCCTTTAAAGAAATGTCTTCCCCCCCTTCTCATACTAGCTAGCTAGCTAGGAGCTTGCCAGAACACAAACTTCTGGCCGAAATTGAGCATATAATAGCACCAAAATCATTGAAGAAAATTGCAGACTTCAGGAGGCTTTCACTTCCCACACAGAGCTGCAGAACAGTTCTTTCAACTGAGTTCTCTTGTACTCTATAGCATTTCAGGAGGAATACTCAGAGTCAGTGGTGCCATCAGGCTCAATCCTGAGGCTGCATCCAGACTAAGTGTTCAAATTGCCCAAAAGAGCGGCTGAAACTACAGAGACAGTGCTCTTACTCTGTTGCTCAGTTACATCTTGAGCAGTAAATAGAAACTTGCTGCCATTTTTTCATTTCCTTAACCAAAGCCTCATGGAGGCAGGTAATAATATAAAATTAAAGATGTATTTGGGATCTGTTGGTGTGGTTTGGGGTTTTTTGTTTGGTGTGGGGTTTTTTTGTTGTTGTTTTCTTTGTTGTTTGTTTTTGGTTTTTTGGTTTTTTTTTCCATTTTGCCCTCTTTGGGAGGATTTTTCTTAGCTTTATTCCATGGCTTGCCCTCTGCCTTGGCTGTCAACCAGAGAGGACATACACTGACTAAAGCAAAGGTTTGTGATTTACGAAAGTGCATACTGAGTCTCTGGCATGAAATGGTTCATTTGCAGGTGAATTTTCCTGCCTTTTGCTAAATATTCAGACAATTTTTTTTAGAAAGCATTTTATAAAGCTTCACTATGGAACAGAAAACCAAGCCTCACTGGACCTACCTGGTGATTAGTCCATCAATAGGACTGCTGATACTACAATAATGTGACTTGGATTTCCAAATCATCTCTCTAACTTTCTGCAGGTCACTGCACATGCCTCTCCTCACACTCCCAGAATTCCTGGTCTTTTTTCTCTTCCTCCACATACATACAACTCATTTTGAGTTCTTTGTAAAAAAAAAAAAATTCCTTTGTTTCCATATTTCAGCTGTATTTAGGAGAATTTTAAAACTTGGATTTTTTTTCCTCTTATGGCCAACACATTTTATTGCGTTTTAAGACACGGGGCAGGAGTCACACAAAGTGGGAAAATGCAATCTGTACCCTCTTTCTGGCAACCAAGCTTTACCACTCCAATAACTAAGCATTCTTCTTCATCTCTCTGCTCAGGTCTTATATTTGCTGTAGTCAAACACAGGCCTGAGTGTGAATAGGTGCAAATCTCAACATAAGTAGTGCGTAATATTATTTATAAGCTCTCAGACCAGAAGTCCTGTTAATGTGAGATCTAAATAAAATTTATTCAGGATCTCCTAGTGACCTTGCAACTGAAGCTCCATAACCTGCTGTCATTATATTTCCTTTTGCCTGTTAGAGTTCACCTCTTTTGATGGGGGCAGGAGTGGAAGATTCTGAGATTCTGCTATTGCTCTTGATGTGCTTTATTTTTTGTTTTTTTGGGGTTTTTTTTGTTTGGTTTTTTTTTTTTTTTTAATGCTTTCATAAGCTTGATACTAGAGATTCTAGTTCCAGTCTTTCTCTTGACATGAATGTGGAAATTGCTGTGCTAAAATTCATGGTTAAAAATTCAAGCAACTGCTTCAAGTTGCTTCCTTCATGATCATGCTGTTCTCATCATGGCTAGGCCTTGAGAATGAAGATTCGAGAAGGACTCTACCCACACTTGCTACAAGCACGTTGATGGCTACGGAGGCGAATGCGAGATAGACAAGTCCGGTTGCAAAAGGCACAGCGGAAAGTCTCCTTAGGTGGTGTTGGCAAGACTCGGTTCTTTCTGCATTGTCTTTTCTCCTCAGAAATGGTTCTGCGTGTGATCTCAAAGGAGGCAGCAGCATTATAGATGGTGTGTCTCCATGCCTTCCAATTGGAGGCCAGAGTAGCCCAATGCTGGCGGTCGATATGGCCGAGGCTGAGATGTTGTTTCAGGGAGTCCTTGTATCTCCCCTTCGGGGCTCCTCTCTTGCAGCAGCCAGTGGCGAGTTCGCCATAGAGCACAGTCTTGGGGAGGCAGCAGTCCTCCATCCTGGAGATGTGCCCTGCCCAACGCAGCTGTGATCTCAGCAGCATGGCCTCAGTACTCGTGACTGCTGCCTGTTCCAGAACAGACACATTGGACACTTTGTCAGTCCAGTGGATGTTGAGGACTGAGCAGAGACAACGCTGATGGAAGTGTTCTAAGAGTCCCAAGCGGTGGCCGTAGATGACCCATGATTCAGACCCGTATAAAAGAGTAGACAAAACAATGGCTCTGTAAACACTGATCTTTGTGCTTTTCTTCAGGTGTTTATTACACCAAACTCTTTTACGGAGTCTCCCGAAAGCTCTATATGCCTTTGCTAACCTGTTGTCTATCTCTTTGCCAATTTTACCGTCCGAGGAGATGATGCTTCCCAAATAAGTAAACTGCTGGACTGACTTGAGCTCTGATACACCAATGATGATATGGGGATGATGGAAAACTTCCTGAGGTGCAGGTTGGTAGAAACCTTCTGTCTTCTTCAGGCTGACTTCCAGCCCAAAAAGCTCAGCAGCGTCTGCAAAGCAGGATGTTAAACGCTGCAGAGCTGCTTCTGTGTGGGCAACAAGGGCGGCATCGTCAGCAAAAAGCAGCTCATGGACAAGATGATTTAAAGTCGGAGTGTGGGCCTTCAGTCGCCTTGGGTTGAACAGGCTTCCATCGGTACAATATTGGATGTAGATACTGTTTTTTTCATCGAGGTCTGTTCTAAAACATATTAAATTGTACAGCCTGAAGCCTTTTAAAATCTTTATAATAGCAAAGAGTAACTTGATCAAGGGAAGATTTATGAAGTGAAAGTAACTCCAACCATGACAGAAAAACAGATTTTCTTTGTGCAACATTCTCAGTGCTTGTCATTCTCAGAGGAAAGTGCCCACTCAGTGCCTCCCTTGTAACAACCCAGTTAAGTGCATTCTTGTCTTTGGGTTGAGGTTACTCCCTGTGCTCTGGTTACACACTCTCTGCAGCACTACGTAAGACCAGGACGCTGCATTACAATGGAAATTAGCTTAATAGAATTAGAGAGCCCTATCCAGCCAGGAAGTGCCAGTTTCAGGCTGGGCTGTAGCATGTTACAGAGAGGGTCAAGATCACCCTTGCTTCTTGGTAATGGTATCTGCCTTCACTCTGTACCAACACCAATGACCTTGGGGGAAGAGCACTACTATGTGAATATTTCCCTCGAGTATTTATTATAAGGATGATCTAAGTTGGATCCATTTGGGTGGTGTGAATTCTGCTTTTTAAATGCTTATTCGAAAGAAATTCAAATAATTTGAACAATATGAGTCTGAGAAACTGGCTTTGGGTGTCACTCATCTGTATTACCAACATTCCCAAAGTTGGTCACTTCAGGAAGTATTATGATGTTTAAAAATGTTTATTTTTGGATGAAAATCAAGAGGTCAAAGATAAGAAGCTAGTGGTAATAAGAACCATCCTCCACTTTTGAACTCCATTAATGGTTTGATTTGCACTCAGTTAAGTTTCAATCAGATCTGGAGATAAGAGTTCTTCATTCTCAGCCCCACAGGCTGTGAGGGAGCCATGATAAAATAATTGTCTCTATGGTATATCATTTACTGATAGCTGCCACTCTTCCTGCAGTTTATATGGTCTGCATAGATGTAATGGGAAAGACAGTGTCACTAGTTTGCTTTCTTTCTCCATCAAAAATACTTGCAGAGCAGTTCTGGATACAGCCTGCCACCAAATTTCTTTTGTTTCTTCAGAATAGGGCAATTTTGGTGCACACTGAAAGCAAATTAGACATTGATCTTTGAGCTGCAGGGAAATGTGATCTGTGGCAAGGGCAATTCAGCCACTTGAGGCTCTGCTTCATGGGGTGCTTTCTAACTGGGCCCTGAAAATCCTTACCACCATCACACTGTACTTAAAAAGGTCTGCTCCCAGCATTTGTTGGTGAGGATTCTGTCCCATCAGCAAAGGTCAAAGCAGACTGAGTGTAAAAACAATGACCTAGATAGCAGAGATGACCTTTTTATTTGGTTTTGTTCAAACTGTGTTTCTTCTCTATTTCTTTTTTTTTTTTTTTCTTCCACTGAGGGATCTGAAAGTGGATATAAGTAGGACCGAGGAAAGATGTCCCTTCTCTGTTACACAAACACAGTCCATACAGTATGCCAGCCTAACTTAACTTTCTCTGGGAAGAGAATGGAAACAAGAAAGCAGTATTAAAGATTATCTGTATCCAGGAATGCTTATCCCAAAACTTAGAGCTTGTATTTCCATGAAGCTAATCTATCCTGATAATAGCCATGTGGAGCAACAAATTGATTTCTTGCCCAAGTATATAGAATGCATTCAATCTAACCACCATCCAGCAAAAGGGGTTCAAATTGATTTGCTTGGTTGCATTGTTTATCATCCATTTCCCCATAACTCCCTGTCCCCAAGAGCATTCATTCCACCTTGACCCTCTCCTTTTCCTTACACTTAAATGAAATGTTGGCATTAGCCCTGAAAATAGTGAGAAGATTTTCATGGTTCTTTTCCTATGAAGACACCCAAACTGGTGTCAGGAAACCCCATGAACTAGCCTTTCCTGAGGATGCTCTGGCACAGTTACTGTATCATGTTTGACAAAAACTCTGGGACTGATGACAGGCTTCAAAGAACATTTCCTTTAATTCCTCCCCTATTACCATGGAACTTCCCAGCAGGCCCAGAGACCTTTGCAGAGCTTCTGGAATAATAAAGGAGATGAGCTTAGTTTAATAAAGTGTGCTTATGGGAAGTCACTTTCCTGTTTTACTACATTTTCTAGTATCCTTCAAAGAAGAGATGAAGAAACCCTTGAACTTCCACTGAGATGTTATCTCCTGTGGGCGGGGGTTGCTGTTGCTTTAGGAGCAATCCTCCCGTGTGCAGCTGTCTGTGGTGCCCAGCCTGAACCATCCATTGATCCAGCCAGACCTCTGACAATACATTTCCCCAACAAAAGCAGAGCCTTGCATCTATGGTGATTTTCTTTGATCAACGGTTGTTGATCTCATTACTTTGAAGACTTGCCTTCTCGGGATTGGTGAGTCAGTAATTTGAGTATACTTTATAATCCAATCTAATAGATGTCAATTACGAAAAATAAGAAATGAGAAAGGAAGCAAGCTTGCTAGACTCATTTCTCTTTGGATTTGTCATGAGCTGGTCTTCTAAAGAATGCAGAGAAATATTTCCTTCCAGCCAACTTTGAATACATTTGTGGATACAACTCAGGTTTCAGAAATTCAATCTCTGTCAGCTTCCTACCCTCCTGATGGGGTGGTTTTGTTGTTCTAATTGTTTGGGGTTTTTTTAAACTTTGCTTCACAGATCTAAAAGTTTAGGTTATATTAAGAGTCTCATCGGTCAGAGGTGCAAAAAAGAATAAACTTGAATAATCTCTTTGCAAATTTTAAAAGATCCATAGGATCTACAGCAAAAAGAATGTTGCTTTTTGACACCATATAAATACCTAGCTGCATAGGAAGACAAGTATACTGTAAGCATTGATAACATGTAGCATTGAAGCAGTGGGGTTTCGGTAAGTCTCCATTTTATTTACCTGTCTCCATGTGGGTACTTGCACGTAGAAATGGGAGAAAGAGTATGTACCCTCCCTTCCTCTTACTTGCAACATGGAATTAAGTTAGTCTCACAAATGGGTGTTTTTTCCAGGTCAGACCCTGGATGTTACCATTACTTCTGTGAGTTGTTTTGTGGAGTTCTCTTCCTCGAGGAATTGCTGAACATAGTGCCCTAATATAAAGGTTTATGTTTAACACTGGGGCTATTTGCAAGGCTATTTGTAGAAAGACATGTGGTGTGGGATCAGTCATCATATATCATAGCCTCAGAGTGTCATTAAAACTCAACCTTTTCGTAGTACGCTGTCGTGAACATTTATGATCAGGCTATAACAAGAGAAGGGAGATAATGAAGCTGAAGGTATTTAGGCTGGTGCTATCTACTTAGACATCATGCAAAATGAGACATCATCTCGTTTTACTTCCAAAACGAGAATGAAAACAGAGCAGATTCAATACCTGACCTTCAGTTAAGGTGCAGGTTTGGGGGCGAGAGGGGTTGAAAAGGCAGAAAGCAAATTGCAGAAGCAGATAAGCCCTAACCTGGTCTCAGAGCAGCTTTTGTTCTTGATGTAAATTAAATATCACAACATCCTAAGGATCTTACTGCAGTATCAAAGTGTTATTCAGATTTTCAGCTTCACAACTCTCATATGTGTGACTGGGATATTAGCGTAGTATTGTACTGTGCACTGTTAAAATGCTGTCCTCCACATCAAGAAACACCCAGCCTACAGTTCAAACTGAAATCACAGTAGGACACATTATCTTGGGAGAAAGCTCCTACTCTCTGTGCTTGAATGGTAGTCTTCACGAGTTATTTGCTCCAAAATCCTGTTGGACGAGGCAGCTTGTTACTTATTATCCTAGAAACTGTCAAACTGCAACTCAATGAACCTCCTGAGAAACAGTTTGAGAAACAACTCTTTTATTAAACCACAATAGTTTTTTCCATGGGTATCACTGATAGCTGGATTTTTTTTAAAAATAATGAAGATTAGCTGCACCTGAGCTCCACAACTTTAGTTTTACCTCAACTGTAGGTTGATGTGATAGTATGAACTACTGTGAGCACAAGAAACTTGGATGTAAGGGTGTGAGGAAATGTTCAAATTAGATTCAATCAGAACTTTGAATTATCACTAACATAGCAAATAATTTTATATTTGCTGTGAAAATTTTAATAAAACTGTGATGACTTTTACGCTGAGAGATAATTTTTTTGTCTTCACGAGAATGCAGTTGCAATGTGATTTACTTCACCCAATGGCAACTTAAAAGAAAATTCAGCATCTGACCTTGCTTGAAGCACAGAAGCATTAGTAACTTCCCTCTCCTGGTCTTCAGCTTGCATATCCTGGTGCACTGCTGAGGAACTATTAGGAATTATGGTGTATGCCACAAATAAATATGTGCTCATTTGTTTAATTCAGTATATGAATGTGTTTACATTCAGATGAAGAGGAGGTATAGCAAGGTTAAGCATTTTTTTTTTTAATTATTTTATTAAATCCCATTGGTTGCTCTGACTTCTACCCTGTCAACTGCAGCTCATGAGGCTGTCAGTTTCCTCTGATCTAGGCTCATTTGTACTGAATTACAGAACTGTAATTCACACCACTGTTTATATCATATGGGCATGCTGGTCACATTTCACCCTTTCTAGGGAATATTAAATATTACAAACCAGGAAATTATGGATTATGCTTTTGTTACATGGGTATCTGGTTTTTCTTATGCCTTCTTCAGTGAAAAATAAGTACATGGGTGATTGGTCTATATTGCACTTATAATCAAAAGCAGAAATTGTGCCAGGCTAGCATTTATTTTCCTTTATTATTTGGTGATTTTTTTTTTTTTTTGATTGGTTGTTTCTGAGACTAGGTTGGGACAGAGAGTTTGTTTATTAGCCTGTGCATGCAAACAAAGAGAAAATGCTGCTGTTATAGAGTCTAAAACTTGATGTCATTAAGTTATTTCTGTGCAGATGCCCAGTGGTTTACCAGGATCTGTTGGGGTTTGCTGTTGGTAATGAATATTGTCAGTAGGAGTTTCACCCACAGAAACCCAGTTTAAACACTTGTCAAGTGCAAACATACTGGCTCTTGAAGTGAATGTGGTGAATCTCCGATTTAGCTGCTCAGCCTTTATCTTGCCCCACCTTCCTAATTCTGGAAAGCAGACACGTTCCTATGTAATATATATATGTGATATATATATTTATCTCCTGTGTATAGGAGTTCACACGACAGGGCCAACATTTTCAATGCAAAGATACACAAGCACTCTGCTTCCAGGACCTTATAGGTCTAGCACAGAGGTTGTTGCGAGCTGCATGATGTGGTCATGCCAGCATGTAATCTCTTGGGTGTGCCCCCGCCACGTATGGCTTCTTGATGATGTCTAGGGAGCTTTATTTAAAGAGAAGACAAAAGAGTTCAAGCTCTTGCTTAAAAAAATGGAAAAATAAATGACATTGTCTGTAAGCTCAATGAGCCATATTTTTGACTTACAAGCAATGAATTAACTGCTAAATAAATGGGTTGACACAATCAGAATGCAAATTGTAGGGAGAGGAAAGGAGAAGAAGGGGAATAATTTGGAAAACTTTAATTGTTCACAGTAGGTTAAATTCTTACCCTACGGCACATTGACAATAACCCCTTACAAAGCCTTCTCATAGTAGTCAGTGTGTGTACCACATTAGCATTTGAGTTTGGATCAGGCATGCACTTCTGTAGTAAATCTCCTGACTGCCCCCATACCATGCTTTGGTTCTTGCTGTGGAGTGGTCTTGGAGTGTGCAAACTGGATTCCATTTGAATGAAACTCAATTGCAGTACGTGCTCCAGCAGTGCACTAAGTGTGATCCTACTGTCTGTAGTATTCATATCCTTGGGATCAAACTAAAACTAGTTTAAATTAAAACCCACAAAAAAGGCATTTGGTGCAGATATGGGATGCTCAGGACCATTTATTTCACTCTATAGATGCTGTTTTGGCCACAATACTTGTTACTGAACAGCCAAGGTGCTTGCTACTACTTTTTCTCTGTTTTCACTCTTCTCAGAGACTGCTTCTCAGGCTCAGAAAGTTCAACGGAACTGAGGTATCTGAAGGGTGTTTCAGCCAAAGTGAAGCCTGGGTTAGTCCCTATGACCATGCACGCAGTAATTGTTGCATACTCATCAGTGATAATCAGAGAGAACTTAAAATCAGAAGGTGCCAAAAGGGAGAGCTGAATTGCCAACAAAAGAACACAAATGTCTGAGGGGTTAAATCTGAAGTCATTTTTGCGCCTGAACTTTGCAGACTGGGTTTTCCAGGCTCGCAGCAACTTTGAGATATAGTTTCCTGAGATGAAAATAAGGCCAGAACAAACATCCAGTGCAATATCTTGTGTCTGGTAGAAGAGGAACAATAAGGAATATACACTGTGGTTGTAGCTTCAGAAAATCTGAGACTTCCCGACCTGTAAATTGCACCTACATCATGAATTTTAACCCATCATGGAACTTTCTTCCAATGATTTGTATAATTTCTTTTTGAACTCATTTATGGTTTTGGCCTTGCAAGCACCCTGGGTAATGCGTTCCACAATTTCATTATGCAGTGTGTAAAAAAGTGCTTCCTTTTGCTTTAAGCCTGTTGCCTGATAATTTCATTTGGTATCTTTACTTCTTGTAGAAGAAGTAGAAAGAGGGAATTGTTCCTTATTTACCTTTCCCAAGTAGTCGTTAATTTTATAGACTTCTTTTATAGCCTTTTCCAACCTCATGTCTTCTGGTTTGAACAAGAAAATCCTATGCAATTAAAAAAACAAACCCCCAAACAAATGAAAACCCAACCACACTATCCTTTTTGTTCAAAGTGAGATCTGAAGCAACTACCTTCATGTACTGTTCATTGCTTGGTTGCCTCTGGTTGTACCAAACTAGAAGCTTTGCTCCAGGATTGCTGTAAACATGCTCCAAGTCCTACCAGAAAGAGTAGGGTCCAACCCGTGACTGATTCTGCAGTCAGCTTTAGCGCCCGTGTGTGGGAAGGACATCCAGCCCGGGTAACTGAACTAAACCTAGCCTGAAATGATTTCCCTTCAGGAGCAGAGCTCTCAACAGCGATTCCTTTGATCTGTCAGTGCACCCTTCAGCACCCCATTACTTCCTAATGTAGATGTGACCTTACTCTTCCTATATGGAAGCTTTATCTAAACCCCAGTTATTCCAGTTGCCTGGTCTGCACTTTGTCTCAGTCTAGTAATTCCTCTTTGTGGTGGAGCACACAAAACATTTATACAGTGTCGTATTGATGCTTTCTCTTTTTTTTCTCTTGATTTCTTTCCTTCTAATTAATAACAGTTATATGCAGTTTTAACCATTGATAGACACTGAATTGATGTTTCAGAGCCTTGTCCACATGACACAACAAGTCTTTCCTGAGTGGCTAGGGTTTAATCAGAACACACTGTGTGTATGTGTACACACATAGATGCTAATGCATAGTATTTCACAACTGTCAAAATCAGATTTACTTTGCCCTGCTATTTTCCAGTTGCTCAATTTCATGAGATATTTCTGAACTCTTTGTAGACAAATTGCGTTTTTGCTGTCTTGAATTATTTAGTAACATCAACACCCTTCATTATTTACTGAGGTTTTCATCCTATTTTATGAATATAGTTCCAGTACACACCACTGTGTGATTCCACTAGACTTCCCTCCACTGTGAAAACTGGTCATATATTCCTTCGCTTCGTATCTTTTACTAAGTTACCATTCCACATGAGAATCTTATCTTTTGATGTAAGACTTCATTAAAGATTTTTTGGATATGCGAGTAAACTTTATCAGTGACATTGTCCTTCTCTATCTGTTCACACTTTAAGACCTTCATAGGTGGTGTGACTTCCTTCCTCAGGCTTTGTTGACCATGCCACTATATTGAATTTATCTAGGTGTAAGCTGAATACTTCCTTATTCACAGTCATAAGTAATTTATTTGGTGTGGAGCTCAGACAAATTGTCTCTAGTTTCCTGGACCACCTCCCATCCAGAGTCTCTTTTTAAATAGTGGCATCAGTTCTGCCATCTCCATCTCTGATATCGAGACCGGTTTTGAATATTTGAGTTTCTTCAGAACTTTTGGTAACACCACATGAATGTAGGAATTAACTATTATTTTGGTGATGTATTTTAAAACCTCTCCTACTGACATTTTGATATTAAACAGTTGCTCGGACTCATTCCTTCAGGTTTCACTGTAGAAATTCTCTAAGCTTTCCTGTAATGAAATCTGATACAGAGTGTTAATTTGGGTTCTTGTGATGCTGGCTAAAATCCTCTATGTTTTAATTCACAAAGATGTCTTACATTTCCATCAATAAAAAATCCTTGTCATTCCCAGTGAAATGTTATGGATCATCAGGAGTTAAAGAAGTTGCAGAAGGAACAGCCCTATTAGTTCAATTGTTTATTCTCCTTGTCTGCTCTGAGATCACTGTGGGGACTATACCAGATAAAGTTATCTGTGGAAACTGGGCATTCTCTAATCTCTCCAACGCCCATCAGTGAAATACCAAGATATCTAGGAGACATTTAAAAGTAGAGATAAGTTAATATTTTCTTTTCTGCCTCACTGCTTTTGCCATTTCTTTTATAGAAATCTTGTTGGAACTTTTATAACTGACAGTATATAAGAAAAATTTTTAAAAAATCCCAATCAGTCAAGAAGGATTAATTGACCTTTTACGGTTCCTTCACGTAAGACCGTGGCTATCTACTCACAGGACTCACAAGCTGGTTGTTTTCAACTTCTATCAATGATTCTGGGCTCCAGTTTCTCATGTTGTAGATCTTTAATCATGAGTTACCAGCCAGATGGAACTGCAGGAGAAGGAAAGTTCATACATGCCCTGTGCTCCAGTTAGTCTCTGTGAGAAGTATACAGAAGCTCCACTCTTTCCATCTAATGCTGGCAGAGAAATTACCAACGGCTTATCACCCCAGCAAGTTTTAAGGTAAGCTTAGCAGCTAAGTGTTGATACTGGAATATTTGTCATTAGCACTCAGGGGAACCATTCACACCTCGGATTTGTATAAACTTTACATCTTAATGTGAAAAACCATATGCATCCAACACATGTAAAGCCGCATTTGAATTCAAATGAGATTAAGAAGTGGTTCCCTGACAGTCTTGCTTATGGAAGTCTGTACTAATGCCTTGCTGATGATTTTTTTTCCTGGTCCCTAGTGATACTAAATGCCATTTACTGTGAACTGCTGAACCTGCAATGACAAAAGCAACAGCAAACCTTGGCTGCAATGGTAGGGGCCACTTCTGGATATCGTGAATTGCTATTCCCATAGATTTTTGCCACTGTTATTTCTTAGGGTTAAGTTCAACAAATGGCCCTTTGTGATACTGATATGAATCAATGGAGACACATGTAAGTGGGAGATGACAATAATTGGAGAACCTTGATGACTAAGGAGCTGCTAGCTCTGGGACTCCCAAATAACAACCCAGCCATCTGTCCAGCCATTCAGCTGCCTGCTGTGAAGGCTCTGCATTTAAAAATTGTGTTATCAACTTTACAATAAAGAAGCAGCCACTTGAGCATCAGCTTGCAGAGCAGACAGGACTAAGGGATCCATTATTTAAATATAACCCTTTCAGCTAGGAGTAGGAGGAAAAAGGACAAGATCTCTCCCTTAACACTCAATCAGCCCAGCATCAAGAAAAGAACAGAGAGAGACAGCTGGAATAGTTAATTCTAGTGCTTCACGTTGCTGGAGGAAAGTCGGATTTGGTGGTGGTGTGTCCTTTCCATCTGTTCCCCCCTACCTTCTCCTTCCAGAGGAACTGAAGAAAGTATTGTTTCATTCAAAAGCCAGACAAGACGAAAGCACTGCCAAAACCCATACCTTAAAAAAAATAGACCACTGAGTGTTTGGGTAGGTGATAAAATAGAAATAAATTGATGGGAATAAAACAACCTCTGGAAGTAGTTAGATAAGCAAAGGTCTATGTTGGCCTAAAGAACAACGGTATATGGTTTTGTGCTAAAATGGATGCTTTCCTCCTAGGTAAGCTGATAGAGCAATTTAGGACAGCTTTTTTCTCTTGATAAGTTGGAAAAGTTGACATGCAATTGCCAGAGAGAATAAATTCCTCCAGCACCAATTTTACAAGCAGAAAATTTATTTACTGTGTGGAAGATTCACTGGACATTTGGTGAAGCTGCCATAAGAAAGCAGCACCCTTCTGCTGTTGTGAATACATGATCTGCTCAATGCAGATAATCCAAGCTCCCTTATTTCTGGCATTTAGCCTTAATAATAATTTAGATCTTCCTGAGCAGACACTGTAAATGTTGTCAGACTGAAGCAGCCTACCAAAGTAATTTTTCTTGCTATTCTGGGAGCTAGGTATGGGTTACCATCTTCACTCATACAAACTAATTATTAGCCATTAAGTAGTGTATTTGTAATGAAAGAATAACTGAAATGCTAGTATTGTAGGACTTGGCAAGTTTCAGGGAATTGTGCAGTAACATACTGTGGGGAAAAGCTGTGAGGTAGGAGATATGCCCATGTGATTTCGGTGATCCAGCATTTATTATTATACACAAAACAAAACATGTGTGTATGTACACGTCTACCGTCAAAATGCTGTTTTTAATGGCCAAACAAAACATTATCTATGAATGTGCTCTTCTCATTCTTGAGGAAAAAAAAGCTTTTTTTTTTTCTCTCATAAATAATTCGTACAATTTATTATTAAAACGTATATTTATTCACTGTCTATGTATTATGCTCATGTGCTGTCCTATAACTGGTTTAGGGCATGGCTTTACTTCTGTTAAAATTAATAACAAAATCTCATTGTCCTCTATTGTAGTAATGAGCTTACAGCTTTTTAGTGGGCTCTCAAGGTAGTGCACAACTCTTTGTTGTGCAGTGCATACCAAAAAGATAGTCAACAGCTAAACTTAATGTCAAGGCTTAGACCCTTAGATATGCCTGACTTGCATAGGAACCACACTTTGCTTTAAGTGCACCTATTTGCTCACTGTGTATCTGTCCCTCTGTGACAGCATCAAGTGAAACAGTAGTTTGGGACCTCTCAAAGCACTACACTTGCCAATGGAAGGGACAGCACCTCAAATGCTGTTCTGGAACCTTTACTTCATAGAGAACTGGGTACAATCCAAACCTTCCTGGGCACAGTCCAAACCTTCCTGGGCATCACGACTCTCAAAAAGCAGGAAAGAAAGGTGTATCTCATATCGAATTTCATCTTCCTGATCTATCAGACAGCAGTAATTGCCAGTCATAAAAAGGAGGCACTCAGTTTTGGGTTTGAAAAATCCGCAGGAGCTCTAATGATGGCTGTGTTTTGAGCCTTATAGTTGTGGTTGCTCCCTCCATTTTGTTAAATCTTGTTGATGTTCTTCACTAGTCCTTCTAAAAAAAAACCAGGGTCCCATTTTGGTGGTATGCTGGGCAATTCTGTGGTAAGAAAATAATAAATCTGGTTATCTTCCCTTCTCTTCAGGTGAGCTCTCTGCTGTTCTTTTTCTTTGGAAACCTGTTTCTCATCCAGAGAAAAGTGATGAGAGAGACTGGGAGAACAGACACTGGGAAGTGCAGATGCTTTACAGACAAACTTTTGATTTTTCTTAGCAAGGTTACATCTGTTCCTCAAAGTACTTTATTTTCTCTTCAGCTTGCTTGGAAACATGGTCCAGACAAGGATCAGATGGTTTTTGTCAGCTCCAGGATGGATTATTGAGTTGTGTCACGTCTGAAGCTGAATGTGAACATAACATGCAAGTTCTGGCTGGTATAGAAATTGGCTGTGCACTTGCTGGAGAGTTCAAGCTTGTGCTTGTATCTCTCCCTTACTGATTCCCAGAGCGCTTCCAGTATTTCTTCATTTCCAGAAGAACAAAAGGTTCAAACCTTTGCTACATAGGACATGCCAGTTTGTTCTAGGAGTTATCCTTCTCCTGATCAGTGCAGATTTCAAAGAACAAGATGACATATGATAGGCCTAGGAGTCCCTCATTCCTTGCCTTTGGGCCACAGCTGGGTAGGGGGGCACAATCCAGAGAGATCAAGTGAACCGTGAGTCTGCCTGCTTGCATGAAGCACTGAAAAAACAACTTTGAGGAGCATATTTCTTTTATGCTTTCAGATCAGAGAATCCTTTTATTCCCATGAATTCATCAATCTCAAACACAATCTTGACTTTTCTGAATGCCAAAGTGCTAGATACCACAAAGATCACAACTTCTGCTGTTGTGATTTTATGCCCATGGGAGTCAGTTGATGAGGGACAGCAAATATAATGCTCATCTTAACATCAAACATTGATACCAAGTCTCCTTATGTAATCTTCTTTTGCTTAATTTTGGTCTCCTGTGGAAACAGGCATTGTAGAGGCTCAGAAAAAGGATAGGGAATTGATGTGCTTAAGTACAGGAAACCCTTTTACTCCTCGCTTCAAAGCTTAAAAGAAAAACACAGAGAATAAAAGAGAGTCTTCAGAGTCTATCTTCTGGCCTAAGGCAATGGAACAACCCTATAATAGGCTCCCTTTTTTTTCTTAGGCACCCTGGTAACATAAATTACTTCTGTTCTGTCACAAGATCACATTAGGGATGTGTCCTGTAAGATACCACAATCTCAAGGCATGACTCTGAATGGCAAGAGAAAACCACATGAAGTCTCACAGAGTTATTAATTTCTATCACACCCAGACACAGCCAGATACAGAATGCTGCATGGTAAATTACAGCCATGAGGAGCTTTGGCAAAAATGCTACTTGACAACTGAGCTTGTCCCAACAATTTCCCTAAAATTATCCCTCAAAAATGAAGAGGTCTGCTTTTTTTCATATTGCTAACGGGAGGATAGCTACGAATCTCAGTGGCTGAGTGCTTTTTGGTCTTCACAGTCAGCGGTAGCTACTAAGGACTAGTACACACAGCCAACACAATCAAGTCACTGCTGTTTACCAGATATTTTACCAGGTGTAACACACTGGTGTATGACCTGTTTAAATAGCCACGCAAGCACACCCCTGACTGAGATTTACACACAGGAGCTGCTTTAGAGCTGTCCTTGAAGGGCCCATGCTGTCATGCTGACAATTTAGGTCACCTGCTCCTCTTCCTGATGTGTCCTGCAGAACGTTTGGGACATCTGCTTCTCTTCCAGTGCTCACTTTTCCTTCACAGTCACATACGCCCTTGAATCAAGCAGTACATGGACATTGGTGTGTGGAAGGGGGTGGGGAGGCATTGGGGATGAAGTGGGACACCTTCATGGAGTACTGTATGTTAAATAACAGGCTGAGAGAGGGAGTGATGAGTCTCTCAAGGAAGCATAAACACTATGTTCTCATTAGAAGACTCATTATAAATAAAGTACAGGGAAGGTGCTCTGAGAGCAAGCTTTTTCGTTGGTATTTATTAGGACAAAGAGCTCCTTTAATAGGGTAACTGAAAAGCACTCTGCTGCAATCGTTAATAGGCATTACCTCTTTTACTGACTTCTTGGGAACAGTTTTGCCCTTCTCACTGCATCTGCATTAAAGGGACAGGCTCTTTATTCCATATTTATTCCAAAAAGTACAAACCAGGCCAAGGCTAGGAGGAAGGAGTGCAAAACCCCAAGAACTTTTATATCTCGGCCCAGTGGCAAAGTTTGGCTGATGGAGTGAAACACAGCAGGCTGCTGATAGACTTGGGTAGGCTCTTCTGCCTGGATTTCCTCTATTTTGGGAGCTCCAACTGGGTACCTCAACCCACCAGAGGAAAAATATAGCAAAAAAAGGGGAGTAGGAGAGAAAGAGAGGATCGCACTCTCTTAAGTTTCACTATGTATTTTATCACTTCTGCCAGACTGGAGCAGAGTTGCCTGCTTTAACTAAGCACTATGCTTCTAGCTTTCAAACCTCAAGGATGGTTGTAATTTGGCACCTGAAAACGGTAGCCATTTTCTCTGTCAGGCTAAGATACCCTTTTTTGAAGCTGTAGGGCCTGTCTGCCTGCTGGAACACATCTGTGGTGAATGGGATGGTTTGCTGTTCATATATTTTAGGGATCTTTTTCCTCCTCCCTATGCAATTTTAAGGTATGAAAAAATTTTTTTCTCGGATTTCTTTCCTGCTTGTTGTTCCATTTTACCAGGTTCCGTTTGATAAATGTGCATGGAAGGCTGAGCACTGCAAAGGATTTGCAATTTTTGCATTATGTGATCTTGAGCCAACACATACGATGAGCATTTGGAAAAGGAGATAATAGAAACCATTGTAAAGAGAAGGGAACTTTGCTATTTTCCTTTAAAGAACATACACACGTAACTTTGAATTGGCTGGCTCTCCTATCTGCACAAGCACATGCACATAGCAGTCCTTCTGCTTTTCGGAGGGAAATGAAACAAGCGAAATGTTTATTGCTGAAAACCAGTGCCCGCAATTGCAAATCTTGCATCCCATAGGGATATTGCCCCTCCAGGACTGCATATTCACCACAGCAAGGTGCGGTGGAGAACTAGTCTTGGAACAATCTGTCTCCTCTACCAGCTGGATGAGCAGTGTGGTGCTGAACCCAAGTTGAATTGGTTACATTTCTTCTGGGCCAGAGGCACTTGCTTCAGGCTGTCCCAAAACTTGGAAGGAGTGGACATAAGACAGCCTATGCCTGGAGAGGTCTGTGTCAGGCCCTGCCTGAACACTGGCAGACAAGCACTGCACAGAATGTGAACTCCTGTGCACCACAGCTTTTGGTCCTTCCTATCTCCCAACTTCTTTTCTCCCAAGGCAAGCACATCAGCTGCCAATCGAACCCTTGAGAAGACTTGTTCTGCAGTCTCACTCTCTTGGGCCTCTGTGTGTCTATTTCTTCTTTGCTTACTTTCTCCTTCTCTCCTCTAGTTCTCTTTGTTCAGTTCAACACTGCAAGGTCCCCACAACCCCAGATGTGTGACAGTGCTGTGTGAGATCAACAGTCCGTCCTGCTCAGCACCTTGCTTCTGAAAGGAGCCAGAACTGGCTGCTCTGAAGAGTTTAAGAATATGCAAAAATCTGGACAGAAATAACATCTTTGCCTTTTCATGTAGCATTAGGCTTACTTTGGTAGAGAAGATTACTTAGAATCTAGATGAATTCTCTGGTCCATTATTTCTCATTCTTATTGCTGTCACACAAAATAAGTATCTCTTTCTAGGTTGCCTGTGCTATGTATTTATTAAGGCGAAGTATTGACCATTCTGTTCCCCAAATAACTTTCCTCGGCTGTCTGTAGTGAAGGTTAATGAGAGAACTGCCAAAATCAGTGTTGAGCTGTGAATTTTGCCCTTGTGAGAAACCTGAAGCCTTTTGGTCAAAGGTTTTCTTTTAATTCATGAACTTAAAAAGCACATAACACTCTTCAGACAGGCTTAGTTCATTTGAAATCAGGGTTATATCAATTTAGGTTAGACAGACAAGAATCAATGCAAGCTGTCATCAACGCCAGCCAATGTCAAATTGAACTGAGAGCGACCAAACAGTGCTTTACACCATTTTAATCACTGGTTTAAAAAAGAACTTATATTGAACTGCTGTGACCACCTTGTAAAGAAAGGACTTTGCTTTACCCTGGTGGGCTTTAGCTGAAACAACAGGGCCAACGATGGGCATTTCGTAGCTTTCTCCTTCTGCATGTATCTCTCATGATCTCATAATTCTATCTTATTAGGGTAGAGAGCCCAGGAGATTTAAAGGAAGGGCACACCCAGGTGGTACAACACACATCTGTGTAGAAGTACTTGCTTCAAGCAAGGTAGCTCAGGGACTGTATGATGTTTGATGCCTCTTGCAGTGATATAGCCAACCTAAGTAAGCTGGGCTGTACCTGACCTAAAAAGTACAGCTAAGCACAGCACTGTGGGCTGTCTGGCATCCTAGAGGCACATGTCATGAGGAAATGTGGATAAGCTGACCTCCCATTTTGTGCTGCTGAATGCTGGGGTCTGGGTAGGAACCATAAGATACCTGTTGCTGTTCCTTGTAGCACAGGCTGAACTCAGCCTCCTGGAGCAAGTGGAAAATCCCATCAGAACTAATGCAGACACATTTCTGGAGGAGGTTTCTTTCTCTTCTGGGTGGTGTATAGGGGTCTGAGTGTTTGGTTATTTTACAAAAGTCTTTGAAGAACAAATCTAAAAAGCAAAATATGGAGAGGTTTGCCTCTCTTCTCAAAAAGTCACCAAAATTTGCAGTCGTGGAAGAACTTGGGGAGTTTGAGCTGCGTTTGATGTCCCAACTCCCTATGACACTGTTTCAACTAACACCACCCTTCCCCCAAAGAAACAAAGGGTAAAAAAATCCCCACAAAACCCAAACAACCTTCCTTAGAGCAGGCCTGTGCTGAGTATCTAACTTCCCTGGAAATGAATCTGGACAACTTCCCAGATAACATATCTGTCCCTCTAATTCCTATCTCAAGGATGAAGTTGATCAGAGAAGAACTGTAGAGGACTGGTGAGTTATTCTCAGTGTTTATCAGGGTAGCACCTGGAGGTGATCTGATC
Source organism: Oxyruncus cristatus (assembly GCA_013399855.1). NCBI lineage: Eukaryota > Metazoa > Chordata > Aves > Passeriformes > Cotingidae > Oxyruncus > Oxyruncus cristatus. The sequence goes on from VXAY01006167.1 coordinate 178,858, forward strand.
TTCCCGCCTCCTCAAAAAAATAAATCTGTCTTCCCTTGGCTAGCTCACAAATCTGCACTCAAATCCTTCTGTGCCAAACATGTGCAGGTGTACAGTATGTGTGTTACTACTGAGCCATCTGCAGCCTCCCCTGCATGGCAGTTGTTTCACTTTGGAGTTCCTTTCCCGACCAAATGGAAGTCCGCAGAACAGTTTCAATAGCACAAATTAAGAAGCTAATGCTTTCTCACACTGAGATCAGCTTTGCCCGAGCTCACGTTGCAGGAACAGATTTTTCTCTCATCCTGCTTCTCTCACTAAAGAAAATATATGACAGGCAAAGGAAGTGGTAGGGTAGGATCCACCTTTATCACCCACACAGGGCATTTGTTGCACAGGCAGTCACAGAGAAGAAAAACAAGTGCTAAGATTAATTTTTACCCTGAGGGTTTTCAGTTAGCTGGTCAAAGCATCATCGTCTGACAGCACTGAGGATGTGTCCAAATCCAGATCTGGCCCCCTCAGCAGAACCACACCTGATCTCAAGATCCCACTGAGCACCCACTGTCAGACGTATGAGGCATTCCTGCTTACCACCCCTCTCTCAAAAAGCTCTGTCTTTCCCTGAGCTAAACCATTCCCTACCTCTAGCCTCCTCAGATTGTGACATGCACAGCACTACTGCGAGCAAACAATGCAGCCCCTGTGTTTGTAAGGGAAGGAAGGCAGCAATGTGTCCACAAAACTGGAAACATCACCATTTCCAGTTCTTGTTCCAGTTGGTGCAATAGAAAGCATCGATGTGCCCTCCTGTTTCCCGCAAACCTCGGGGAGCTGCCAGCCAGCACGCTGAGCTGGTGAAATTGATGACTGACTAGCTGAACAAAAGTGCACTTTGGGGACCTCCCCCTAGTCTGTCATTCACTAATGTTGTCCTCCCCTTGACTTCTGTGGGCTTCCTGGGGAGCCAGCTGTTCCCCACACGTAGGTCGGCAGCTATGCTGTGCTTCTGAGTGTAGGCGCAGCTGTGAGTGGTGAACCAGAAACAGGTAGAGAACTTATCCTGGTGCCAGCAGGAGGTAGTATGGATGACATGTAATCTGGAGGGCTTTCCAAAGCATCCAGGCACTTCTGCCTAATGTGGCTTTGGGCCCCCAAAGCTATGTCCAGCTGACCACAGGGGGCCTACAAATAACGTTCTTTAAAAAAAAACAAAACCAAACCAAACCAACACTGATAAACTTTCAGCCTTACTGAGCAGATTCATCGTGTAACTTTTTCAGAAATGTCTTCCCAAGAAAAGGCAAGTAGAAACTTTCCTTTGTTTGTGGTTCCTCCTATTTCCCTACCACCGCTATTTAAGACATCCTCGCCGCAGAAGCACACTCTGCCTGTGCACGCACCTGTCCATGCCCACAAGTGAGGAGGAAATTGTGACTGGATAACCAAATTAGTGCCTGACTGCTTCAGAAGAAGTGTTAGCTGAACATTGTCCATTTCTGCTACTCGTAATTTCAAGAGCTTGTTTTATTTGCATGTTTTCCATGCCTTTGTATGGTTCTGGTTTTTAGCAGGAGGGACAAAAGGACTGGTTAGCCCACGTCATTTGATGAAAAGGAAGAAGTCGGGGATGTAGATGCTGTGTATTGGTGGAAGAAACCTGTCAGCTCAGATCTTTCTGGACTGAAGTCCAAATGTTTAAAATTTTAAAGTAAGCCACACAGCAAAGGTACGCTTTCCCAAGGAGTTTAAAAACTGAGATACTCTTCTTTTTGTGTTATGTAAATAATCTGGAGAGCATAATATTTAATGCAGGGAGTCAAACTGGTTACATAAAGTTGAGTTGCATCAAAGCTTATACTGCACTGGTGAAATACTGCCTGTGTTTGCTGAAACAATACAGAGTCTCTGACAGTGCCTCTGCCAAGTGTGGAGGAATTAGGACTTCGCTTCTCTGAGTGCCTACAAAGAACTGAGTGTCTGCATCTCTTATAAAGTCACCGATGTCTCCAATTCTAAGAAAGCACTTAAGGTCCCTTCTGTTCTCGTCTATATTCTCTTTGGGTTTTTGCTTTTTTTTTTCTTCAAATCCCTCCCCTCCCAAACTTCCTTTTGCATGTTAGTGCCAAAATAGAACAAGAAAAGGGAGAAAAGTAGCTCCAAACTGGCATTTAATTACTTTAGAAAGTTTTTGTAAGTGCATTTTATAAGTTTCGGTGTGTGTTCCTTCTACTAAAAAGACTTACTAATCCCTCTGGAATGAAAATGATTCAAAAAACGTCAGTTCAAAGTTATTCAGAGCAGTAATTAGCAACCTTAGCCAGCTCTTAGAAATATCTGTTTAGGCCAAGTCCTTTTGCACAAAACTTTCTAGTCACTTATTGTGTCTGCAGTTCAGACACAGCCTAACCTTGGACAGATACTCTGTTCACCGCTCATCTCTACAGGCAAGCAGACATTATTCTGGTGTAAACATCAATATTTTTGTAAAATATAATCTCCCCTCATCATCACTTTACAACTCTGTGATTTACAAAGCCTTAAACTTAGCTAAAATCAGCACAAACACTGTTTATGACTTAATTACATTGTTCTTTTCCACGATAATCAGGTGTTATTCATACAGAACTTCTCGAGTGTCCTTGGCTCTGACTCAGAACACCCCCTCTATGAGGCAGAGATGCAAGAGTAAACACTTGGCAAGGGTACCTTCCTTTTTGACCTGCTCCCTCTGTGCACAGTCAAGGATTTTATTTTATCAGAGATATTGTATTCCTTCCAATGAACCTGAACACTCTGCTGTCTTACTGACATCAATCTGGCAGTTTCTGTGTGAATGATACCGGTGTCATTCCCACCTAGAGGAACTGTCCGTAAAAGTGATCAGTGGCATCAGTTTCCAAACAGACTGAAGACAAAGGCTTGTCTTACATATAAAGCATTTTCCAACATGACAGTTGTCAAAGTGTCTATCTTCCAGTGTCTCGTGTGCGTTTTGTTTTCACATTTTTAAGTGAACTCCAGGCAAAGCACTGATATGCATGCATACCGTATACAAAATTGCCAATGAAAATAATCCTTTGCTTCCAGCCTCCCCGGGTTTCATGGAAGCTGCATATAGAGAAGAAACCAGCCTGGGATCAAACAGTTTTATACTTACCCCAGAAGTTTCCACTTTTTAAGTGCCGAGGGTGGAAGATGGCCTTTTTTTTTTTTTTTTTTTTTTTCCCAGGGCTGCTACATTATTGTATTCTGCAAAAGGCAGGAACTGAGAGCTTAGCAACATTTGTGAAGCCAAAACATTACTTTAATGGAAGAAGTGATCAAATTAGCCAAAGAAACCTAACTATGACAGATGCCATCTCGACTGAGCAGTTTACAATTTACTACCACAGAAGGAGCGCAGAGGAAGGTGAATACTGACAAAAGAGCATTCTTTTCCAAGCTAACTGCTTTTGAGATGAGTGTCAGCTCCTTACTTTATAATGAGACATATCTATAAATCCTTTATGCTAGAGGTTAATAGGAGCTGGCAGTCTTCTTGACTCGTGTGGTTCGTTCAGTGCTACAAGGAAAGAACCACAGGCGGCACGTTGACTGAAACGAGCCTAAGTGCCAGGAGTCAAAACTGGTATCCCCCACAGTGACTAGATGGCACATTTGATATATACTACAGCAGGACAACTGACAGATAGCTGTGTGGAGGTGGCAAGATCTTATATATAGCAACCACTTCAGCTCCTTAGAACTGAGCTATCCCAATTGCTGCATACGTTTTTTTAAGAAGCCCTAAAAACCTACAGCCAACCACTGTAATGAATTCAGGGGGTAGTTTAATGGAAATCTCAAGAAGGAATGTAATTAGATGAAGTCAATTAGGCTGCTTGGGGATTTCTAGCTGCTGTTGTTGCTATCTGGGAACCCTAATAGGACGATTAGGATTAACTGAAATCAGCCTGATTGATTAGGGCATATAAACCTACATATGCCAAATTCCAGGGGGACAGTGTGCTTGAGCTTGAATCCATCTGGAGCTATGAGTCAGGAGCATGAGTATACTTTGCTGGCCTTGGAGAAAGCGACAGATCAAGACTACAAACACACAACAAGGAAAGCCAGGCAGTGACACAAAAAGGCTGCCAGGGAAAGGACTGATTTTATCTATTATGGCGCTGTGTGTGAAGGCCATCCAGTGTACCCCGAGGAAGGAAAAGCAGATCTTTCCCTTAAAAAAAAAAAAAAAAAAAAAGTGTATACAACAAAATAAATCTACGTATTTTTTGTACAGCTTTTCAGTCTCAAGTCCTTACTCGGTACGGCTGTGAAATTTTCCGGGAAGTCAGAATCTTGTTATTGCAGTTCTGTTAGTTTCAGAGCCAAATTTGCAAGCGTGAATTTAAAAGTGAATGAAAAAACTGTCAGTGAGTAAATCCTGATGCTTCTGTGTCATGGGGTCAAGCACACAAATGCTTATTTGCATACATTAAAAATCCAATCTATGCTGCACAGGGAAACCCCACCTGCAACCTGCTTAGAGGACAACTGAGTTATCCTGGACATATTTGTTGCAGAAAAAAATCCTTATGGCCACTAAAGGGTTTCAGGAATAAAGGCTGAGGGAAAGAAGGAGCTGAGGGGGAAGTGCAGAGAAGAGGAAGGGAGACAGAGAGGATCTCTGTTATTCAAAAAAGCTGCTCTAAAGCAAGGTAAAACAGTGCAGGCAGGAGCCTAAGGGATCTGATCCCAGTCATTACCACTCATGCGAGGGAGAGGATATGTCAAGGGTAGGGAACGTCTTGGGGGACCTGCAATATGGTAACTCACTTTCAGCTAAGTGGAGAACAACAGCTTTAGCTGTACAGTTTAATAACAGGCTAGGCCACTTTGTGCACTGGCAGGGCTGTTAATGCACAGTAGTCTGCCTTTCATTGTTAGGAGAGGAACCCCGCAGCTCCCATTTGACAGCCAGGAGTAAAATTATTTTGTCGCTAACATTTCTCTTTGGCATGAGGCAGTGGGGTTGCACATTACACTCATCCTGCCTGCAGCCCCCTGCACCTGCAACTCCCTCCTCACAACACAGGAAGGTTCCCATGGGCTTGGAAGCAAGGGATTTCTGCTTTCCTCCTGTGGCTCTCATGCTATTCAGCTCTATTTGGGTGGCATACCCGCCTGTGTACCACGGCTGCCAGCTGTGGAGTGCTGTGCAGCATCCTGGAGTGCCTCCAATGGTATTTTGAACAATTAGTAACCAGCCCGGCATGATCATATCCTAATGAATTACTGAACTGTTTTCTTGTGGCTGAATACTGGGCTAAATGCTGAAAGAAAGCGGACACCTGCAGATTGTATTGGCCAGGACCTGTCAGTGACAATTTGCCTGAGTTAGGACCACAGGACGTGCCTCAACCCTTCCCCAGTATGTCCCATATTTACCTTAATGTTGTTAATTTCTCTTGCTGTTTTAGGAAGCATGCCTCACACAAGCATCCCATAGCAATTCAAAGGAACAGAGGCCCCTATCATAACATCAAATGCCATAATCACTAAATGGCACTTTCCTTCGTTACCTGTTGACCCGTGAAAATATTTTTCTTCCATTTACTGGGCTTTATTAGGAAATGACAGGGAGAAGAGGATTTTTTCCCAGTATTGCCTCCTTGCCCATATTATTAATAATCCAGTTCATGTATTCACAAAGCCAGTGTAAGTCTTTCAAGAGAAAAGTCATTCTAAAAAATAGATTTCTTGGAGGTAAATGTCTGATTTTATCCAATTTTTTTTTCTCTCTTGCTTTATTTTGCAACATCTTTATCAATATTTTAATATGAATAGCTATAAAAATGCTACTGATCACTCTTGAAATAATTCTAATCAAAGCACTTGCTTCACTGAAAAATATTGCATAATATTTCCAGTAACAACCTTAACATAAAATTTGGTGAAAATTATGAAAAGAAATCTCCTTTGAATTCTGTTCAGTAGAACTATTTTGTTGTTCGCCCCTACCACCCACCAAGTCAGGGATCTTTTTCCTTTTTGTAAATGTTTCATATCTATGGGTCTGACTTTGCCGTAGGTGTAATCATACAGGTAATTCTTTCAGTGAAACAGATCACCTCTGACAGAAGATACTAGTGTGTTTTCTCTTCTATAACAAAGTAGTTATAATTGACTGGGGCATCTGCTAACAGAGATCTTCTTTGTGCTGCTTTTTTGTGTGCCATAATATTTTTCATAACCTATTTTTGTCTTTTTTTTTTATTGTACCTGGTTCACAGGAAGATTTCATCTGTATCAGAAATGATTTGGCTGTTCATTTTCCATTCTAGTTTAAAAACTAAAATCACCATATTTCATGTACTTAATGCCATTTTTCTTCACAACGAATCCCAGTATCCAGAAAATCCTGGATAAGCAAGTGAGACTGCAGCCAGCGCTTGCTTCTGTTGCTAGACCATTTCACAGCTTATTTCATATGCTGTAAGTTTTCACAAGATTCGACAGAAAGTCTGTGAGACTTGGGGGGAAAAATACAGGATTGTTTTTAACATGGTGGCATTTGACCAAACAGGAAGGAGGAGGAGGAACGTGAAAGTCAAAAGTGTAATAGAGGCTGGAAATTCTTGAACAGATGTAGCAGGTGTAAACATGTTTCCTTATTTTGGTTCCTGGATTTAACATCCTCCTGCAAGACTTCAATGTGCTCAGAAAAAAGGTTATATGTGCAGATGGTAAACTGCTAAAATGCCCAGAAGGTTCAAACTCATCTGTGCTTGTGAAGACAGGGAGAATTTCCCATCGACTGACTCACAGGTGTTTGGAGCACTCCAAGTTAGAGGCAGGTTCAGCAGTACTGCTTTGCTTGAGCAAATGCCTTAGGTCATGTGTTGGAAATGTGCAGACTCTTTTTCTTGTGATGTCCAAGTGGCTAAGAACATTAGGAGAGCTTTCTGGTGCAAGGAGGTGGGGAGAGACTTTTTGGCGTGTTGTCCACACAGTCATTACAAATTGAGGCTCTGGGCTGTTGCTGTCCCTGGGCTGCTGCTCTCTCTTCCTGACACATTGCGCTGCCTCGGGTCACTGCCTCGCTGCTTGCCTGCCCATTGTAGTTTTGATCATACATTCCCTCTCGGCAGAGGACAATTATTTTCTGCATTCTGCTAGGTCCTCTTCCCGTTTGTCCCCATTAGTCCACGGCCAGCGCAGGAGCGAAAAGAAGCAGGTGTCTTAAACGCTTGGCTGACACGCTGGAATGGGGATGCACCGGGGACAGCTCTGACTGTGCAAGTGCTGCTCACAGCACGCTCTGACCGGCCGTGCTCAGCACTGACAAGCGGTGAGAAAGCAGGGGGACAGCCTCCGAAAGGCTGGCCTGTTATTAGTAATAAACATACCTGTCAGGCCTTGTGTGTAGGAGGCAGGATGACACCACCACCAGGTGGGCAGAGGATGGGCACTGCCTTCTCAGGTTCACCCTCAACCCTGGACTGTCCTGCGGACTCCACTCAGGCCACCCCACCTGCCTCCATTGCAGTGCCCAGCTGAGGCCACCCCACCTCCATGTCCGATGTCCCTATCCCCTGATGGCTGACTCCCTGTCTTCAGCTGGATCCTGGGCCAGCCTAGATCAGTTATGTCGGCTGAACAGCTGGACTTACGCATGAAGGCCGGCCTTCACCAGCATCTCACCAGCATCTCTTTCCAGTCACTTCAGGCTCAAAAAGAGCTCCTCCCTGAGGAGCAAGTGACTCAATCCCAATCTGGGTGAGATGCAAGCTGAGCTGATGGAAAGAGGACAAATAAACAAGGTGCCCACTCTTTCCTCCCTCCAGCACCCCTCTGGTTTTGCCAGGATCTTAAGTAGGCATCAAGTCTGTCTGCTGGATTAATACACTAGAAAGGGGTCGAACAGCAAGGTGGCAAACTTGCCGGTGACACAATGTTATTTATGGCAGTTAAAACATGACGCATGACAAAAACATCATCTCATGATACTGAGTAATCGGGTGATAAAACAGAGGAAATACAGCGTAGGTATGTGTATTGTAATGCCAGCAGGGAAAGCAAAGAACTTTTACACACAGACCTGAGGGTGCTGGACTAAATGTTGGCTCCCATAGAAGAAATCCTTGAAGTGCTGTGAAATCTAAACACATCTATGAAAATGCCAGATCCATTCTCAGCAGTGTTCAAAAAAGCAAACAAAATTTTAGGATTTAATATGGAAGAAACAAAACTGAAAACACTTCTACATCCTGATATAAATATATCCAATGTGCCCTGAAAATGGTGTTGTTCTAGCCTGCTAGCTCAAAAATGATAACACTGGAGCCAGAGGAAGGTCCAGGCTTCTGTAATAGGATTTCGAAATAAATTAAGTATATATGTCTGGAAAATCAAGGATTTGAGGAGGAATATGAGAGAAATCTGTAAAATCATGAATGGCACCGAGAAGGCAAATAGGGAATGATTGTAATTGACTCTCATACCGCAAGAACTAGGAGCATCAGATGAAATTATTAGGTGGCCTGTTCAAAACAAACAAAATAAGGGCTCTTCTTTAAACCCCGCTTTGTTGGAGCATGCCACTAATTATCACAGGATGCTGCAATGTCAAAAATTGATATGGGTTCAAAAAGCAATTACACAAATTCATGGAAGCAAAAATCCATCAAGGGCTATTAAATTTAAAGATACCACATCTGTCTCAGGGAAGTCCCTGAGCCACAGCTTGCTGGAGTTTGGGACAGCATGCCAGGGAACTATCACTGTGTGCTTACCCCTCTCTTATGCTGTTCCCCAGGCATCAGCTGTTGTTTATGTTTGAGACAGGCTATTGGGCTGGATGGACTTGTCTCAACCAGCATGGCTGTTCTTGTGTTTGGATGCCAGGAAATTAATTTTTCCACATCCAGTCTGTCGGAAATGATGCCCTTTCTTTCATACAAGGACTTGGGTAGGGTGATTCGTGAATTTGTTAGCTCTTGATTATTGTCATCACCTGTAATGGGATTTGAAGTCTGAGGCAACACAGACGTTGCTCTGAGCAGGATTTGATAGCACATGAGAAAAAACAGGGGGTAAACATTTCACATGTTAATTCCAGATCTAGTGCCCACTCTTCAAGGCCTGAGTAGTCAGAGTTTCGCTGATAACCGGAAATTCATCAATCAGAAATCTCTGAGACGTGCTTTGAGGGCCTACTGCTGTGGGACTGGAGCAAACTGCAGAGGCTTAGACAGCCTAAACCCTCACCATCAGCCTGTGTCAGACAATGAAACTTTTCTTCTTTCTTTATTTATAATGTAGATACATTCTAAGATGAAGCCTCAGCTTTTTTAAGCTTTTCACCACCCGCCAGTGCCTCCAGCTGTGTCTACGGTCAGCAGCTTCCTGATGCTCTTTAACACAAGAACCACGGATCGCAAATCCCCTGTTTCTGCAGCGTTACGCGTCTCCTTCGCACGGCGCTGGCTGAGGTGAGGCTGGAGGGCGGCGGCTCGCTTCCAGGGCTTGACGAGTCAGCACGGTGCCCACGCCAGAAGGTCGGCCTTTTCCGTCCATTATCTTCAACAGCAGCGTGGCCGCAGAGTCCCGGTCCTGCACTTTCCAGGCATGCAAAGCTCACGCAGATCCGAATTTGCCAGCAGGAGGACATTACCTATCAGCTTTCCAGGGGGAGCCGTGTTTGAGCCAACGGGTCCCACGAGCTGGCGGCTATCGGTATTCCAGAGCCTTTTGACTTTTTCCGGTCGGATGTCCGTGCAGTGATTACTGATGAATTCCGCATCACTATTATTATCACCATTACTATTATTATTATTATAACAGCTATTATTATTACTATTGCAACTACTACTACAGATGGTGAATCAGGGGTAGTGACGTCCACGCGGAGGGGCCGGAGCCGAGGGGAGGCTCAGGTGTCCCGATCCCCGCGGGTCTCCCGGCGCCGCCGCCGCCCGTAGGGGGAGCCCGGCGGCCGCTCCGCCGCCGCCTGCGGGGCTGGGGGGCGGCGGGGGCCACGGAGGGAGGGCGGGCAGGACACCTCGCCCCCTTCCCTGCTCCTTCTTTTCCGTTAAGGTCTGCGGAGAAAGCTCCGCTTCAGCCTCCAAGCACCAAGCGCCCCTGCTCGCACCAAACGTCCCTCTTTGTCACCAGACACCTTGCCAGCGATTTCAAGTACACAACAGAACAGTTTTCACTTGGAGTATTTTGGTTTTTTTTTTTTTTTTGCGGGAA
>VXAY01006167.1:189095-242751 GCA_013399855.1 Oxyruncus cristatus
TTTGGCGGGAATCTTGGTGTATTGAGGAGGTGTTTGTTGTCAGGGAAGGGAAGGGTGAGGCCGGGACGTTTCTGCTCGGCTTCCGGAGGTTGTTCTCTCCCCACCCCGAAAAGAGGTTACAGGGTCAGACATTTAATGTATTTTTTTTTTTTCCAGTCAGTTTTTGCCACATCGTAGTGGGTAAATATTGTAGGGAGAGTAAATTATTAAGTGTTAGTAGCTAAATATTAGTAGCTGAAAGCCCTGAGAATGGGCTGAGGTCACCTACCTGTTGAAGTGTGTCCAAAGAAGCACCACCAAGATGACTTAAAGGGATGGAGAGCCTCGCCTAGGAGGAAAGGCTGAGAGAGTTGGGAGGGAAAGCTCCAGGGAGACTTTATAGCACCTTCCTTTATAGCACCTTTAGTACCTAAAGGGGGCCTGCATGAAAGCCGGAGAGGGACTTTTGACAACAGCATGCAGTGACAGGACAAGGGAGAATGGCTTGAAACTGAAAGAGGGTGGGTTTAGATTGGATATTAGGAAGAAATTCTCTACTATGAGAGTGATGGTGCCCAAGAACAGGTTGACCAAAGAAGCTGCAGATGCCCCATCCCTGGAAGTGTTCAAGTCCAGGTCACAGGGGGCTTTGAGCAACCTGGTCTAGTGGAAAGTGTCCCTGCCCGTGGCAAAGGGGTTGGAACTTGATGATCTGTAAGCTCCCTTCAAAATCAAACCATTCTATGATTCTATGAAATAAGAAGTAAAAGTACAAGTACAGAACAATATTATAAGATTAGGTTTGTTCAGGTGTCTGGGATAGGGTGTTGGGGCCTGTTTTAACACTGGGGAAACTGGGGTTGTAACAGATGGGCTCCATGATCTTAGTGGCCTTTTCCATCCTTTACAATTGTATGATTTGCTCAGGGTCATGGATGGAGCCCCTGCATAGCCTTGCCTGGAGCCAGCAGTTGTCTGATCCTCTCTCCTCTGTGCTTGAGAGCTGAGCTTTACCCATAAGTGTATTGCCCGTGCGGTTTGTTGCGAGTAGAGCCTGGGTGGGCAAGGGAATATGCTGCCAGCAGCTCAGAGTTTGTATAGTCAGCAGAGCCCCAGGACAGAAATGATGAGTGATTTAAAAGAAAGAGTGTATTTTATTCTTACGTGACCACACAACAGTGCTTGGCTCTGGGGAAAATGGAATAAGTAGAGTTCATTAAAAAAAACCCCTGATCTGTCAATTTATGTTTTCCCAGAAGTTATGAGGCTGTTAGCTCTCAGTGCCAGATTTTGCATTTGGCACATTCAAGGACATGGAGGTATTCTGGAAATGGGGGTGGGGGCTGCAGTCACAGGACAGCTAGACATAAAGGCTCTGTTTCACTGTAGCACAAGGGTTTCAATACCCTGCTTTGACTGCTGCCTCTACCTATAGTCGGTATTGGAAAAGGGCTTTTATCCCATGGATGACAGACATCCCAAAGAGTCTCAAAGGGGCAAAGCCCACATACAGTGCAGCTCTGGAGTAGCATTATGAAAACACAGAGGAAAACAGATCCCTCTTCCAGGTGTTTCACTTCCCTGCAAGAAACTTTAACATGCAGATGTGATGGCTGTGTTGATGTTTTGATCTGCCTGCACTGATTCAGCCCGTTCCTGCATCTCATCGTAGCTGTTTTGATCTGGCAGTGCTGCCACCTTTATCAAGGAGTACATCTTGCTGGCTGGAGGGCTGTTTGCTGGGAGATGCTCAGGTCCTGGCAGGATGGGTGGCAAGGTGTGCACGCCATCCAGGAAGCTGTGCCCCTGCAAGGAGGCACCTTCCACTAAATGTGGGAGTGCCTCAAACACACGCGACTACTGATGAAATGGCAAAACAAAACAAGCTACCTGAGAACACCCCTGGTGATTTCTTGATTCAGCAGGCTGGATTATGTAACCTGGAGAGCAACATTCAGCTGAGGAGCCGTATCTTCTATCTGAAAGATGGTATTTTCGTAAAGGTGCTAATTTGATTAACTGTATCCTTGCCTCAACCCTGAGGAAAAGCAGTCCCCCCCCCCACAATGCCACATTCTTTCTGGCATACCTCTGTTCATCTTTCACACAGCTTTGGGCACAATGACAATGAAAAACAAGAATGTTCCCTACCTTTGGCAAAGAGAGCCAATGACAATTGCGTTCGTGTTCTTTCATGACAAACTCCAATCCTTGGCAGACAACATACAATCAAGGTTTTCTTTCCATCCTCAGCCCCACTGCTGGTTTGAGTAGTGCATCATTAGGATGATTGGATAACAGATTCATGCACGATGCTGAAATTAAACTTGACCTGTCTAATCATATCATAAATAGCAACCGGAGGTTGGGGTTTTTTTCAGTCATCAACCACAGATCTTATCTAAAATGTGTTGGCATTGAGGAAACAGTTGTAGGTGGTGAGAGGAGGAAATCAAGGATGCGCAGAACATCAAGATACATAAGCGAGTTATCCTGAACCCAAATGGTGTGCTTAAGAAAATACTGCCGGAAAAGAATTCCAGTGTATTTGGCAACTGGGAGGCTGAAGATGAATAATGCTTCATATGAGACTTCTGTAATTGGTTTGGCATAACTTTGCAAAAGGTTAACTGGTTAGGGCTGCCCTTGTCAGTGTTTGTCAACAGTCACGACAGTCACCGAAACAGAATTCCCCCTTCTGTACACAGAATATGATATAGCTGTTCCCTCTCACATACCACTCTTGAGTGGTGAGTACCATACAAGGTCAAACAACCCTTTGTGAAGCTTTAGGAAAGAAAAGAAAGAAAGTGCAATAATTTAATGAAGTGTCAGAAGAAATAACATAAATAACCTATACGCTGCAGAAAAGTGTAGTAGAAACCAAAACAAGAAAAAACTTCTCAGCTTCTTCTAAGACTTATATAAGTTGTCTGGCACAGAGTGTGATAGAACTGATCCATACTGGTGCTTTGGAAGGGAGTTCGTTAGAGGTCTGTAACAATGTTAAAGTCTTTGCCCAGTAGTTTAGGTGTGAGAAAAGTGAAAATGAAAAAACAAACAAACAAACAAAAAAGAGATCTCACCAATACTGGGTTTTTTTCAAGGTGCTTCTTTAAATGCAAGTTCTTAAAAAAAGGAAAGGTAAGATGAAATACGTAGGAGACTGCAAAATCTGTTCCGATTTTATGATGCATAGTATCCCAAAAATTCCTGTGAGCTAGTATAAATGCATAATGCATAATCAATGCAGAATTTGGCCTGGTATGTAATTAAAAAAGGAAGTATTAAGAATATAAGCTATTATTCCAAGTACTACCAAAAAAACCACCCAAACACCGAATTGGTTGGTAGCAAGATCAGCAACATGCTACTGAAAGTCTTTGTTGTCTTTGTAGCCAGAGGAAGTTCAGATTTTATATTTCACTGGAAATAGTTCTGGTGTTTGGTTGTGATTTCTTTTTTGTTTTAATTTTTGAAAAAGCAAAAAAAATAACAATTTTGAAAGTCTAACTCAGAGATGAGAAGGATTTCTTTTTCATTTCTCTTTTTTATTTACATTTTTTAAAAAGTGTTCTTTTAAAAAAAAATTATTAAGAGTAATTTCTATCTAAGGGTTACTAGTAGTGACAGATAAAGATCTCCATTCAGTATAAGTGTCTTCTTTCTTAGTACTGGGTGCCTCCTGTTTGAATTGTTATGATGAAGTTGTCAATATTACTTCATTACAACATAAATAGGAGACATATGAGTATTACAATGAGCATTACAATTGTTTTGGTACCAGATAGCAGGAGTCCTTAGTGATATGACTGTAAAATTAAATCCTTTTCCAACTGTCCTATTATCACATAAGTAATAATAATGCCCTCAGCATCAACTATATATGAATATGTGAAGACGTAGTAGGAAAAGGTCTGCGTAAAACTTAGCCATTAAAATAACATTTTAAACTATCCTTCAGAATAACATTCAGGTTTTTAAAAGCAATGATTTTAAAATATCTCCAGTATTTGCATTTAGAAATAAGAAATTTTGTGAAAAATTAATTATTCCCCCCTCCCCGCCCTGAACTATATCACCGGCAATCTTTGATAGAAAGAGATGCCTCTAGTTCTTGTCATGTCTGGATTTTAGAAGGAATGAGTGATCTGCCTGACTTTCCAGTCTCCCAGCCTAAGCAGCCCCTAGGTGAAATGTGTCTGAATGGTTGCTGTCTCTCATTAGTGGTTTGCAGGCCATGTGGGATGGTCTGGTTGTCCCAGCAAAGAGGCTTCCATTTCCATCCTTGTAGGTGCACCTGGGGAAGAAGGCTGAGGAAAAGACATATGCCTAGCATGGATTTTAGGCTATTGGACGTCAGGTAAGTCTCAGTGAGCCCTAGGACTGGGCTTAATTGATTCACTCCTTTGGTTCCCCGGGTTCAAGCACTGTTAATGCAGAACCAGAAGTCAGACCCTATTCTGTGTCCATCATTTTTGCTTGATGTTTTTTCTCTGGACAATTCTTGTTTAGTGTTCTCAATCACTTGCTGTCTTTGGTTATTTCACAGCAAAAATAGAAAATATTTTAAAGTTTGAAACAATGATTTCCATAAAGACAGTGTGTCCGGTCTTTAAAATTTTCTACTTTAAAAAAAAAAAAATTTGTGGCTGAAGCAAATATTAATACTTGTGTGGCCAGTTTACACCCACAGGCTGACAGAAAGCTTGCTTGTCTGCTTACCTTTCGCAGACGTGAGCCATAGAGCAGGAATCTGCAAAGGCAAGGTAAGAAAAACCCCTCACTGTAACGACACATTACTAGAGGCAGAAGATACGCAGGGCTTCCCATCTTAGGACCAAGCAAAACTACATTGCTGGCAAGTTACATCTAGCAAAGCATTATTTCATCTCCCATGAATTATTTACAGTACATGGTCACTTCTCAGTATAGATATGCACATCCAAACTAGACAGAGCTTCGGTCACCAGGGCGTCTGATTAATGCCACGAAGCAAATGTTAAGGAGTAATAAGAAGGCTATAACTACAACTGATTTCCCATTTGCTAGAGGCAGATATTCAGACCTTCTATTCCCAGTGAATAGGGCACAACACAGAGCAAATGATGAGCCAGGATTTATTACGTATATAATGAAAGAGGGTAACACACTGAAGAGGATGTATATCAAGTGCAACCAATAAAAATAAGCTCCTTATGTAAGTATTTTAAATATATTTGATGCTATCAAGATGAGAAATCACAGAAATCAAAAGCTAGCCATTGCAGAAAGAAACCTGCTGCACACAGGGGAATTGTAATTTTATAGGCAACACTGAATTCAGTTCCAAAAAAATGTATATGAAACATAGCTGTCTTGACAACACCATTTAAAGAGCTACTCAAGATGGAAACTGTGTGAATAAAAAGTCTTCTGAAACCATAAAAGCAGCACTCAGAATCTGAGGTAAAAAAGCTCTAAAATTATGGGGAGGTGTCACAACCTGTCAATTTATTAGTAGATGCTTCTAAATCAGGATTAGGAACAAAATACCAAAGCTTTCAGAAGTGGCATAATAGAACTGAACTGAACTTCTGAAAAAGGAGAGAAAACATGTGCCACAGGACTGGGGTTTCTAGGACTTTTACTAATGATCTTTGGAAGGTTGTAGGCAACAAAGCAGGTCACAAGCAGCTGGTGTCAGTTTTTCAATACAGTAACTATTTTAGGCATATTGGACCAGAAAAACTTTGCAGTGACTTTTTGAGGAAACTTTTTTAGTCAGGAATAACAGCTAAGCAACAGAACACAGAGCTGATTTTGCTGTAGTTTTCCTTGTATTTAGAGAGTAAAATGCTATCATCAAATAAGAATTTTCCTTTCCCACAGGTATAAGTTAATATTTTACTTCCAAATATATGCATGACTATAGCTATTGACAACAGACAGTCTATGCAGTCTAACCTAATGTTTTTAGGGGTCACAGCCTTTGATTCAGAAGGCTTTTGGCCTGTGGGTTAAACAGATGTAGCTCTAGCTGAGTGTCAAGAGTACTGATTGTCATCAAAAAGCTGCTTATGATTACGAGATCAGCAAGAGCAAAACTTGGAATAGAGCAGTGTATAAAAACCTGGATCACTCCTAACAAAGCTGAGGGTAGGATTGCTTGTGTGGAAGGATGGAGTTACAGAGGCAAGTGCCAGGTCAGTTTGTTGATAAAAAGTATGCTTAACTGCTGTAAACATCAGTTTAGCAGCAAATGGTGTTCTTGACAGAAAGGGAGTAGTGTGTAAAGGTGAAGGAAGGAATAAAGCACCTATCTGGCCTCTTTGAATATGGTGGAGCTTCAAACTAATCCTGACATCTTGTTTGCTGATGGCACAAAGGAGATCCTGACCTTATGCATTAATTCTGTCAGTCAAGTACTACCAATCAGGTTAGGACTGGTAGAAACTTCCTGCCAAGGCACATGACAGCCTTAATCCAGGTGCCATAAACGGAGCAAAACAGTTAAGAAGGAAGAGCACAGGGAGGAGGCAGGAGGCAGGCAGGAGGGTGCAGTGACCTGTGTGGTAGCAGCACTGCTGCAGACTGGAACCTCACTGGGCAGTGTCTGCAGTAGCCCAGGGCCCACAGAGCTCTTAACGGCTCCAACTGGAAAAGAACTGGGAGCACATGTGATGGCTGGGCAGGAAAGGACAGGACAGCACCCATCTCCCTCATGGCCAGTGGTCTCAGCTAGAGTGAGGGGATGGGGATGCCTATTACCCCAAATGCTGTGTGTCTCCTTCTCCAGTAGTGTGGCTAAGCAGTCCAGTGAGTACTGTGGGGTTGCAAGTGGCTTGTTGCTCCTGCTGACACTGTTCTGCTTTATTGAAGCACTTCAGTCTGTGCTGCAACCCTTTCCAGCAAGTGCCCTAAGCCCTTCACTGAAAAGTTATTCTCGTGCTCTCTGACTCAGTGAATATGCAAGCATTGTGAGCAAAGTGGAACACATCCAAAAGGAGAGATTGAGGCAAAATGGCCTCATAAGGTAATGTCCTTACATTTAGAGCGTAGTCCTGAGGCTGTGGCTCAATGCTTTCAGTCTGGTTCCAGTGCTCTTCTTATGTCATCAAAAACATCCCAGCTAGGTTTGTACTGCAAGTGCTGACACCGAGTTCACACTGGTTCCAAAAATGTTGACGGGTTATCTTCAACACCGAGCTTTATGCTGACTGAGACTGACTGTTTCCTTGCAGCCAGCAAAAGGTCAGTGTAGGGATAAAGACAGCATAAAGACTAGTTACATAGCATGTTCCAGAGAAACTTGAGTGCTCCTCTCTGCCCTGGATCAGACTGGTACTGCTAGTATATGTATTGACTGGTACAAATCTAGGACTGATCCATACATTCAGGGCTGAACAATGAGTTCTCAAATCCTTCTTCTGAGAGTGCTTGTGTCAGAGAACAATTATTTTAGAGTGGATTATTAAAGATATGTGCCTGAGGGGGGAGATCTTTTGTTCAGACTCTGATCTAATGACTGTGAATTTATTGAAAATGTAAGCAATTAAAAAATATAAACCTGAGAATACCTAATGCCTCTTTTGGCAATCTTATTGTGACAATCTTACTAGAGCTTGTTAAACTCTTTTCTCAAAAATTTTTGAGTGAAAATTAATTTCCCCTCTTCCTCCAAATCCATTTTCCTATTTTTCAGAATACCTGCAAAAATTACCATCCCAAACTCCATCCTCTGCTGAGAATTTGGCCGAATCAATCACTTTATTTTACATATCATGTGCCCATAACTGGATGCTCCATGAAAAGAGATGCTTATCCTCTACAGTGCTTGGAGAAAACTCACCTCATTTCACAAAGGCTAAACCAAATATATTTTTCAATGGCTAAATCAAAGGTATACTGTTGATTGTCTATTAATTAAGAAATAATGGTCTCAGCAAAGGGCATTTTCTAGGGATGAAGGACTGGCTGCATGAGGGGATGGCCTGAGATTTTTAATTAAAGGTGCAATCTCCCTCTGTTCTGGCTTGTGAAATTCCATTTAAATTAGGTTCCATTGAATTCACAGTTTTTTCATGGCACGAAGTTCACCAGTGCTGACAGGTTCATGGCCCCCAGTTTAAAAGGTGGCAGTACGGTCTAGAAAGACAACTTCTGACTGTCTCACCAGTGCAAAGTATTACTGGTGTGAATGTTCTGCTGGGGCCTTCAGAAAATTATGGCTGGCTTGTCTGTGTTTGTGAAGGAGTTCTGTTCAAAGCTGTAGGTGTGCGAGGTCATAAAAGAGGATCATTTCCATTCAGAGTATGCACTGAACCCCATCACGGACCATCACCTACATAAAGATCGAGGTGGGAAATTGGTAGAACATGGGTTTATGGAAGAAATGACAAAAAGAAAGTATATGAAAACCAGAGATGAGAACAACTGGAAGAAATTTCCCTATGGGTTGAATGGGCCATGTTAATAGCTGTGGCATAAACCTAAGGTAAATTAAAATTCCTTGATTCAGTTTCCTTAATAGCAAAATGAAAATGCAACTATTATGAGTTTTTGCTGTTCAAAATCAAAGACCTTTCCCTGCCTGAGCAGAGATTATGTAATATGCAACCTTTGTGTCAACTGAAGCCCTGAGGGTCAGCAGCAAAGCTGCTGCCAGAAGCATTATCTGCGTAACTCTGTCAGGCCTGGACAGGAGACCTGTTGGCCACAGCAGAGATGGGTCTAATCCAGAGCAGGAACACTCGAGTTACCTCTACTGGCCATAAATATGTCCCAATAGCTCAGTCCCACACCTGTCTTTCCTTGCTGAGCTGGGCCATTATTTCTGTCTTTAGTTTGTGTGAAAAGCTCATGCATTATCTCCCTCTAGTACTCATTAGCAAAAGAAAAGCAGGATCAGGCCCTAAATTTATGGAAATTAAATGCTGTCAAATCTGTTTAACTCCTCTAGGACTTCTTCACAACTTTATTATAGTTGCATCAGAGGCTGTTTTGTTAGGAAATAGTAACATATTTTCTGCTCCCCCACCTTACAGCACTACTGTAGAGAAACTGATCTGACAGGGAGCAAAAATACATTGTTGGAAATAAATTCGGTGTTATGCTGAAAGTCAGCCACGAAACTTCACTGAAGATGGTGGGTGAGAAAGCTTCCTTTCCCTGGGAAAAGAACTGCCTTCTTTTCGGGACATACTCATTGAGACTCCAGGAGCCACACCATATCATACCGCACCCTACATACTGCACCACACATGCCTGGGAGTGCTGAACTGTGGGGGCTGAGGCATTTCTCCAGGATCTAACTGCAAAGGCTGGGGACAAGGTGGCATATGATGAAACGAAGCAATTCAGAAAGTGACAGCAGAAACATCAGAGAAGCAGACATAGGGAGTAGCAAGGACACACCAGAGCCAGCAAGGAAAACCCTTGTAGCCTGACCCTGAGAGAAATGTAAGAGAGAGATAACTTGAGCTGTGGCTCAAAAGAAGCTTGAAAGTGTGAAAAGAGAAAACACTGCCTATTGTTTTGACTCCCGCTTTGCCCAGAGTAACGGGATGTTGTGTAGATTCTTTCTAAACAAACAGAAGCACATTAAAAAGCTCAATTCACTCCCTTATCCGTTTGTTCTCCAAACAGAAACAACCTGCAAGGACCCTAAACTACCTGGGTCAAAGAGGGTAGCAAGAAGTATATTACCAAACAAACTTTCTCCTCAGAACTGATTTTGTCTTTTCTTGTCTCTAGTAAAAGATTTTAGTTCTTGTCTATGGTGATATTGTCATTAGCATTGTCATAGCAACAGATAAACAAGGAAAAAGAGATGTGTAACAACTTTTTTTTTTTTTTTTTTTTAAAGGCAGTCCAAATGTCTTACTAACAAGTAATTTGGTGACAGAATTTAGCAGAGCGGTTGCACAGTAAATGGCTTTATCTTTAAACATAATGCTCTTTTCCATTTTAACTGAGCATAAAATCGCATCTTTAAAGGATCGACAGAAAGCAAGGCTTTATGCCTCTTGAGTAGTTCCATGTGACATATGGTCTTCCCAAGCAATAGTTTTATCGGCTGTGCACAGTAGCAGCAGATTTGAGCTAATGTTCCTGTGAAAACAAGCAAGGGTTTATCCAAAAACTGAAAAAAGGGGAGGAGAAAGGCACCTTTGCCCTGCTGTATGGAAAAAACAAATCATATTTTACGTCAAACTTGCGACATACCTCTATAAATATAGCAGCTACTGGTAGTGACTAACTTCAGCACATGCACTGAGCAGGCTGAAGAGGACTCAGTGACCTGTTCGATCCTCTGCCCACCAGTGATGCTCCCAGGTGTGTTTCAGCCCTGTGCCACCCCAAAGCCTTGGATGGAGCAGTGTGGTTCTCGCAAACAGGTGGGGCATCACTGCCCAGAGGGGCTGAGCCCCAATTTTCCTATGTGGCCATGTCTCCAGTTCCCAACATAGATGCTTATAGTCAGCATCAAGCACTTGCAGACAGCACGGCTGGCTTGTTGTTAAATGCATCTGATGAGGTGCCAAACAGCACCCTGCCTCCTTTGCTCCCAAACATCCTGATTTAAGGATAAGGGTTGAGGACTGTTTACTTAGTAGCTGGGCACCAATAAAGGGCAGAATGAGCCCCATATACAAATACACATGCCCTACGTTTATTTTAGTACACAGCTCTGGCTAAATATTGGCTTAAAATTATTTTTGAGCTCACTGCCATCTCATTTGGGGACCACTGCCACTGACTAGCACTACAAATAATCCCTGAAAGCTAATTGGTGCTGGCATAACAAGTGCAGAAAGGAGGCAAAAATTAATGGATTGCAAAACATTTCTGCATCTAAATAATTCTGCTATAGTAGTTGTACACACACAGGATGCAAATAAACAAACATATGCTCTTACGGTTATATTCTTGCATACAGACACACATACACGTATTTATGTTTACAGTTACATTTATATATGGATATCCAGAATGACATACATTAAATAACAGGTAACACAGTAGGGAAAATTAAAATGTAAAATTTCAAAAATTTTTTCTGCAGCTCCATAACTTCACAGAAGGTATGTTTTCAGAAAAGCTTTCAATGAGCTTGAATGGCCCTGTGATGTTTTCGTAGTAACAAGTGATTTTTCTCTCATTCTCGCAACAATGCAATAATTTTTAGTTTGAGTTCCTCAAGGCCTTCTCATCGGCAAGAATGAATTACCTCCATTTTGAAGTCGTTCACAAGTACTTCTCTCTCCCCTGCTGTCTGCGCCACCCTCTTCTCCCCAAGCATAAGTGACAATTTTACTTCAAATTCTGTCTGAAGTTCAGTGAGATTTTTATCTGGGAGGTAGCTGAGATATCTGTGTAGCAGCCATGCAAGTTTTTCAGAACTGACATGAGGTTTCCCACTTTTGGCAACGTTGCAGTTTCATACAACTGTGATCCACCCTGGGGCACACGGAAAATAATATTGGTTCAGGGGAATATTTGAATCAGAACTGAAGCATTAAGCGTGCAGCCCATGGATTATCCCAAGTCCTAAAACTGCAGGGGAAACAGATACATATTTGATTTGAGACCTACCACAACACAGTGGAGAGTAGGAAACTACTCTTTTGCACCGTATACAGATACAGAAGGAACAGGCAGCGGCACAAAAGAAATATCCACTATTGGTGATAGCTGGAGCTGGGTGGCTGACCTTATGAAATAGGAGGGAACTGCAGCTCCTGAAAGTGTCTTTCTGTCTCTCAGTCTCTCTTGGGACAGTGGCACCATGCAGAGTTGCTAACCCTGTAATAGTAACACCAGACTTTAAATATTGCATGCTTACAAAGGACACCCTGGTATACACGCTGCACACACTCCGCAATAAAGTAAGAAAAGCTTTGTGCTGACTCAACAGAACCAGGTAACAAATGCAGCTTTAAAAATAGTTCTTTCTCAATAAAGGGTAATCGGTTTTTGCCTTTTCTCATTGTGTGAGGTACTCTATAGACTTTATTCATTAGAGAGCACTCTGCAAAGTTGAAGTAAGAAACAGGAAAAATAAGGACGGCAATAGAGTTGTAAATTCAGCTTGTATGTCAAGGAAATTACAATAAACTGATACGCTCCCTGTAAAAAGACTGATTATATATGTCATTCCTAGAATAAAAGTGACAAACATCCAGTATACTAATATCTGCAAGATGTAGATGAAGATGGGGCAGTAACAGAATCACAGAATGGCTGAAGTGGGAGGGGACCTTTGGAGATCATCTACTCCAACCTCCCTCCTCAAAGCAGGGGAAACTCGAACTCAGTCCTAGTCCTCAGGGCTGTGTCCATTGAGGTCCATTATCTCCAAGGAGGGAAACTCCACATTCTCTCTGGCAACTTATTCCAGTGTTTGATTATCGTCACAGTAAAAAAAAGGTTTTTCTTATGTTTAGATGGAATTTCCTGCATTTCGATTTGTGCCCATTACCTCTTCTCCTGTCACTGAGAAGAGTCTGGTTCTAACTTCCATGCTGTTCCCCATCAGGTGTTTATACACACTGATATGATCCCCCAGAGTATTCACTTCTCCAGACTGAACAGTCCCAGCTCTCAGTCTCTCCTTGTATGTCAAGATTCCTTTGAATGGAGATGAAATCATCTGGTATAGCAACCACTTTTCCCAGTTTTATAGCAAACTTGCTGGGAATGTACTTCATCCTATGGTCCCAGTGTCCTCTCCTGGGGTACACCACTAGAGATTGGCCTCCAGCTGGACACACCAGCCAGATCACAAGACTTTGAGCCCTGCAGTTCTGCCAGTTTACACTCCACCATTAAATGGACGGTCCACCTTCTGTTAACTTACTATGCAATTTATCGATTTGTTGAAAGTTATGCAAGTGGTGTTATGGGAGACAGTGCTGAAAGTCCTGCCAAAGTTGAGAGAAATCACATCCACTGTTCTCTCCTAATAGTCCAAGCCTGTCACCTCATCATTGAAGTTTACCAGTTTGGCCAAGCATGCAACAACTACAATGTAGATCTTGATGGCTTCATAGGAGAGAGCTGAATAACTTCTAAGGAATCACTTATTTAACGATGTCTGGCTTACTGGTCTCAAAGTGTCCCTGAGCAGGCTATGAAGAGTGTCTCCACGTCCCTTTGTGTCCCCTCCCCCCAGTGTATTACACATCCTGAGACTGGAGTCATTCTTGGTCTGCATGTCGTCCACCTGGTTTGTTATAATGTTGACCTAATGCTCAAAACGTCGCCAGTCTGCGTAGTCATTTATTTAAGTGACATGCTTCAATTCCCCTGTTAACTCTTAGAATGAGGTTTCAAGTACATCTGGTAAAGATTGTTTTTCAGCAAGCATTATTACACAGTGAAAACCCACAGTATTTCTTATACATCACTACTTTTTTTTTTTTTTTATTTTTACTGGAAAATTCAGGGAAACTTAGACATAGACCAAAGACATTAAGTTAAAGTGAGAGCTAACATCACCCCAAAAATACTGACATTTTAATGGAGGGTGGTTACTTAATAAAGATGCTTGATTTCACTGTTCTTAGAGTCAAATTTTCCAAGACGCTATGTAAATCCTGGGGACACTCTGACAACCTTTCATATTTATTCCTTTAGTGGGTTCTCAGCTCCTTGGTTCATGGTGGAAGTAAGCACCTGAAAACAGAAGATGACTAATGGACCCCAGTCTCACAAGCTGCCCTGTCTCATCACAGTCTAGTGGCCTTGCTGGAGTGGGCAGAAGAGCTGGACTTAAGGCCAGGATTTAAGCTACTGTTGTTCTTCTTTTTTTCAAATTTTTCTTGAACAGAATATCAAATTCTTTAGACTGAATTAGACAGGGAGGAGCAGAAACATCTTCTGCAACTCTTTTAATTCTTGGTGTCTTTGCAGCAGCTGTCAGTTTTAGTTTGTTCATCGATCATTCAGTTGAGCAAGAGCAAGAAGATGAAGGACCATTCACCCCTTGATGCTGTTAACAAGCCTGTCAGGCTTTGACAACTTAAATGAGAGACATTTCATAAAATTATGAGTGAAATTTTAAATGTCTCATTGAGGCATACCACAAAATCCGTTGCTGTCAAATGAGCACTTGCAGTAACTTGGGTTTTTTTTCCTGACTCATCACTCTGCTCACATCAGACCCATCAGGTTTTTGGAAACATCTCCTTTTTTTAGGAGGCATGCTCAGCAACATTAACAGGAACATTAACACTCAATTTACCTGCTGACATTACTGTTGCATATCAGTACTGTCACTTATATGCATACAGCAGAAGGGCAAGATATTTTAATGAAAACTCTTTAAAATTGAATAAGGTTCTCTGTTACCCTATCAAATATCACTAACTGATTTAAACTGACAATATTTCACAACCAATTCAATGTACTTTTTCTCCCCTGCCACTGCCTGAGTGGTCCATATGGTTTTAAGGTGATGCTTTAGTCCCACAACAAGAAATACCCAAATGTGTGTGGTTTTTAGTGACTTTTTACTTCAGCCATATCCTGACCGCATGCATATTGCAAAGGGTATCTGTTTGGCCCTTGGCCCAAAAAAAAGGCCTGGGTAGTGGGCAGTGCCACCAGGGCTATTAAGAATAGCTGTGGCCTAGCTCTGCTGCCCATCAGTGAAGCACAGTTGGTGCACGAGTCCCGACATCTGCCAAGCGTGATGAAGTCTGTCACTCAAAGCATAGGGCTAGAGGTTTGTCTGCCTTTCACTGTGACAGGAGTGTCCCAGCAACCTCTATGAAGGCTTCCTAAATTTTGCTCTTCAGGGTATACCAAAGTGTGATAGTTTCTTTCGGTAAGGTTTTCAACTAAGAACATAAGCAGCCTTTGCTCAGTTGACTGCAAACCCCATTTGAACAGAAAATTTCGTTTCACGATATGCATGTGTGGGGTGCCAGAAGAATCTATTGTATTACATGAGTAACAGTCATTATAAGTTTGCTTCCAACAGAATAGGTAACTGTTTATGAGCCAGTAGCCAAAACTAGATGCAACCATGCAATTCATAGCTAACTAGGTAATCCATCAGCACTTAGGCTCCAGCTTGGAAAAATGTTTTGAGTACCAGCTTAACTTTAAGTATATGGTTATATCCATTGATTTCAGTGGGGCTAACATGTATGCCTAGAGCTATGTGTGACTGGCACTATGTGCGATTAAGTGCATCACTGAAAAAGTGTCATTAGAAAAACCTCTACATTTTAGCTGCATTATTTTGTCTAGGGATAAAAGTAAGAACAGCTCTGCCTTGGGTGGCCCTGTTTCTTTTTGCTGTAGTACAATTTAAGCAAGATTCTATTACTCTGCAATATTGATGGCATACGCATAGGTGATAACATTCCCAGCACATTATAAAATTTAAAACCGATCTTTTCCTCTGCTGTGGTGTTGTTTGTTTTTTTTCAGTTTTACTCCCCAGAATCTTCTGGAAACAATAATATTGATCCTGTGTGTTCAAACTATACAGGGAAGAGGAACTTACACAATTGCCTGATTTCTGACTCTGTTCTTCTCTGCTGCCCTTCATTGCCTGTGCTTTTTCCTATGTTTGGGAGTGAATATACTTTCTGTCAGAGTTTCAGCATATTCTGCTGTCACACATTCTCCTGCTTTGAGATCTTTTGTTCTAATACTCTTGACATTTAAGCTGGGCACTTTAAAGGTTCTTTCTCTTTACTTTATTCTCTGATTTATTGATTACTTCCAGCTTCTGTTTCCCTAAGCCTATTTCCTTTCAAGTTTTCTTACCCTTCCCACTTGTTTTTTCATCTCTCAATACAAATAATGCTTCACAATTCCTGTTTTAAAGCCACCACCATGGCACAAATTTTTCTCCCATTGGCTTGGCATAGCAGCATTTTTCGTTACACATGGAGGCCCAAAGGCACTGTAAATGATTACGAGGGTCATTGTTACTGATGAATGTGTCCCGGCCACGCATTTACAAAGAGCCTGCTGAGCCAAACTGTCCTTTGCAAGTGGTCCCTGTAGAAGTCGTAGGCACTACTCACAGATCAAGGGACTGCTCGGTGTGGGAAAGCAACACTCCAAACTGAGACTCAAGTTAGCATTGTATGAGGAGAAGCCCCTTTCCCAAAGGCTGAGCAGTGCTGGCTGTCTGACTTAATACCAGAACAGCCATGACACTGGATGAGGGAGTTTGCCAGCAGTCTAGGATTATTGCGCCTACATATTGTGGTGCAAATTCTATGCTAATTGGTACCTGATGGGAGCCACACAGTTGGTGACAGAGTGGCTGTGTGTGTGCTCCCATCTGCACTTTTGCAAGGTACTGTTTTGTTCTTGCGTTGCTCACCATGCAACTATAAAGGAGGCCAACTATAAAAGGAGGCTTCCATTCACCAGAAGGACCAGTCTAGCATAAGAAATGCAGCAGCAGCTGTATTAGGTGTGGGTCTTAGTGTGAGTCTTGAACTGAAGTTAACTTATTTGGCTGCATCCCCACTTTCCTGCCATGACGTTGACATAATATTTGTGTCCACCATGGCATCTTCCAGTGATTCCAACTATACAAATAATTTTGAAATCATCAGATGGCAGAGCCTAGAATGAAGCAAAGCATTACTACCACGAGGCCAAACCCTGTGCAAAGCTTTAATTAATCTTCCCTCTCCATCTCCTGCTCTCTTATGGGAAGGGACTAGAAGGGACTGTTGTCTTTCTCATGTCAGTGTTCCCATCTCAGACTGAGTGACACATTGGGCCCTTTTATTTCCCTTCTGTGCCCAAGGTACTACAATGATTTCCTGCTGTACGTAGGCAGCAGGAAAACATTAGGCATTAAGGGGAAAATTGCCCAAGGTAACAGCTGGATTGCATAGAGTGTGGTGCTGAGTTTGGAGAGGCACTTTTGCCCGCTTGCAACTCCACACAAGGAGATTGTGAAGCAGACTGTAACCAATACTCACATGTAAAGCATGCTCTAGTCAATTAGCTAGTGATTTTTCTGTCAGCCAGGATTCTGTGCAAATGAAGAGGTACCAAGGATGTAAAAAATGATTGAACTCAGATGAAAATCTACCTCCTGCTTGGGTTCTAAAGTAAATAAAGACTTTTTACTATTAAAAAAAGGGCACTATTCTTTACATTTTACCGTATCAATACAGATGAATAATTAAACTGCCAATAAAATTTTATGAGAAAAGAAATTCTTGTTAGAAATTTTATCTCAGAATATTGATTTTGCTACTGTGAAGAGATTGCTCTCTAAAAGTTAATAATTAAAAGCAAGCAAGGTTAGACTTTGAATTGATTTAACTAAAATCTTCCAACTTTGAGAATATTGGCAAGATTATGCTTTGAAAGAAAGAGGTAACTTGCTGGTTTTTCTACATTCAAATGTCAGTAAGAAGATTTTAAATGGCGAAAAGTTGATCTGAGGTACAAGATCATTTATGAACACAACTCTTTATTAATCTGTGAGTAGACATGACTAAATCACCGGCCTCTGCTTTGCCTGTCAGAATATCTGATGCACATACCAGCAGGATGTTACTCTGGTTCATTTTACATACAACACACCAAAGGGGTTTGTTTTCCTAGAGCCTTGAACTACATTTTACTTTATGCTCAAAACTCAGCCAAAAATGATACAGCCAAAGACTGAGAGATGTCTAATTTGTAATAACTGCCCTTTCATTAACACCAGAAATTTTGCAGTTATGCTTCTGGTAAGCAAATGGATTTTACCAAAACTAAATATTAGGAAGAAATACTACTGCTGTGGTTTTGTACATATGTATGTGCGTATTCACATATGCACACATATATTATACACAGTGCACTTGCCTTTCTTTTAGGAAACCATACAGTGACGTTTTCTGAGGAATAGGAAGCAGAATGAGCAACTAAGACAAGACTGCGTTTTTTATTTTTTCAGCAGTGGGAATAATATTTGTCAACTATGTGCCTAGAAATATTGTGGAGAGAACCTTCAGCAAGTTCCCATTGATTTTCTCATTTCAGAGTCTCCACAAAAGGCAGCAAAGAAAGTAGTCAAGATATTTCAAGATGATATATTCTTCTCATATAGGAGGAATTTTAGCTTTTTTACAGAAGCTGTTGCTTTTTTTCTTCCAGGTTGCCTGAAGAAGTGCCTCAAAGCAACCAGAGACATGTTCCACTTCCTTAGGGCTTTAATATGACCCATGGGACCCCACTACTCTGCCAACTCCAGAGGCACAATACATGTGATGGATTGTGTGTTGGACCCTTGTGTGTCAGAGTGATATTCTTACATGCATTTTAACAGTGTTATCCTCAGATGAATTCAAGTGAGGCAAGCTCAGGAGCTGACGAGCACAAATAAATCTCCAAGTGAATGTCTTGGTAGTTTGTGTGTGTCCCTCTTTACTATTTAATTTTATTTTGGGAGTGGCTGTTGTCTTGTGCTGTTGCAGCTTTGTTTTCTAAACACACAGATGCCTGCCGGCTGCTGGATACTCAGAAGAAGACAGTCACTTTGGGCTCTTTCCCGTAAGCCATGTCTCCAAGAAAGTTCTCACACATAGAAAAGAAATTCAGGACAACAAAGAGATATCAGTGAAAAGGTCCTTTTAGATTAGAAATTTGGTGGAGATTAAAATGGGGCAAAAGTTCAAATGAGAACGAGCCACTGCCAAGCAAGCAAGAATCTTGGCAAAAAAGAAGGAAACGAAACATTGGTTTAAAAGGCAAGTAACCATGGCGAGGCAACAGCTCAATGCTAGAATCTGGTTAAGAACTAATATCACACAGAGCTGTGATTGTTTATTCAAGGCTAGCCCATGGGAGAACAGTTGTCTCCAATGAGTGTTCTCACAGCTTGGATCCAAAATTATAACTGCATTTTTTTAAGGCATCCAGCACTTCTTCACTACCCATTTAATGTTAGACAAAAGAAAAAGAAAGTACAAAGTTTTTTGTCAGTGTCCCTTGTGTGTTTAAGGCACAGCTTTACATACGGAAAGGCATTTCGTGTCAGCTGTTGAACCGGTAACACGCTATTCTGCAGCAGTTGCCAATGGAAACTGTTGATACATTTTCAGTACCTCTCCCAAGTTTCAGAAGAAACTGGAAGCAGTGTGTAGTTTAGGGATGTTTTGTTTGTGTGGGTTTTTGGAGGGTGAGAGAAGAGGTCTCGCACCCCTGAGTTGCGTTGCTGCAGTTGCGACACAAAGCAGCTAATGGACTGTGGGAGCTAACAGCTGTGGAATTAAGTTTAGGCATGAAATAAAAATAATGGCAGCTTTGATACAAGTAATAATTTACTAAAGATGTTTTGTGGCTATCAGCAAACTCACAACATATGCACACATCCATACACCTGCTTAAGTTGTGCACCTGTTGTCCTACAATAAATCAAAAGGGAAAAATGGAAGCTTCCAATGTTCTGCTATAAATAAAAGATGATTAATACCATTATAGTGACAAACAGGTATTGGCAGCACACAGAAAGAATGGAAGATTGTCATCTAATTTGTGCTTTTGTTTCAACATCTAGATGAGCTTGGAATACATATACAGTGCTAGAGGGCCCAGCTGCAGCCCAGCAGATGAGAAAGAGAGAGCAGGTCAAATTCATCTCTCGCTGTAAGTCAGAAGTAGCTCAACCAAAGCAGGAATTTTCATGGAAATGAACACAATCTGATTTTTCTACAAACTGGAGGATTTTCTCACACTATTTTACTGCTCAGAGCTTTTTGGGGTAAACTAAGACACAGTGTACTGGGTCTGCAGATCTCAGCACATCTGGGAACCTGACTTTGCAGCTATTCTTTGGAGACCTATAGGTCTGCATGGAAGGTCTCTTTTTGGAATTAACATGCACATCCTTAAAAAGACCTAAATCACCACTTTTGCACTTTGTGGAATCATTTACACATGTGCAGAGGGTAGCTTTGAATATTGCTGGAGTCTTTGGTCTCTTCAAGTCAACAGGGCACATGAAAATTGCTGTGTAGACAGCTTCAAAGCTCCCATTTACCGACAGACTAATTAAAATTTCGGCAATAGAAGCACAATATCTTTGAACTTTCCTACTTCAGAGCTGGCTAAGCTGGCTGTCAAGGTGATTTTGAAATATTTTCTTTCTTAAAGTTAAATTATTTCCCCTACCTCTGTCCTGTCCTTCTCCTCTACCCACCCACCTCACGCTCTTGGATGCATTCCATTCCCCTCCACCAAGGCAGTTAGCTGCCTGTGGAATTGCCTGTTCTGGATACAGACGCTCTGGTAGGCAAATCAACTTTATATCTGCGCCATTCCTTGTTTTATGAGGCAAGACACCTATTCTGAGGTACAATTTATTTCAGTGTGTTTATGACATCTGAAGTGTATTTTGCCCACTCTTGAGTAAATATAGCATAAATTTGGGGTAGAGAGACTAAGGGTTCTGTGTCTGATATGGCTGCATTTTCCTTATGTCTTTGCAGTTCCAAGGAGTAACTGCCCAAACTCACAGCTGCCATTGTATCAAGACAAACTGCTAGAGCACATTAGAGAGATATGAACAGTCTTCTATTCACTTTTTTTTTCTTTGCCTATCATCTAAAGTGAAATCACTCAGAGCAGAAGCCCCTGATCAGTCTCTCTATATGGAAAAATCATAACCTTGTCTTTTTGTGGTGCTCTGCATCCCACCTGCACTATGCTAAGCTCCTAATGTCAGACTCTATATCCCCAGCACATCAATGCAGCTGCACAGGAAGACCACAATTTGGCACCATGGTTTTAGCTATTTAAGAGCTCAGGGGTCTTCAGCAGCATAGAAGCTTTACATTTATTTTTATTATTATAAGCGTTTTGCAGGGGGCAGATCAGGAACGACCCCATTTGACGCCGTGTGCCTGTGCAGGGTAAAATCTGCTCTGAGATTCCTTCTGCATTTTTCTGATCCATCGTGAACATCTCTGTGCTGTCTTTCATATTCACAGCCTGATCCAAGGGGCACTGAGTCCCTCTCTGCACAGACACATCACTGCTCTAAACAGGCGCTTGTACAGAAATCAAGAGACAATCCAAAGCATATGTGAAAGCGAACTCGGCCACTGTTGGTGCATATCTTAGTCTACTAAAGAGGAATATATCTTCCCCTCTTATGTTACTGTTCTTTCCTTGGTTGACAGTGAGAACCTTTGGATTCCGCCGTATGGAGTGAGGACACATTGTCACTCACTCTTCCTTGATAATTTTCGCCTTATTCTCCATTGTCAGGAACTCACAATCCAAATGACTCATGTTATGTGAGCAAATATTGCCTTAGTTTGAATTATTTTATTTTTGTTGCAATCACCTTTGAATGTTACTATAGTAATATCTCTGGTTTTCCTTGTCAAGGAACTGTCACAGACAATTTCATAAACATTTTATCTAGCTACAGTGCAAGGGAAATGAGGCACTTATTTTACCATTATGCTTGCCTGTAAATAAAAAGGATATTTTAAATGGATAGCATATAATTGCATAACAAGGAAAGAATACAAGGATGCCAGAATCAAACAGGTTAAAAATGAGAAAATAATGAAATTAAAGTTGAGATTATCTCCCTTGCTCAACTTTTGCCCAAAACTCTACCTCATCTCACTCACTCCTTTTCTTTCTGGGCATGAATAGTTGGAGAAGTGGGAACTGAAATAGAAAATTCCCTGGCTTTGTACTCCAGTGACAGCAACACACTATCCTTCAACCACTGCAAGGAAGGACTAGGTTGCACTGTTGCCTGGAACATGCCAAGTCACTTGATAGCATGACCCTATAATTTGGTCTCTAGGCATAAAAGAATGAAGTATCCTCACTGGAAGTGTTTGAAAGTGGGATTCTTCAGATACTTCAGTTGCTAAGCTTCAAAAAGTCTTCTTCAGACATGGACATATGGTGATTTTCATTTACACACACACACACACACACACACACACACATATATAATTTGCTACATTTGAGAAAAATGTCCACTAAAATGGCAAACAAGCATATGCACAGGAACATCCTGAAAGCAGATACTCACTTTCAAGTAGCATAGTGTTAGGACCTCTTAATGAAGGCTGTATGATTTTTCATTTTCCAAACAAATAATTTTCCTTGATTTCAATATCAACTTAATCAAAAAAACAAAAGAGTGAAATACTTTGGAACTTCTCCCAGTTCCTTACCTTTGGATTGATAACAGGAAAAGAAAAATATTCAGTTTGATGATTTGGTTTAAACAACTAAGTTTGACAAAGTTTTGAGAACACAAGAGCAGGGTGTTCAATGGTAAGCTCTTCAGGGTAGGAACCGGGTCCTATGTGTTTTCTGAAGCACACGGGGAAACTGGGTCCCGTGTGTCCACTAATGTTTACATAAATCTCTCTCCTGTCAACAATAACACCCTACACCGAACAGCTTGCCTGTCACTCCATGTGTGTGGCTTGATGCATGCTATATGGGTTGGCTTCCTCATCTTACAGCGGTTGTCCAAGTGTCTCTTTTTCTGAAATTCAAGGGTTACCTCAAAGAACCTGAGAAGAGGCAGATTTGTGAGCCCCTCTCCACAAACTGACATGTGTGCAGTGGCACTCACCCAGAGAGACAATTCAACATCCCTACAGTGGCTGGCAGGAATTCCTCTTTCTACTCCTCCCTGACCTCCTTGGGTTTCCTGCTGCCAGTTCTCCCCACTGGAAGAATGGGATCAATTATAATGTCAGAGGCTGCAGGAGAACATGCTGGCTGCTGCTGTATGAGCAAAACCAAGCCAGGTGTCCGAGTTTGTGTTTAAGCAACAGGATCTGACAAAAAGTGAACACAGTTTTTTTCTGAGCCTGAGATGAACTAGGGAACCATCCACACTCCCCAAAAAGTAGAGGCTCAGCAGAGTTTCAGCTGGCATGTTGAAGTCCGGCCCTGTCCTGGGAAAAGTGACCTCTTTTTGCATTGAGTAGGATTTCTCCTCTGAAATAATTCCCGAGCAAATTAGTGTCTCTTTAAAAGAAGTTGAAAGCACAGGCCAACCAGGAGAAGATACAGTATTCCCCATGTTGAGTGAGGTTACCATGGCAGAGTCCCACTGCTAGAGTCACATTTTTCTGCTGCTGTACCATATGCTCCCCAGAAAGGTCTGTATTTAAGTTTCCTTATATATCTCTCAGAAAAGGATGCTGTTAGGTAACAAAAATCTGTCAATTTCTTTATGGCTTGATCAGTGGTAGACCAAAGACAAGGATTATTGCATAGATGGATGTTTTTTCAGGGTCATGAACCAGGCCACACAGATTAATGTCATAGTTTAGACTTCTTGTGGTTGCCATTTTATCAGTCACTGTAAGCAGGCAGCAGGCTCTCACTTCATCCCTGAAAGATGAAGCATTTTAGATGATGCAATGGTATTAGTAACTTGGCATGGCTGTGGGATAAGATCTTTAAAAAAGAATATGCCTGTACCTTATGCATATGCAAACAAATGTCCATAATTGGCTTTGGACAAAGGGTGAAGGAAGGGCTAGTGTGGAAAGCAGCAGGACAACTGCCAGGGGAGTTTATAAGTGCTAGCTGGAGTCTGTGGAGTAGAGAGAGGATAAAACACGATGGTACATGATGGGATGTTGCACAAAAGGAAAATAAATGAGAGAAGGGAATAGTGAAAAGAGATGCTGGAAGAAAAGGGAACCACTGGAGGAGGGAGAAGAGAGTAGCAGGCAGCAGAGGCACGGCATTTAGTAAAAAATATAGAGACTAAGAAGTATAGGAGGGAAATATTTTAGCACTGTAGGAGGATAAGCTTGCAGGCAACTTCTGTTTATTTCCTCGGACAGAATTAGGCCCTCATGCTTTATAGAACAAGCAAAGCTCTCTCTGGTGGCACCTCTTATGCCAGATAACTGAACTTTCTCCTTCAGATGCAACCATTATTTATTTGTGTAACCATGGCTGCCCTCCATGCAGGATGAGTGTGGTTGGAAGCATTTTGTGAAAGTCACTTTCAATGGGACAAAGTTCCAACACCTAGGGCCAAGAGACCAATCTGAAGCATTTTCTTCTTGAACAGTTTAACCTCAGCTCTTTTTTTTTTAAAAAAAAAGGTGTTTTTAAAGAGGAATCCACTGTTCAGTATTTCACTTAGTAGCTCTGAATTGAGGCCATACTCAAGCTATCTGCTGGGATGTATTTGCAAAGGTTTCATCACCAGCAAACAATACTTGGTAGGCTCACAGTGTAAAATGAAGACTTATTATTTCCCATCTGTTTTGCCATTTAGCATTTGTCCATCATAAACTGACACTTCAAGCTGGCTTAGTGTGACAGAGAGATTGCTCACATCATCAGTCAGAGCTCAGGCTCATGGTCCTGGGCTGAAGCTGCAGGTCAAATCCACACTAAATGCTTGTACTGTCATAACAGCCTGATGGCCATTGGAAAACTCTTTCTTTCTTTCTTTGCTCAGTTTTCCTTGGCCACAGGTCCACATCTTAATAAGGAAGGAAGGACGAGCTCTCATTCAAGAATTTCCATGGAAGTTTTTGCAGAGACCATGAAAGCAGAGACTTAAAGGAGAAAATCCTACAAAGTGGAAAACATGCCATTCAGAAGGCAGCAAGCCCATCACAAACCTGTCATAGACAGGAGAAAACCTGTACAATATCATTGGGCATCTTCTTCTACTGAAGAGATAGAAAATGCCTGTCCTTCAGTTTCTATCACTGCCTGGCTGCCATGGGAGTTCCTCTGAGCTATAAGAAATCACTATAACAAATCATTATCACATCACTTGAATTTATGCAACCATCAAGGATGTAGAATTATGAAGCAAACATGTAGAAAATCCCCATCCATCTCTCTCAGGGAAGGTTGCATGCAAAGACAGGGTTTCCAGAATGACAACAACTCATCATTATAAGAAAAGGAAAGGATTTAGATAGTTGGTTTCCCCACCACCGCGATTAAATACTGTTTGTATTTAGTCTAAAGCTCCTTCAGCTAGGGGTCCCACAGAGTATAAGAGGAATATGCCCATTCATATGATAGATGCTAGATGCAGAATCAAGCCTTGGATTTCCCTGGATCCAGATACTTTAAGGATTTTTAATTTAGTAGTTTCCACTGAATTAAGAATTGATGGCGTTTCCTTCCACTGCAGTAGCTGGGAGGTGCTGTTGCCAAAATACCTGCTAATGTGCAAGTATGGAAAACCCGATGCTTTCGTGAGATGTATTAAGGAGCTACAGACCTTTGAAATGGGAGGTGCAAGAAACCTAATTAATACGTAAGGCACACGTGTGTTGAAAACTAGGGAGGTGTTATACGATGGATAAAAAACTTTTTTTCTTGGACTAAGAGGCCTCAGTAGGTAATCAAGGCCACTGCAGGCACTCTCATAGATCAGACAGGGCTGCCTCTACCCTTATTTTGACTGCAAGTGCCAAAGGCCATATGACAGTCTTTGGCTGCTTGTTTAAGGGAACAAGGCTGCACATTAGGTTTTCCTGCTAGTGCTTCTCAGCACCAACCAAACCACTGCACACCGAAGTACCTGACTCCATGCCTCTGTTCCCTGTTACAGCAGCACACTTCTTAATAAAACAGGGTAACAGAAGCTTCATTTATTCATCTTTTGCAACATCTTTGAAATTATAGAATCACAGAAGGGTTGAGGTTGGCAGAGACCTTTGGAGGTCATCTTGTCCAACTTCCTGCTCAAATAGGGCCGTGGTTCAGATGCTCAGATGGTGGGGACTATACAGTAAGCTAAATTGGTTCTATCTAATCATCATTTTCAAATAGGAAATAATTTCAGGTTGAGGCTTATTGTTCTTGAAACGCAGATGAACACATGCCATCCTCTCCCCCTCCCGCCTCCACTCAGGCCCAAAACTGGTATCAAAACTGGCAGCTGCCTTTATATTTTTCTTTTCTTCTTCATTCATGAACAACACAGCTAACAATGACTTTGAGAGAGAAAAGATATTTAGACAGTAAATATCACATTTCATCG
The DNA here is from genome assembly GCA_013399855.1 of Oxyruncus cristatus. Lineage (NCBI taxonomy): Eukaryota > Metazoa > Chordata > Aves > Passeriformes > Cotingidae > Oxyruncus > Oxyruncus cristatus. The sequence continues at coordinate 215,059 of VXAY01006167.1, forward strand.
GATGAACCTTCCCTACCTTCACATTTTAAAGCACTTTGGACCAGCTTCATTAGAAAGGGTTAATCCTTGAACCCAGAGACCAAAAGGTAACTCAGTCCTGCCTCACTCCATCCCCATCCGTGGAGGAGTGGGACTGCAGGTGTCAAGGGTGCAGGGTGCCCAGTAGGAGCACCCCAGTCTCTGGCCCTATCCCAGATGATGCCCACCTGCCATGGCATCCAGTACTCCTGAGCCGTGCTCAGCTCGGTCTGACCAAGGAGGAAGGCAGCACTCCTGCAGCATGGGCAGAAGTGCTTGTGCTTCTTCTGGTACCATCAAAGACACCCAGCTGCCACAAACCCTGCTTTCTGTGGAAGCTCAGTGAGGTGCGGACAGAAAGTCGCTTCAGGCTCTGACAGATTCTCCCGGCCCTGATGGAGGCCAGGCTGAGGGGACCATCCTGTCCTTGTGCCTTGTCTGCATGCTGGCAGCAGGAGTGCTTTGGTTGGGTCGGGCCCCGGCACAGGGTCGCAGAGCTAGCGGCCATCTCAGATCACCCACATCCTAAATCATTCAAGGCTGATTCTCTCCCTCTCACACTGTAACTAGATTGATAGATTGAGATTTAATTAAAAATGATCAGCTACTGCAAGGACAGGCTTTCTCTTTTTTTTTTTTTTTCTTTCCCCAGGCACTTGGTTTACATGTTTACTGTGCTAAAAACAGTTACGAGCAATCTGGATAGCCCTCTGTTAGCTGTGATGAAAACATTCTCCAGTATCTCTGATGGTGCCTGCCACTGAGGAGGCCCAAGAAACACTGCAGCTCGATGGGGAATAAGCCTTGCTTTCTAAAATGACACACTGAAGACCAGATGCTGGCTTTCACCTGGGGTCAGTGCTGCGACACCATCCCTGGTAGGGACTCTGGCTTGTTCACGGTGAGGTCCCTTTGACGACTCTGACAGCCATGACACAGGCATTGATGCCTGTGGGCTGCAGTGGGTTACACCCTGTGCCTATCTTCCCTCCAACACAGCACACTGCTCATAGAGCTGTGTTAGGCATGGATGTGGATGACGAGGAGCTCCCTGTCAGGGCCTGATGCTCTTGGGGGTAACTGCCACATTCAGCAGGGAGAATAACGTATCTCCTTACAATCCCTTGCCTTCGGTGAGCTTAGGCACACAAAAACAAGCTTATACCCCAAATCTTTACAGAAATATTAGCCTGGCAGCAGACCGGGTTAGGACACAGTAGCAGCCCAGAATTCTCAAACCAGATGTGCCCTTTGCCTCGGAAATGACTGACTCCCTCGCAGGACACAGCGGAGCATCGCTGCCCATTCAGTAGCAATGTGGTGCCATGGCCATGGCCAGCTCTCCTTCACCTCACTTCACTCTACAGGGCACCTCGTGGCACCTTGTTCCAAGGCAGTTATAAAAGCCCTTTCCCTGGCTGCAAAGCTGTTTTCTGCTCCTGCATGCCACTGTTCTTTCCCACACTCATCCTGCAGTTCACGATCTTCCCTCTTGTGCCAGTCTGCAACCATCTGCATGCTGGGTCAGTGTTAAAAAATCCTCAGTAAAGAGTTGCACTGACCTCAGTGGTCAAAGGGGAGCATTCCTGCAAGCAGGGCTGCCAAAAAGAAGAGAAAGTTCATTTCTCCCTTTTAGCGATAAGGAATCCATGTATTACCAACTCAGTGCTCCCCAAAGTCCTTCTGGTTTACTTACATATCTCTCCCAAAAATACAAAAAATTGTCCTTATTCCTACCTCACACGCAGGATGAACATACATGCACATACACACACACAAATATAAACATTCACTTAATCTCGTGGTTAGGATTATTTTTTTAGGTGCTAGTGAGCTGTAGTGAGTCAGAGCATTCCCAAAGCAAAGCTACTTTATTACTAATTTTTAAAATGCCTCTGTCCATCATTATCAAATATCTTAAATACCCATGTTCAGCAGCATTCTGCTGGTACTTAGATTATGAGTCACAGGGTAATTTAGCCCTGCGAGTGAGATTGTAAACCGTTCTCCCATTGCCTTTTCCAGAGAGGAGATGCCAGTGGGAGACCTTCATTAATATTCACTGTAGTGTACATCTGTTTGCCCCCTCAGCCAGTGTATGAAAATACACAAGGAGAGGGGGAAGGGCAGAGGGAGAGCTTCAAAATGTTTGTAGCTAAGGCAGGAGCCAGGGATGCACCCCAGCCGTGTCTGCCAGTCTGACAAGGACAGCAAACATTTGCTATCTCTGTGAGCCATTCTTTGTGGCTTTATAAGCATTGAGGCATTTGAAGTAAGAAAGGCACTAACTCTGGCTGAGGAATAATAGCAGAGCTCAGGTTGATAATGCTGCTCCAACCGTTCAGTGTTAGGGCTGGATCTTGGGTGTGGATGCAAGTGACCCACTTAAGATTTTTTGTTGCTGTGGTTCAGAAAACCTCACCATCTACCTTCTGTCCCATTGAGACTCAGCTACGACAGAGTCATACTTCATATTCATCTATAGGAACATCTGGCCCATGTCTAACATTTAATTTCCACACCATTAGAGTCAAACAATACGTGTACATCAGTAGATAATGTAATGCATTATCACGCAAGGCAGAGAGCAGCAATTTATTAGCCTAATTTAAAATAGCCTTCAGCAAAAAATAGTGCATCTTAATTCATGGATCTGAAAGGAATGACATATTTTCCTGTAAAATGCAAAGGTATGAACAGAGACATGCTGTTTCCGGAGTGGTGCATATATTATTTCTTTTTCTTGTAAATCCTTTAAAAGATGAAATATCAGTTCTTGGTCTAAAAAGGAAAAAGAAAAAAAAAAAAAAGAGAAAAAAGGAAAAGTTCAAAACCAAGGTATATCCATAATAATACAAAAGGAGAGATCTTACCAAGGGGACAAAAGAGAAAAAGCTGCCCCAGAACACAAGCAAAAGTGACCTTTCCTTTACAGTGAAGTTGTGATCTGAATGTGAAGATCACTCAGACTTTCCAAGCTCATATTTCAACAAATCCAGGCACCTCAAGTGCACATCAAGCATTTCCTCCCCCTTTTTTTTTTAATCTATTTCTTTAATCTGTCTTTCCCAATAAGGGACATTCTTCAGATAGGACCAAAAATATCAAAACAAATTAGAAACCTTTGCTGACCTAGCAAAATGAGTCACTTTTCACAAGCCTTTGATTAAAGGCCATAACTTCCTTCTAGCAGCAAATTAACTTCCCAAATGGCAGAGCAACACCAGGCTTACGTGCCACCCAAAGTTCAGTTCTCTGAAGCAGGGTAAATTCTCTCACTTCTGGTTAATAAACACATCATGGGCTCTGACAATACTGCTCAGCTCCTATCTCTAATGTACCCAAAGTTTACAGCTGTCTGAAGCTGAGATTTGTATTTGGCAGCATTTCTGGCTAACAACCTATTTTTATTTATCATCAAAATGCCATTGAAAAAATACATGAGCAAGGGTCTTGGAGCAAAACCTAACGCAATAAATGCTGAATTGTTTTTCTCTCAGTGGAACTACTGCTAGGAGAAGTAGGGGGTTGCCATGTTGCACCTGGGATACAGCCTGGAGGTGGGGGAGTGCCCACTCCCTCAGCAGCACTTTAAAAGAAACCAGAATTATGTGGGCAGCTCAATCCTCCTGGCACGTGTCAGGTGCTTTGAGAGCTTCTTGGTAGACTTAGGTACGATAACCCACAGTTTTGGATTTGAACACTTTGAGCCCTGCCAAAACTGAAACCATGCAATATTCAAAGCAGGACTTTTAGATGACCAGGAAACATTTTTAGGTATAAATGCTTATCTCAAATATCTGTGTCAGTGCCACCCTTGTTTGGCAGCGCCTGAAGGGGGATTACCAAGATCTCAGCTGTGGACTTTGCCCCAGACAACATATACATGAAAATTCCAAACAAAAGAAGCCTTAAGGTTAGTGATTCTTTTGGCATTATAGACAATTATCTCCTCTTTATCACGATGAAGTGGTCCTTTCAAATGGGCTTCCACAAAATAGCTAGCATAGGGATGATTGGTCATGTGGAATTATAAACATTAAAACACAGAAAAAAGAGAGAAATGTCAGCAATCCCAGGTTCCTGTGTGAGCTCTTCTGGTCAGACAGGGGCAGGACCTGCCTGTGCCACATCTACAATAACACAACTGTACCGAGGCCAAGTGGCTGGGCTGGGAGGGGAAGGATGACGGTGTATGAACACACCGCATTCAGCTCAAGTACAGTCTGACAGTGACTCCAGGAGAGAGCTGCAAGTGCCAAGGACAATGAAGCTGGAGATACAGCCCCATGCAGAGCATCCCACAGCAAAACTGTGACAAGGATGCCTATTAGCAGTGGCAAGGGGAATTCTGGAGCTGAAGCTGAACAATTGATGTGTTTGACTGAATTAAACAATTGTTTAACAAGAGAGTTTCCTACTTGGAGAAGGGCTGATATTCTTGCACTTAGAAAAATATTCTGCTACTGACTTAAAACGTGAAAGGAGGCAAGAACAGGCAGGATCCAAAATCCAGGCAGGTGACCCAGCTCTGCAGTTGAATAGATCACTGATCTTCTGAAAAGTACTATAAAAGCAGAGGTATAGGAGATTTAGAAAGAGTCACACCTGACACACGTCAACAGGGAGAAAAACAGTAAATCTTACACCAAACCAAAGTCATCTCGTGCAAATGGCTGGTGTACTGGAAGGCTTCATCTGGATGGTTTACCAGCTGGCTGTGATACAGCTCCATGGCTTAGGGTGGGTGGGGTGGGGGTGGAGTGTGTTAAAGAAGGGAATGGTGGCACATTAGCAAAAGATTTTGGCTACCCATATCAGCTGGAAGAGAAGGGGAGAGTCTTCTGTCCACCTCACCCCATGGTATATAAAGCAATCTGGAATAAAACTGGTGTATCTTACCTGACCTTCTATTTACCATCTCTTTAGTAAGAGGCATCAGAACATATTCTGCTGGCAAAGTTACTACCCTTGTAAGGATGTAGCTTATGCTGAGATACCTGCATCTCTCTGGGAAGGAAATAAGACAAAGAAAAGGTGCTTGCATTAATGCTGCCTCAGGGCACCAGCAAGTTACGGGTTGGTGGGTTTTACAAGACTACTTACTATGCTATTCAATTAAAAAAAAAGAGCAGTTACCATAGCAACACCCACATCTAATGGCTCTTATGCTACCTCTGAGATACAAAGCACCTTCTTACAGAGATACATTGACCAATACAGCATGTCGTGGGAAGTTTTATGCTTCTAGCAATGGTTTAAGGGGGAGAATGTGCGTTCCAATAACCAGACATATTTATATCCCCAGGTTGTAATATTAATTTATAACAAATTGTTTTCTTTCCTTGATATCTCTTTTCTTCTCATTACCATTTCTTTTCTAATAGCACCTCCATTTTTTTTTCCTTTTCTTCCCCCCAGATGGATGGTATTTGATTAAGTACAGGATGAGATTTGCATATGGGAGCTCTGGGATGTGTCCAGCAGTTAGGTGAGTCATATCTGTCCATAGATTTCATACATAGGAAATGCTACCAGTTTGTCACAGTTGAGCAGTCACGGCAGCTGAGTGGAAGCCAGGGGCTAGTAGGTGCTTGTGGAATGCAGGCGGACACTATTGGTGGTAAAAGACGGCTCTGCTGTCCTGAAAAGGGATGGAAGGCAGCAATTTTTATTTCCCTTGCCCAGGAGGGAAAAGTGGGAAGGTGAGGTGGTGGTGTATCTTCCGCAGAGGTGGAGAAGAGGGTGTGGAAGTCTCTTTCTTGTCCTTCATTACAGGTGTGGTTGAATGGGAAAGAAGTTACATGACCCCTTGACAATGGCAAGAGCCAAGTTAACATCCTCACAAACATCCTGGAGCTGGAGAGCCACAGTCAGAAACATGAGGAAGAGAGAATGAATAGCTGGGCCTCAGGATGTCCTCCTCACTCCTTGGCCCTCTCTGTGGACATTTTATTTCTTCACAAGTCACAGAGCGCACATGCACTGTTCGTGGAAGAGCAAGATACTGCAGGATGCTGCATCCCCCATCCCCAACTGCTGCTTTAAATACATCCCTACCAAGTGGCACATTGCTGGACCACTTTTACTTGGGCAGGACTGGCTGCCGTGGGGACCTTGGAAGGGTGAGGGGCAATGCAAGACTCACAGAGCTGCTTGCCTTTCCCTGGGCAAAGCCCAGCTTGGGGTCTCTGGGTCTCACAGTTTGCATGCCACTTGGGCTCCTGCCGTGTCTCTGAAATGCAGGGTCAAAGCTGACAATTACTTTCCAGAAACAAAAAAAAGAAAATTAATCTTCAATAACCTCTGATTTTGAGTCTTCTAATTATCTAGCCAGCTCAGTAGGCGAGGAACAAAATGTTTGTCTTTCCTCCACCAAATATTCCTCGTAAATCTAAACAAAAAAAAAAATCCAGAAAAAAATCTACTGATTTAAAGAAAAAGATATATACAGATTAATCACAGTAATTACTATTTAGATATAGATTATCTGCAGAAACATAGGACACTGCTATTTTCTTACTGCAGCATCACTGAAAAATGTCTTTCATTCAAATTGCAAGACTGAGTATCAGTTCCATGTTATTTTTCCAGGAACAGAGGGCGCCATGTATTATTTGTGATGTTCCTAATTTTTAATTACCCCAAATTAAAACAATGGAATGATATATGATGAATGAAACCAAGCATATGTTAAAAATGTCTAAACAGTTTTACCTGCGAAAATGAACAGAAACATAAATTGCTCGTAGTGCATATTTAAAAATTCAATAGCAAGCTAAAATTATAATTTGCATTAATGTATTCTGAAATATGAATTATTAAGTGATTCACATTGGTGCAACAAAAGCCAGTTTGGAGAACCTAGCTTTAGCCTGCAGCATTCCTCAGCAGCCTTATCTTCGCAGTCCCCTCTAAATAGTGCTAAATATATAAAGGAGATTCTTCTAATTGCAAAAATGTCTATAAAACACTTTTACGAGAAAAACGAAAACCCTCTACGTTTCCAAGCAGTTTTAAAAAACCCCACCACCTCTCAAACAAAAGGAATCCAAATATTCAGTGCTATTCAAGTCTCTTTCCTTTTTTTAACCCCCTTTGTACTTTGCTCTCCTGTAATTTCTTTTTTCTTTAATCCCAGCCATCATGAAGTTTTTTTCTTTTCTTTTCTTTCCTTTTTTTTTTTTCTTTAATCCCTTCATTCTTTGCATAGACTTTTATTGTTTAGAGGTCAAGAAAACGACCTGCCAGAGGGAACCATGGCAGGAGCCCGTGCCTGCAATGATGTGGAGCAGCCGGGGACAGAGGTGGGTGTGCTGAACTGGACCCAGGGCCTGTGGCAGCATCCTGGAGGAGCACCAGGCGGTGGGATGAGGAAGTAGGTTTCTCCACCTGTGGGCCAGGAGCGCTGTCTTTCTTCTCTAGACAGCAGCAGAGGGGCAGGAGGGATTGTGCAGGTTGGAAAGTCCTACTGAAACATTATCCAGTGCTTCATCCAGTGAAATCTTAGTTTGTGGAGTAATACTTCCTCCTCTGCATTGTGTAAGAAGGGGAAAACCTGTCAACGAGGTTTTCTGGGCCTAGGGCTTGGGCTTCATAACTCATAAAGGGTGTTTTCCCCGCTTTGACTTTTTGTTTTGGGCTGAGGAAATGAGATTCTGATGGATAGCAAGACAAACAAGGTCTAGTTAAAGAGGGACAGCCCAATGATAGAAGAGCAGTCCCAGGTCACTCTTGCACTCCTGGCCTTCTTCTGTTGTGATGAAGGTCAAGCAATGAGTTTGCAGAAGAGCTGAAGTTCTCAGCCTGTATTCCCAGTGCTCTGCTTTCACCGTACAGGCCTGATTTCCCAGAACACTTCCTTAGCTCCAGCAAACTTCAGTGAGAGGACTGTTGTGAAATATCTTTGTCTACTCAGGGCTGAGATTCTGCTGCTTCTCAAAACAGTTTATAAACTCCAGATCTGTGATGTACGTTGTACAGCCCAAGTTTACAGAGCTCTTTCTGAACTGAGACACAAAGCTCAGCATTTTGGAAATTGAATTTCTCTCCATGCCATGTGAGTACAGTTATATTCTGACTCACTATTTCCGTTTCTCTTATGTATTAGTAAAAAGGGAGAAAATGGTTGGAAAAAATTATCTCTGTAGCATTATTTGTATGAAAATTCATTTCTTATGCGAGGTGTTACTCTGCTCTGGGAAAAGTGACACCGAAGGACTTCCGTGTAATTATGTCTATGTGTTGTGCATATACAAACACACACATGCACAGCGCCTGATGGCCTATGCTAATAAAGAGACAAAAAGTGGATGCGACATTTACCCAATACAATAAACACAGGTCAAAAAATAAATTGCCATGGGATCATCAGGAGCACAGTTATGCATGAATAGCTTTACATGTCCAGCAGTCTTGCTGCTCCAGTACTTTGTCACCACACAAGCATCCTTAGGAGCCCTGGTTCCCAGGGATAGTTTAATCCTGGTCTTTGCACATTCAAAAGGGTTATAAATCTTGAAGAGTTTCTTCTGCTTTTGTCAAATTCGTTAACCTAGCTGGATACTTTTGTTATATACTTAGGTATCAGGTTCTTTAAAAAAAACCAAAACACAACAACTCTGCTACATACTTGGCCCCTGAGATCTCCTGGAGCAGTGAATAGATTAGCTACATACACGCAGGCAGAATAAATCATCTGTCTTTCATTAGACTTGAATTTTCCAGTTTTCTTTGTTTTAGAATTTCCCCATGTTCTGATACCAGAGTCCCTCATGCTCACTGGGGGAGGAGCAGGGAGGGCAGGAGGTGAAGAACAGGTACCTGCTCATACAAAGCTCCCGTGTTCCTGCCTGGGAGATCCCAGCCCAAAGTGCAGCTCTCAAGCTTGCCCAATGACTCTATGGTCTGTGCAAGCCCAGTGTTGGTTGACCTGGGGAGACTGAACACCACTCAGATTTCATGGAGATGAAAATATGTGGAGATACCGCTCCACATGAACTTCCAGGTGGCCAAGACATGTTTACAGTAGAAATGCAAGAGGAGTGTTTACTCTGGCCCACTTTGCCAACACTTATTTCAGACATCCATCTCACACTTCGCTGCTTTTCATAGGATGTGGTCCCTCGTCTAAAGCAAACATGGGTAAAGCGACCTGGCTCCACCTACGCCTGAGGATGCATTCCCAGGTAAACACATGGGCCCCTAACGGGTGCTTCTAGCCACTGGTGGTGTAGAGTGGCCAGATCACCCCAGTTCTCCATACGGAAGAGAACCAAGGCCTCATTGTTACCTGTATAAAACCATGTCTGGTGAAGGGGGTACCTCATCAACCATGGGGGCTGAGTGCCCTGCTTCACATTACTTTCTGGTAGATTTCCAGTGTCTTACTGGCCCAGTGAGCCTGGTGTGGAAAGAGTCCCTTTGGGGCATCTCATAGCTGGGTTCCAGGACCTCTCCTATCTATCTGCTGAGCCTCATGAACTGGGGCAGCAATTCCTGCTCGGGCCCCTTCTTGGAGACTGCTTGCTCCCACCTGCCGAGCTTAGCCGGGCAGTGGTGAGTCAGGGGCCATGCTTGCCCATTTCTCCACATTGTTTCACGTTCAGTTAAAAACAAAGCTGTCAGTAATTAACAAAACATGAGATATTTGAGAAACCAGATTTGCCAAGCTGCTATTTTAGCAAATCATAACGGTGTCGCTGCCAAAATCATCACTCCTCTTCTCCTCTCTGGCCCCCCTTCCTCCAAAATCAGCTGTATGCTGTGAAATTGAAAAACTGTGTGTGCAGGAATAAAGTGAGGTTCAAAAAGAACTGTCATTTTTCAGTTTGTTACACTACCAAGGTAGAACATGCCATAAACAAAATTAAGGGCACTGTCTAAAAAATTCTTGCTTCTTTGAATTTTTCTTGCTGTATGAGTAATAATAAACAAGCTGGTCCTAATAGAACAAAACAATCACATACCATAGAGTTTTGTGGAAAAAAAATAATTTTCTTCCTTTAAACAGAGGGAAATTCAGGCTGGCAGAGTTTTGGTAATTCATACAATCTGGTTTGAAGGCCAGGAGTAAGGTACACAGAGCCAAGGGCCCACTCTAGCGCATTAACTGCTGGACTGCAGTGTTGTCCTCTTCTGTGATGACCTTCATTGCAGGATGGGCTCTCAACATCAGAAGTTATTACAGACCCCATTCTGCACCACACTTATTTATTGTTTTAGGATGTGCATAAATGTGAGATTGTATCTCACAAACTTTGACTGGAACAGAAAGCTCTCACTCTCTCACCAGAGTCGCTTAGTATTAAACAAAACCCAATTAATCCTATTATATATAAACCTTATGGTCTAATATGCATGTGTTTAAAAAAGCTAAATATTCACCAGCTTTTAGGCTTTGTTCTGAGTTCAACCCTGCTAGGCAACAACCTTGACATTTCTAAGAAATCAGGCAGAAGTCAGGTACTAGACAGAACGAGATTCCCTAGGACTTTTGTTACAGGAACAAAGCTGTATGAGGTCAGGCATTCAACAGGGTGGAAACAGCCATATTAAAATCCTGAGCTAAGACCTGCATGAGTCATCAGAAATTTTCTGTCTGACTTCTGTAGACCCTGGATCAGACTGTGAAACAACATTATGATTTCACATGTCAGTATTTAAACTTCAGGGTGTCAAAGTTAGGATATTTACGCTGCCTCAAGGCATTTGGATTTGGTGGCACTATTCTTCATATAACCCTTCTAATAGGAGACAACTTCTTTTAAAAGCCATGTAATAAATGTTGAAGAATAATTTGTTACTGGGATGCTAATGTTAAACTCACTGATGTAATCGATTAGCACATCTTTGTTGACTCACGGTGACATTTTCTGAAGTGCTTAAACAGCTGAAGAATACAAACTAATTAAAATGCATTTGTGTCCCTTCAACAAAAGGAGGCATTTTCAAAGGTGTCCAGTTAAGATATCCTTCTCCCACTAGAAATGAGGGAGAAATGAGTGTCAAGTTTCTAAAACTGGTTTTGGCAATCTCACCTTTAATTCTTTCGATTTCTATATTTTAGTATTTTTCCATTCCAATACATTTATGCAAGAACTGTCACTCCATCTTGCTCTTCTAACAGGTACTTTCACCAAACACAGCAATACTGCAATACTCACATAACCAAGATAACTCCTCCAGTACTGCAGCATCACACTTCTCAACATGTGAGACGTCTCTCCAGGGATTTGATGGAATTTCTTGGAGTGCTTTAGCTTCTCTCTAGTTTGTCACTCTCCTCTTGCTGGTTTTCTCCTATCACAGACCGTCCCTTAAAGTTAAAATAGTCTGCCACCGGCTGTGAATGCATACGTAGACAAAAAGTTGCCTTATTATTCCTAACAGTGACCCATCTTGTCTGAGGACTTTGCTGAGGATTTTTATTCTGCTGTGCTCTTTCATGGGAGCTATATACATTCAGTGTACCTGATGCACTGTTAATATGAGCATCAGCTTTTACGATTGCTCTGACCTCTTCCTAGAAGAATATTTATAGGCATAATTATTTCATGCTAAGTAGAGCAGCTTCATGTGTTGAGGAAGCTTCTCTGCACCATTTCCAACAGCGCACGTGGGAGCACTAGATTCTAGTGTTCCTTCAAAATCAGGTCTCTCATATCTGAAGATATTGGGTACACAACCACTTTTCCCCTTATCTCCTCCAAGCACTAGCTCTCAAATGCAATTTAGGTGTGTGTTGGTAGCTCCTATTTTGTTGGGCTTTAATACCAGCTATTAAACACTGGGGAAACCCAGAGCTTGAGAAACCCACTAAACCTTTGGTAGGTCTCTGATGCGCAGCTCAACAATTACATGGCTTAAAGGGTTTTGAAGGTCACCACAAGCAGAAGGGTGGCCACTGGAGGGCTGTAGGTACCTCCACAGTTAGCAGGTCATTAAGGGTTATAAGGAAAAAGTCCATGATGTTCAAAAACTGAAGTTAGAACCGCTCGGAATTGCTGTTTAAGCCGCTGCTGATCCACACCAAGATATTGTTTCTTTTAGCCCAGCCCCAGGCATGACTGGTTGGCTACCACGCCCATAGCACATCTCCAGGATTATACTCCAGCCCAGTTAAGGCAAACCAATCCTGTCTATTCTTAACATTTTTGATAGGTTTTTTTGCTTTTTTTTTTTTTTTTTTTGGTTTTTTGGTTTTTTTTGATTTAGACCATTTTGGCCAGGTGGGGAGTGGCAATGATACTGGCAGCAGATCTGAACTCAAGAGAAAAGGGAGGCAAAGGAAGATAAATGAGGAACAGCTGAATGGGGACAGTGTTTGCTAATCTATTAGTTCATATCAGCTGCAGCCAAAAGAGCTGGTTTACATCTGATTATAACCTTTGTCTTCTAGAGAGCTCCGAGTCCCTTGGTGCATCTTAGCAGTTTCAAGAAATTATCTGCTATCTGCATATCCTATATTGCTTAGGTATACAAGTGAGATATTCCTTACAGCCCCTCCATCAGACACTCTGGAGACAGGAGACAGACGATTCCAGTCTGGATCTATTCCACTCCAATTATCCGCTGTTTTTTTGTAACATATTTTTTATTTAAATAAATCAAGAGGTTCCATTTAGCACATTGCGTTTGTCTTGGCATACATTTCACACATGCAGAAACTCTATATTAAGGCTTTCATACAGCCGTTAGCAAAAGAATCAGCCAAATGTATCCCTCGTGTGTAACTATACTGACTTCAGTGAGGTTTCACTGGAGTATCCCTGCTCTGTCGATTTGTCCCCCTCCTTCTCTTTCCAAAAGACAAAACATAAGAAAATGTATGTTTGTATTTAGTTAATACAAAATATTCCCCGTATGAGACACATGCAATCCCCTGCTATATTGCTTGCTGCCTTATAGGAATGATTTTCACATTTGTATCTCATTCTGGTTTTATGACAGACGTCAAAACAACATAGAGGTTGCAAGAACAAGCAGTGGGAAGTCAGGAAACATTTAAGTTGCCATTTGGCCCATGAACATAAGCCGGCAACCTTGAAGTGAGCCTGTTGGCACCAGCAAACATAAGAGCAACTTAGTTTTGAGTGTCAGCCTCCAAGGATGGGTTCTTGGCCCTATTTCAATCTGAGGGTTAAAGAAGTAATATCAAAGAGATAGGAATAAGCAGATCCAATAACAGTATGTTGGTCTGGTATGAAGGGTGGGCAGGACTTCACCTGGCTCACAGAGCAAGTGCATTGCAATGCCTGGATGTCATGTCTCCATGTTTGCTTCAACAGGTTTCAAGAGATACATCTCTCCCTGCTGCATGAAAACCAGGTAAGCGGAGCACTTCCTACTGTGAGAGTCAGTTCAGAAGAATTAAAGCCGAGTGACACCAGTGAAGGAAGTGAGACTTGGGTGAGTTCCCCTAAAAATTAATTTTTCCTGCTCTGCTATCGCAGACTTTTATCAACGGCATGGATGGAAACATAACTGCAGTATGGACTATGTCACAGAATGATTAGAATCACAGAATCATTATGGTTGGAAAAGATCTCTAAGATCATCAAGTGCTACAGGCTTGGGAAAGGGTGGCTTGAAATCTGCCCAGCAGAAAAGGACCAGGGAGTGCTGGTGTCCAGCTGGCTGAACATGAGCCAGCAGTGTGCCCAGGTGGCCAAGAAGGCCAATGGCATCCTGGCCTGTATCAGCAACAGTGTGGTCACCGGGACTAGGGAAGTGATGGTCCCCCTGTACTCAGCATTGGTGAGGTCACACCTTGAGCACTGTGCTTAGTTTTGGATTCCTCCCTGCAACAAAGACATTGAGCTGCTGGAGCATGTCCAGAAAAGGGCAGCAGAGCTGCTGAAGGGTCTGGAGCACAGAGGAGTGGAGGGTCTGGAGCCTAATGAGGAGTGGCTGAGGGAAATGGGATTGTTTGACCTGGAGAAATGGAGGGCCAGGGGAGACCTTATCTTTTTCTACAAATACCTGAAAGGAGGTTGTGGTGAGGTAGCGGTCAGTCTCTTTTGCCAGGTAATAAGTGACAGGATGAAATGTCCTCAGGTTGTGCCAGGGGAGGTAAAGTTTGGATATCAGGAAAATTTTTTTCATGGAAAAGGTTGTCGAACATTGTAACAGGCTTAACAGGCCCAGGGAAGTGGTAGAGTCACCATCCCTAGAAGTGTCTAACTGCCTAAAAAATATAACAGAAAGAGTGTATCTTCCCCCCATTTTCTATAATTCAAATCTTAATTACAAAACAAAATCCAGCAACTTCACGCTGTATCCTTCAAGGGATATGTAATATTTTGGGCAAAACGTTGACAGAATTATGAACATTCTGCAAATGCCCTGTAGAATAAAAGTATTTTAATGATGGAAATCTCCAGAACATAAAGAAAAGGATACACTAGCCCTGGTAACAAGTGGTACATTAGTCAGTCCTTAGACTCCTCCTTCACGAGCCTCTGTAGTATGCCACTGTCCTGTGGGCTACACAGAACCTGTGCATGAATCCCACTCAGCTCTGCTATGGCAAGCAGAGGGAAAAAAATTACTTTCAGCTTTAGTGCAAGACTTTTTTGGTGGATAGGCAAGTAATGTTTGTTCTGGCTGTAGTATCTTTTTTAAAGGTTATATATTGCTTTGCCTGGAAACTCTACTAATGGTTGTGTGCGTGAGAAACTGTGACAGATGGATTACAGAGATAGGTAACACTGGTCATTTTTATGTACTTGTAATCTGATCAAAAATATTTCATTTTTATGTCTATGGATACTTCAAAGAGTAAAATAACAGGAAAAAAAAAAAAACAAACCAAACCAATCCAAAACCAAACCCCAAAACCAAAACACTCGCAGAAATGCAAAAGAATCTGAGAAGACAATTACATTATTTATACAAGTATCTAACTCACCTCAAAATAAGATTCAATTAAGTTTTCATCAATAATCATGCTTGGGTCTTGAGTATCAATCACACCATCATGTTCTACTAGTACTTAGAGCTAAGAAGTGATTTTTGTTTATTTACATGAAACTGGAGGGAGATTGGACAGAGCAAATTCATCCCTTTTGCATTGCCTTGAGTTTGACCACTTTGGTGAAACCTCTGCAGGTCCACAGCCCATGAGACTGCACCCTGCTCACTGTCACCATGTGGCTCTCTGCATGACTCTTAGGGTACACACTAAGAACTCTCCAAAACCTCCCCATGTGAATCTTCTGCAGGGGGATGTGACATGCTTTCAGTCTGGCTCAGAAGGGAGAGCCCACCTGATGCTAAAGGCACTTCAGCTAAAGTTAAAACTCCCTAACTGAATGCCACTTCACATCTCTGTGCTTATGAGATGAGTACCTCCTCTTCTTTCATCTTATGGAAAAGAAATCCAACTCATCTCTTCTTTCCTGTTTCCTCACCCAAAGAGCAACGGCATCAGCAAGGTTCTCAGAAATTTGTACACCTTTTTTTCTTCCTTTTTCAAAGAATCAAAAAGATTTCAGGGTAACTGTTCTCCAAGGAGTAGGCTACTTCTGCTCCTAACAGAAAAAATAGAGGGCAGATCCCTGCAAACAATTTGTTGCCTTTATTTTAAATTAAAGCACTTCCATTCTCAGAGAGACTGTTTCAGTCTGGATGTTGAGGCAATGTTTGTGTTGTTTCTTATTTAAAAGTGCTCATCCATTATCAGTCATGGCAGAGACTATGAGCACAGCATTATTTAGGTGTCTGCCTGGGGTGTATATGTGTGCATGAATGTGTCCTATTTTTGAGCTATTTTAACTTACGCTTCATATTCTAGTGCTTTCTGATAAGTAGAGTTTATGTCAGAATAATTGGCCTGAGGATTTTTCTTTCCAGTCCAGTACATTTCTGAGGTACAGCTACATGGGAGATAATGGAAATGCCTCTAGAGTATCTGTCTGACAAGGGAAATAGTAAGAGTAAGGAGTGAACACAAAACAGGGACCTTGTCAAAGAGTGTGCAAGTGAATCAGTCCAATCAGTCACTGTGGGTGACGTATCTGAACAAACTGAAGCTGACACAATGGTCAATTTGACTGGGGAAAGTATAATTTTGGATTAGGATGAACACCTTTAATCTGTCAATTGTGGCAGGTTTAAACCTGTAATTGAAAGAGCAGAGCACTGCTTTACTCCAGATGTCAGTCAAACCCATTCACCCTCCTCTGATCACTGATCAGTTTGCAGTCTCTTCTGCATTTACTGATTAGGCTCCTAAATATTTTCTCTTTTAGACAAAATTCGTTGCTCCCCCTAAAGAAAATATCAATCTAGTAAGGACAGCCCTTCAGAATAACACTTGGATTCACCTGATTTTCAAGCAGATGGTATTCAGGGCACAGGAAACAACAAAACAGAGTATCACCATGTGTTTAAGTGTAGCTCTTGCTCCCTGAATTGCTGCTTCAACTATAAAACACTACCTTACTTTTAGTTTGTTTGCGTGCCTGAATAGCATTAGCCCTGCCATTCCAGAATTGAAATCTCTAGTGTAATTTAGAATGGGGTGAGTTCTGCCCTGGGAGCACCACTCCCAGAAGATGGTGGAGTTTCCAGCCCAGCTTGCTTGTCCCACCTGTCCCAGTCTGAGACAGGTAAGTGAATGATTTCCATAGCCATCTTCCCCACAAACCTATCTGTGAATTTACAGACCAAGGATACTGACTAATGGGAAGCAAGTATATTTTAACAGCATCAGGAGCAGAATTACTCCGTCCCTGCCCACTTACATGCAGATGGTTCTGTGATTTTTCAAGAGAAATGGTCCATATGCTGCTCACAATCTCCTGAGACTTTTACCCCAACATCACCTCTTCCAATGTTTAGATTAAAGCAACATGAAATGGAGAATAAAATTGGCCTGACCTTGCAGTAAACAAACAGATAACAGAACAACTTGCTGCGTGAAAGTCTCTCCACTTCTATGTAGCATCTCAGGCAAACTAAAGATCAGAATCACAGAATATTCTGAGTTTGAACAAGGAATCATGGAGTCCATAGTCTCCTCATCTTAGCTCATGCTGCAGGTGAGACATGCCCCACTCTAGCATTCTTCTCTGAATACTGAACCTGACATTCTCCACAGCACTTTGAATTCTAGCCTCTTTAATTTTATGGTTATCACTGATA
Organism: Oxyruncus cristatus; assembly: GCA_013399855.1. NCBI lineage: Eukaryota > Metazoa > Chordata > Aves > Passeriformes > Cotingidae > Oxyruncus > Oxyruncus cristatus. Next base: position 232,225 of record VXAY01006167.1, read on the forward strand.
CTGTTGTTTTAAATGTTTGCTGCTGTTGCAGCTGTAGAGGCAAAAGGGGAGAGGAACCTCTTGTTATTCTTAACAGCAACCTTGCCTTTGTGAGGCAGGACACAGGGAAGCACTGAAGAGAGAAGCAGATTCCCATTTCCTGATAGGAAAAAATGCAATAAAATATTCTAGCAGGAAAGCAAACTCGTTTCTTCAGCATGTGAGGTTGAAATAAACAGCCAAAGAAGCATCCCACCCTCCAGAGCTTCTCAAGTGTAAATCATCCAAACTATTAGTTATCAATCCTCTAGTCTGTCATTATTCTCTGCCTGTCAGCTCCTTGTAGGGGCTGTCTGTTCCAGCCCTCTTGTGTTATTATGGTTGCCATGCCCTCCTCTCAGCAGCTCCTATCAGTTATAATGGAACAGTGAGAAGAAAAAGCCCACACTTGGGCTTCCAAATTATCAGGAATTAAAGAAACAACAACAAAATTGTTTAAGAAAACCCAAAACAAAGCAACAAACAGAATAAAAGGAAAACCAAAATGAGAGTGTGAGAGAATTTTGCAGTCTGTAAATGATTTCTGCTTCTGGGATTGCATACGTCATTAAGATTTATAGGTCAGTCCAGAGCTTAAACAGCAGATGTTTTCTCATTATTTATCTTCCTAGCTAAGGCACAACATTCCTTTTTAAGGAAATCTGCGTAACACATGCAGTGAAAATAGACCAGGTCCTACGATCAGCCTTTCTAGCCAGCTCACAAAGGATGAACTGAAACACCCAAAAAAGAGAAGTTTCATTTTACCCTTCATGACAGAAAGAAATGTGCTCATTAGAGTCTGATCCTGTGTCACGGTTTAGCCCAAAATGTCAAACAACAGAACTGAATTTTAGCTCTTATCTGGCTGTCCTCTGACTATAGTTAGGAACATTCAAAGTTTCTTGTAGGAAGTCTGGTTAGCAGACTTCTGCTTCTGCACCTCATCCCAGGACCTGGGTTTTTGAGCTTTAATCAAAAGAGCACTTTAATCAAAGTACTACTCTGAATAATATCACTGCTATATATGCTCTTCATAAGGCACAACCTGTAAGTGCTATGCTGCAGTCCCCCAAAGTGGTCAAACCATTGTCACTTCCACAGGCATCTCTCCTCATCAGAGCCTTTCTGGGCTTTTAACATAGGCAGTCAGAGAAATGAAGCAGCTTTCAAGGATCCACTTCTCTAACCACTGCATCCCTCTGTAGGCAAGTCAGTGGCCTGTTGGCACGTTGGCTTCTGTTGTGATGGTGGAAGGGAAAAATCAAAACAAACAAAATATTCGAACAACTTGAATTCTGAACTTTCTTCTCATGTTCCTTACACCAAAAATGCCTGATTCAGAACTACAGAATATTCTTTCATCATCTACCACCCTTCCAAAATATATGAGTTCTACACATTTATAACGTGCATAGATTTTGGCATGTACTGTTTGGTCTTTCTTGTCAGTGTAATTGGGCTGAATAGGAATCTCACATGCTCCCAAGGCAGCTGGGACTGTGTCTGACCTTGGAAGTCCTTTCTAACTCTGGGATCACAGGATGGCTTTTATGTGAAGATCCCCTTTCTGACTACTCTTCCCTGAAAAGATGCCTCTGCAATCCTGCTCCAGGCCTGAAAAGCACTGCGGAGACTGCTCATGCCTGAACAACCTACTCAACGCCATACACCTTCAGGATGACAGATTCACTTTAAAATTAGGAGCCATTAAAAGCAAAAGGAACACAGACTCGCACAGTGGCCTCGCTATCAAATCACACAAGCAGTAAAGTTCTTCAAGTAAAGCATCACAAGCCTTCATAATCCTCTGCAGAGTCAATGTCCCCTTCTTGGGACGCTATGGAACCTTCTTTCTCCTGCAGATGTTTAGGCACGGAAGGCAAGAAACCTTGGCCCTTTTCCCAAGATCTCAGTTTCTTAGAGAAGCCACCCAGTTTCTCAGCATTTTCAGGCAACTAAAGCTCAAATCCCATTACAGATGAACTGGAACAATCAGTTCCCTGGAGCCTGCCTGCCCCCTTTAGCAAATCTTTTGCTCTGAGAGATACCACTGCTGACATCCCCAGAAGATGTGATGATGAGGTGCAGTGTGAGATTTTAACTACAAGCAGGGATCTGGACAAGCTGCATTGATGGTCTGAGGCCAATTGTATGAAGTTCAACAGGAAGAAGTGTCAGGTCCTGCACTTGGACCACAACAATCCCAGTGATGTTCAAGATAGACTGGACCTAAGAGAGGAGTAGGAAACAAAAAAAAAACCCAAACCCGTACATCTGAGAAACCCATCCAGAAAACCAGCCACCTATAATATAGGACTAAGGTCCACTAAGGAGAGAGCTCCAGGGACAGCATTAGGCACAGGCACACACCTGTTTCCTACTATTTAGAATTGGTGCAGTGGTTCCTATGGTATTTAGCAGTGTGTGCAATCCTGGGCCCCACAACTTAAGAAGGATGTGAAGGTCCTTGAATGTGCCCAGAGGAGGGCACCAAAGCTGGTGAAGGGGATGGAAGACATGTCCTGTGAGGAGTGGCTCAGGACTTTGGGCTTGTCTAGTTTTGAAAGAAGTCTGAAGGGCAACCTCATTGTTCCTTACAGCTTCCTAAGGAGGGGAAGTGGAGAGGGAGATGCTGATCTCTTCTCCCTGGGATCCAGGGACAGGACATGTGTACATGTTATAAAGCTGCATCAGGGCAAGTGTGGGCTTGACATTAGGAAACAGTTCTTTATTGAGAGGGTGGTCAAACCCTGGCACAGGCTTCCTAGAGAGATAGTCTGTGCCCCAAACCTCTCAGTGTTTGAGAGGCATTTGGACAATGCTCTTAATGGCACGTTTTAACTTTTGGTCAGCCCTGGAGTGGTCAGGCAGTTGGATTCAGTGATCATTGTATGACCCTTCCAGCTCTATTCTTCCACTCTGGTCTGCCTCCAGCACAGCTCAAACAGAGATGGAGGCCCAGGCCTGAGCTGAGATGTGGCTCTTGGGTCCATGGCAGGGGGTGTGAGTGGAAGTCCCAAGTTAGTCATGATCATTAAGGCCTATTAGTGCCCTCAGGGCCCTGACATCCATCATGGGGAGTTGATCTGTCTATCTTCAGTTAACTCAGTAGCTTGACCTCTCAAAATGACCCATGGCAGATCTTCAGATTCCGTTGCACAACACAGTTGGAATTTGTTTAGATTAGCTGGATGGCATGACTGCCCAATGCATCTGACTACCTGACTCTCTCTGGGGAAGTATGATAGTAGTTCTATTCTTGAGACACTCATGATCTACTGGATTTTACTCAAGGTAGACTGCACTCTCTCTTTAGTCCCACAAATCCCAAAGTTTTCTCAGTCATTTGCAGAGCAAGTCACCCTCTGATTCTTGTCTTTAACCTCTTTCCTATGTATCTGCATAGTAGTTCAATGAACTGTAGCACAACGAATCTGTGGTGTCAGGCTATCCAAGCTCTGTTCCTTTATGTGAGGAGATAAAATGCATTAAAAACTGTAGAGTCAGTGCAGTGTGCCAGCTGCCAGTGTGTCCCTTGGAAAATATTTGCAGTGTTTGTTACTGACATGAAATTTCTCTTGGTAATTTGTACTGCTTATAGCTCTTCAGGATTCCTTCCCTCTTTGGCTACCCCAAAGAAATGTGCTATACGGGCCAATACGAGCATTCAGCTGAGCTGATCCACTCAAGTACTTTTCTGCCAGAAAGTGTTGTTTTCATCACCAATCTTTAACTCTTTAAAAAAAGATAAAAATCCCTGAGACTGTGTTTCTCATAAAGTCCACATTGCGTAAACAGTTGCCCCAGGTCCTGGGAACAATGGCCAGTCCACACATGGACTGCACCACAAAAGCTCACAGTGGTCAGGCCAGGGCAGAACAAGGACGTGATCTCTTTAAGGGACAGATGGTATCTCTTTAGCTAAACATTCTTCCACTAAGGCTGTTTTAATGCCCAGATAATTTTTATCAGCTTCTTATCACATTTGGGAGCCCAGCATGCTTCTGATAGAAGCTGTGTAAGTGCTTCCCAGAGAGCACTGTAGTTTCAGGGTTCAAGGCATCATATCAGCATGAAGAGGAGGTATGTGGATGTGGAGGGCTGGAATAAAAACAACACCATGCCATGTTTGCTGATTTTGAAATGTTCTTGGATGAATTTCCAGGTAGAATATAGACACAAGAACGTGGGAGGCCTCCTTCTTCCATACTCAGTTTTGCTATACATTCAGGGCCAGACTGTGAGCCTTTAACTCATCTATGTCTGTGCACTGTTTTGTAGGCTGACATGAAGGAGGTCTGCCACTGCTCTGAACAACTCGGAGATGCCTCACTGGCATCTATAGCATGGTATTAAGCCCAAGTTATCCTGGCTCACATCTGACTGCAAAATTCAGTGTAGACATGCAACTTAGCCTGGCACCCACTCCTAGGAATGCTTCCCTTCCCGGATACTTCTGCTGTGAGGACAAGGTGTTACTCATCCTCACTACGCATATCACAGGGTGCCTTACTGTTAGACTGTCAGGCAGAGCTGTCATCTGAAACCTCCAGTGCAGTGAGGCGATACAGCCCTGTGTCACTCCTCTTGAACTGTGAAAGTACCACATGCGAAACTAGTAGCATGACATCTGCACAGTGTAGCAATGCACCAAAGCACCTTTATGTAAAGAACAGGAGGTTGTTCAGAGAGAGCAGAGAGGAAAGTATGGGACACTTATGAAAGGCAAAGAAAAGTCTCTCTCTCTCTCTCTCTCTCTCTCCTTCTCTTTCTTCACCAGGGAACTGGCTCACACAGTACTACAATAACAAGCACTGGCAGGCTGCCCAGCATCGCTGTACTTTGGTTGTAAGTGAACTGTGAGGCTCAAGCAATCTTCTGGGAAAAGTTCACACCAAATGTATTGTATGTTATGTTTTCCCCTCATTGTATTTTTTTTCCAAAACAGTCTACTATATTCCTTCCCTGTTGCACTGTGGATTTCTTTAAGATCCCCATGAGCTGCCCTTTTTAAAACCAAACATTTGGGTAATCAAACAGATCTGTTTTTCAAAGTAACAGAGATAAACTAGTAATCCTCCTCTCAGAGCCAGCCTTCAGAATAAAACCAGAGCACAACTCACTAAATGGTGGTGGTTTCTGTTGTTGGAAACTTGTTTGCTTGGTTTTTTCTCTCAGATAAAGCCAAAAAGTTAAATGAGAAAAAAGTGTGCAATTACAACACTACCATTATCTATATGATGTACATCTTCAATGGAGTGGAAGCCAAAGCAGAGGAGACTTAACAGTAGTAGTGCCATAAAATGGAAAATGTTCCAAAAAGCATGTTCTCTGTTTTACCTGAACTTTTTTAAAAAAAAGTCTTACGTGGTTTTTACGTGATAGTCCTGGACACCTCAGAGATGCCAGCTGCAACTTCCACTGTAAGACACATTCATCTATTTTTTACTGTTTCTCAATGTGGCTTTGAGAGTAATAAACGGACATGTTTCTAAGTTCACAGAACCTATGAACACATTCGACATGATTTCTCTGACAAATCAGACCACAGACAATCAGTTGGAAACTGGGTAACAAACGTATGCCCATCCATACATGACCAGATCAAATACATATTCTCCATTGCCCTGCAAATACAGTTACTGGGAACTTAGAATTTATTTTGGGTTTAGTAACTAATTTTATTATTTCAGTGCCTAGAGGCCTTTGCTAAGCTTGGTATTGCATTGTGTTAGGTATTCTACATGTGCATAGAAAGTTTTTTCCTCAAAAGATTTAAGAGGTTCGTTTAGGGTCCTTTTTCAGGTGTGATGGCATGGTACAAAAAGCAAACTCACAGCAAACATGAAACAGTTCACTCAGCTTTAATTTGCAGTGGTATTGAGTACCTGTAATTCCCGGAGACCTTGGTAGGAGTTTTGGGTGTTCAGCACTTTTGAAATTCAAACTGAAGTTCCTTGCCATGCTTCTGACAAAAGGTCCTTAGAAATTCAAGACAGAAAAGACTTATGAGGTTATCAGGCCAAATTCATCCCAGAAGAAAACCCATTGAAGTCAATGAAATTTCACTGGGGATGGATTTACCATAGAAAGATTGATCCCTGTAGTATATTTAAAAGTGCTTTGTCCTATACAGTTTTAATTAGCTCTACATTAGTCAAGGTACTGTACCATTGTTTCAATCAGCTACCCTAGCAGAGAACTGTCTCTAGCTATCCTTGTCCACATTTTCCCTCCCACCCCCATCCCTTGCTGCCTCCTTCTCATCCCCTCATTATTTTATGTCTAATTTGGCTAATGAATTTCTCAGACAGAGTCTTCTTTCATGTTTGAGAAGGACCTTGCCTGTATTGAGGTTAAAGAAAAAAAGCAAGAACCACAAAAAAAAAAAAAAAAAAAAAAAAAACAAAAAAAAAAAAAAAAATATTTATACTGAGNAAAAAAGACCAGAAAGAAAGAACAAATTATTCTACTGAGAGAAGCAAAGGTGTCTATGAAGCTTTAAGATTTCCTTTGTCATTCTACAAATCCATATATATAGCTACTTTACAGTTTTTCACCCCATATTCTGCACTAAGATGGACCTGGGTACTTTAGTCTTGACTTTCCAGTTTCACCACTGACCAGCTGCGTTGTCAGAGCAAGTGGCTTCACTTTTCAAACCTCTGCTTTACCACTATTGCGAAAGCGACAGTCAAACACGTGTAAAGAATTTCTCAAGTTGCTACACAGAAATCAGGAAAGCATTTTAAGTTCTGTAGTGGAAAAGCACAGTAAGACAAGGCAAAGTACTGTTGCCATCAGTACTACTGTCTTTCTTTTTTTTTTTTTTTTTAATCCTTTCTCTGAGTTTTGCCAATTATTTTTTTACCTTCTCTAAGGAAAGTTCTAACAAGATTATAGGGAATTTGTAGTCTCTCTATGCTTTCAGTCATACAGTTGCAACTAAAACAACTGTGTCCAGAATAACTGCAGAAACCGTGGGTTCAGTGCTGCCTTCTGTCAAAGAAAAAAATGTCCACAACTAAGAAAAAAAACCACTAAACCCACATTGGACAAGTTACTAAATCCCATCTACATAAGCATGTGTGTGTTCACTCTGAGTCACTGTATCATTTGACCATGAAAGAAGCAAGACAGTTTGCTTAAGGAATGCCAGGAAGACCAGAATATAATTTAAACAAATGCCATGCTTTCAGTTTTCTTAATGCTCTTCTAAAACAGGCACACACTCACTTTAAAATTAACTCCAGATCTTAATTAAGCTTCTTGTGATTGTGCTGGGAGGGTTCCATGTTGTCTTCCTGTGGTCATTTCATCAGCCAGGGTTTTTCATGTAAGAATGTGCTGCATCCATGTCACAGCATGGGATCTCATCACAGACACCTGCTCTCAGCCTGTGAACACAGATTTTAATCCCCCTCCCTGCAAAAATGGTGACAGAAGGACATATTATTTAATTACTCATGCATGCTCTCCAAGACAGGGTCCACAGCTCCACTTGTTTCATATGGCTTGTGCTATTTTTGGGAGGTGATCAAATAGGGTGGTTGTTAAAAAAGGAGAAAGCTTCACAATAGACTTCTCTTTGCTATTTGATGAGAGCAATATATGAAAAGATTGGCAAGATGAGAACAGAGCGGGAACTGAAGAAAATCTAGATATGGTAAATCTAGCCATAAAATTATTTGTGGCTTTTTTCACTCTCACTGTGAAGATATGTAAGCTAAGCTGTACTGTGTAACTTCACTCTCCCCCACCATAAGACCATGAATAACAGTGATAACTGTGATAGCCACCTCTAACATACTGAAGAAGATTTTCCAACTTAAACCAACTTAAACCAACTTAAATTTACTAAAGCCTTCATATAAAATCTGCTGTAGTGGGTATGTTTCCCTCAGGTGCTAGAAGAGTAAAAAACCAGGATGAAGATGAAAGAAGAAATATAAACTTTTAGTTTTGCTTAAACAATGCATTTGCCAAATCGCTTCATCAAAATCATTCAGCAATTCCTATGAAATCCCGCCATGCAGCAAAGCAAAGCACAGCTAAATGAAACGTTATATGTTGTATCCGGCAAGCAATCACCATACTTGCATTCTCATTGCCCTCAGCAGCACCTGCATTCTTTGATCACAGTCCTTTTATGCGCTGCATGTATACAAAAGACTGAGCCAGCAATTAGCCATTCTAGCACTGGGTCCTGAAGTCTCTGCAAATGCTTCAGCCCTTTAATGAATTCCTAAATAGAAGGAAGTTGCAAACAAAGTTCAGCCTGTGTATTTTATGCCAGGTTCCCACAGCACTGTAGGTTTTTAGAGCTTAATTAATGACACTTGCATCCTGTATGCCTTCCAGAGTTTTAGTGGAACTTTTACTGGTCACTTCAAACTTTGACATCTTTTGGACAATTGTCCACAGAATATTGGGCAACCTCCCCAGTCTTTGGAAGGAAAAAACAAGACACTGCTGCCAGTCATGACTCATCTGTATTAATGGGATGAACAAAAACTGGGGGAACAAAACATGCATCATTTCAAGTAAACTACTCATCAGAAACCCTATGCATTGTATAGGAACCAAAATGGGTGATGAAAATTAAACCCACAGCCTAATATACCAGCATTTGGGAACTCTGCCAATGCCCCTAATTAAAATTTTGAACTAATCTCTTCAGGGAATCCAAGAAATTCTTTCAGAAAATGGAACATTCTTCTGTGCACATCCAACTACTTATCCTGTAAGAGGGAATATAAAAGAGATTGTATACGATCAGACAGAGGTCAGTGGAGTGGAAAGGACAGTGTGAAAGCTACAGGAAATGAGCCATCTATGAATGAAAATACTGGAATTCCTTCCTGAACTCTGACTCACATAACGTAAGATTTTGCTGGTCCTTGTCTAGGGATCATTACATCAATGGAAAGACTTCAATAATTTTAGAGGGATTTTAATCAGTTCCTAAAACAGGAGAATACAGGATTGGTATTTACAATAACAAGGTATGCCAACATGTCCTTTACCTTCTTTTCTTTTGTCATACCATTGTTAGAGAGCTTGGCAACGGTGGTTTGAGATAAATGAGAAGTGTAGAGGCTGGATTGGAGAGGGTCTAAGACAGCCCGTCTAACATTGGCTTATAGACAATAAATGCCACATTCAGTACTGTTAGAGATGCAATTAGACATGAAAGGAAGGAAAGAGTTGGTAATTGGTTGGTAAGTGGAGAGGGAAGGGATGCTGATAAGTATTTCTAAAAGGGAAAACCAAAATCTTCTTCATTGTTAATTAAAAAAAAATCCAGTGTCAGATTTTAAGAAGAAAAATACGGTGATAGGCAAGTGTGAAAGAGAGGGGGATGAGGTAATTAGAGCAAGTGTACAATGCTAGATTAGAATCTCATAAACCTGGAGAGTAAAAGAGACAAGATAAGTAGGAGTTACAGAGAAAGTCACAGACAGTAGGGAAACTGCATCATTTTTAATAAGTTTTGTCTTTAGAGAAATCAGCAGAGTCCTATAAAGAAAAATAAGTGAAGGCAGTATGAGAAAAGTACCAAGGATTAATCTAGGCTGACTCTGCAATGAGTTTAGGTATCTTTAGGTATGCAACTGAGCCTCATTGGTCAAGCAATCCTATACTGAGCTGGAGTTATTAAAATCTAAGGCTTTTGTTTGGCCAATGTGGAGCTACGGGGTTTAATCATTGATTGTCTTAAATATTCCACAGTCCCTGACACCCATGCAGACTGGCTGAATTTAAATAAAGGGAAATGGAGGCATGGGCCACCCTCTGCCTGGCTGTAAATAACTACATGCAGAGCAAGACAGTGGGGACTCAGTTGCCTCAGCTAAATCTTCCAAGTGAGCAAGATCTGCAGTGAACCCAAAAAGAACTTTATCTCTGATACGCTTGTCATTTGCAGTTTTGCCTCTTCTCTCCAGCTTAGAAACAACCAAAATTTCCTCTCTGCTACCTTTTCTAAGGGATCTTTCTGTAACTAAGCCATTTATGTGTCTATATTACATGTAATTCTGTGATGCCAGATAAGAGAGATAATCCTCATAAAGGATTTGTGGTATTACAGATTACAGCTTCCATTCATATGTTGTATGCATTGCCTTCAAGAGGCCTTGAGTGATGCTATAAGATCTCTGTGTTCAGATTACAAGATACTTGCATTCAGCACTGCCTTGTTATAGGTTTAGAAATACCAACAACACAGCTAAGTGGCTATCTGTTCAGATCCTGCTGTTCTCTTAATCCATGCAAAGGTAAAATACTATTGTGGTCAGTGGGATCCTTGCCAGGGTAACAAGTTTGAAACCATTTTCCTTGTATTTATTCAACTGCCATTTCATTATAAAATAAATAATAATAAAGTGACTGTTTGTAGCCAGAAGAATTTATTCCAGGAAGAAGTCATCTTTGTTTCAATCATAGTTTGTCCAAATTCATCCACAGTACCAAGAAAGGTACTTAATTACTGTGCCTTTTTTTTTT
>VXAY01006167.1:242781-288712 GCA_013399855.1 Oxyruncus cristatus
TTTTTTTAGTATCTAAATCTCAACATTGGTTTTTACTTATAGTTCAAGGGCTTACCTAGGGCTTAAAGACTTTTGTGGATCTACCCGAACGTGCCCTCACTGGGCCTCTCTCAGGAAAAAGCTGAATAACTACAGCTGAACTGCTGCTCTGAAACTCAGTTTCTCCATCAGAATGAATATGGCATTTATACTTCCAGAAGGTGGCAATCACTAGAAATATCGTTAGTTGCACTTCCTACGGTGCAACGGACACTCTCCTGCTGAAGGAACTGAATAATTTGGGGAAACACAGGGGAGTTGTGTTCAACTTCACAATATGACTGTTCTGATACAAGGCCAACTCTGGCTTCTAAGCCCAGAAAACAATATAGCCAATCTCTGTGATACTGGATGGTGTGAACTATTCACACAATGGCATATCCTTAGCACATGTGAGATATCCCTAGAAGGATCATAGCTGATGATAAATTTATACGACATTAACACAAATGTCATTTCCAATGTTCATGTGCCTAATTAATAGTGTATTTATGTTTCTTGAACATTGCAGTGATCGGTTTTTAATTTCCTCTCTGGTGAGAGCATTTAGTAGGGCGGGGGCCATTTATGTTTGCTCTCCAATGATGATATGTTAGTCTCTGTGGCAAAAATCTGCATTTTCTAGCCTCACCTACACTGATATTTTGCAGTAGGCAACAATCAACCAACAAGAGCCGTTTTCAGCATAGAACAGTGATCTACATCTTAAAAAAAGTCTGCACTTCTTGATTTCAACTACTCATAAAGTGAAGTATGTAGCATAATTTTGCTACTTACAAGCAGGCAAACATCTAATGGAAATACACCTTTAGTACCTTGTGTCTGCATGATTTAGGATGTCACAGATCTCAGATGTTCGTTGTCTTCCTGACTCCCCTGGCTGTATTGAATTTACCACTGCGACAGCCAAGATGAAGCAGCTGACTGTGTGAGCATTCCATGTTTCCAATACACAGCAGAGCTACTTAGCTTAAATCACCACTGACGGGAACTAACTTCTTAAACAGGTTTGAACTCGATCCTTGCTGAGCACATCTGACTGTGCCCCAGATTGCCTAGTTCAGCTCAACACCAGCGCACGCACCCTATTATCAGCAGCAGGAGCTCTGCATCAGTCAGCAACTGGCAGACAGGCCCCTGGGGACTTTTCTAGCTAAGGCTAGTGCAACCCTATGGCTGCTTCAATATATTCTCCATGCACAAAAGAGGACATATCTCTGTGCAAATGTTGTTATTGCACAATGGGTGTCATTGATAGCAGGAAAGAGACAATGCTTGGGAGCTGGACACGTTGTTCAAACATCATTCCAGTCTTTTTATATACTCTGATTAAGGCCCTTTACTTAGAACTGCCATCATGCTGTTGCTGGGTGCTTTGAGTGCACAGAGAATACGTGAAATCTCTTTTTACCCTCCTTTAAAGGGTGCCTGAATTTCTAGAGTTTGTGGTATTCTCTTAATGTAGATTCTGGCTTATCTATATAACATACAAAAACAGGCAAATCTGTAGTACCCATCTTTTCAAGCATTAAAAACATTTATATTAGACCATATTAGCCCATTCAGTTTCTCCACTACATTTCCAGGTCATAACCCCACTGTTGTCAGCATTACTTAGCCCTTGACACCGTAGCAGTATTTCTTCGGTAGTGGCAGACGAGACTCTTAGGCAACCAGGAAATCTAAAACAAAGGAAAACTGTTACAAGGAGAATATGGGACAGACAGAGGAGCAAGTGGAACTAACAGACTAAAGGCCCAAGGGGAAGAGATTAAGTGAGGCAGAGAATAAGGCCAGCAATATTTCAGAAGATTTTCTCCCAGCACAGGCAGCAACAGCAACTGCCAGTACTGCCAGGGACAGTGTCAGATGAAGCAGGAGTTCACCTGTTGTCAAAATACAGCACCAGCATGGGGCTAAAGTTATTAGCATCCCATGTTCAAAACGATACCTAACTAGGCACAGACAGAACACATGACTAACTGAAGGGAATAATTTCCTAAACCTGAATGTCTCTTTTACATTCCTGTCTCTCCCACACGACCTATGGTGCCTCTACCATCCCTCTGCCAATGCCCCAGATACCTCAGATCATTACGTTGAGGCTGCTGAATACTATCCCCTGTGTCCTGTTTTAGGCTTTGACCCCTTGCACCTCACCCTCAAGGTGAGATAGAACTGCTCTGTGATGACCCAGATGGTACCTGCAGCCCTCTGATGGATCTAACCCAGGGTAGTGGGCGGCTCAGCTCCCTGCCTGGATCAACCACATGGCCACCTCTAAGAGTTTACAGAAATCCCTGCTTCTTGTCACATGTGCACTTGAATGCAAACTGTGCAGCTGAGCACTGTCGTTTCCCACAATCACAGCTACAGGACTCAGAAGAAACAGTGCAACCAAGCACCAGGCATCCCCCATCACCATAACCATGGGTTTGAAGCCTTGCCACAACACAGTCTCCTTCCCCTGCCCATCCTGTCTGCTTTTACCTGGCCTCTTTCAGTCACTGCCACTCCTCTCTGAAGCTCTCAAGTACCATCGACAGGAATGTCTGAGGAGGTGAGGTAGAAGCACCTACAACAATTAAATAAACAAACCAATAAAGCAATAAAAAGACAAAGCCGGAGAACAAGGGGTACATGAGCTGTTTGGAGGCTCCAAGGCCAGCCCATAGAGTCACTCAGTCTAGACTCCAGATGTGAATACAGAGCCTCAGTGAGAGCAACACGGGACTGCGTAAATATCTCAGCCAGATGTCTCAGGGCCCAAGCTACAAATCCTCACAAATGGTGACAGAGTTGGCTGTTGCTGCTTGTATAGCTCTGCTTCCAAGAGAATCACTGGTCATTCAGTCAGCAGCACTTCATTTTTGTTGCCAGATGGGAGGGAAAACTAGGCTCAGAGTTGCAGTTAGTCTCATAGCAAACTCAGCAGCCGGTGGATGGGTCATGGAGCCCTCTGTGGGTACTGAGGTTAGCTCAAAATAGCAAACTGGGAAAAGAGCTGAAAAGATTATAGTAAACACAAAAGCACATGATCCTAAGCTCCTAAATAGGCTAAAGTAACAGGCTGCCATGTTAGGCACTTGAATTAAAATTTAGATCTTCCAGACTCCACCCATTTGATCAACTAAGTTTACAGATGCTCAATGTTACATGATGGAATTACCTTACATTTCAGTTTCCGGAGATATGTGATATACTGCCTCTAAGAAGCTTGATGCTTGTATCGGCACTTCCACAAACTAAGCATTCCTCTGCCCAATGTTCATGTTCCCAGAACTTGTCTCCTCAGTGGGTGCCTCACAGAAAGCACCTGGAGGGAACATGACTACCATCTTGTCTATTTGCAGCTGGATCTGTCCCTTGGGAGGCTGGAAATTAGTTTCAGCTCCCTCTTCTGTCTGAGTTAAACCAGAGGACTCAGCCTGTCTCTCCCAGGAAATGTGTCTAACCACTAGGCTAGTGCTTATTTCAAACCAAAATATAGTGTATTTCAAACCAAAGCTTTCCCAGTCTTTTGTATTTATCTCACACTACATAAAACAAAAATAAGTATTTATTGCAGCAGGGGATAGGACCTAGGGCTCTGCAGTAAAAGTCCTTTTATAGTCCACTCTGTCACTGGCCCAATTTAGAATATACCAATTTATGACCCAGATTCTCTTCAGCAAGTCACCAGAGTTGGAACTGGCTGAATAAGGTATGAGATGATTTGTAAGCAAAAGTCCTGAGTTGAGTTACTCTGATTCACGAAGATGATATTATTTATGATTTATTGTTCAGACATAAAGCATGAACATGTTTTAGGATGGCCAATAATTGTCCCAAGATTTGCAAAAGGATTGTTTCATTCTCCTCTTTTGGAGTACCAATAGGAAAGTCACTCATACAGTATGAAAGATGAGCTTTTGAATTCAACAGCCCAGAAAAACTTAACAAAGAGAGAGGTGCTATCATATCGATCTCCTTCCTATTCCTCTAGGTGCAGTTACATCCTGAGGTTGGGCCCACTGGAGAAGTATCTAAAAAGGCCATTGTTCCTCTCTCCTCTTCAGACCTAGGCTCACGGAGATAACTTGGAGTCAAAATAGATTAGGACAAATTGCATTACTTCACACTCACCACAGCCTAAGAGCTCACCTATAAGTAGGAGCTGATGCAGTGTGATTAGTTAATCTGCCATGGCAAACTGCTTGGGACTGTGAGCCCCAACTCACAGCCACTTTTCTCTCATTCCAAAGGTCCTAACAGAGGTCAGAACTACCAAAAGATATTCTGAACAACACCAGGCTCCCATAGTGGTACATTTCCCATGAAGGTTGCAGGGACATACTCTGTTTAATAACTGTACTACATCTGGCTCCCAAACCATTGCTGGGATCCACTTAGTTCTAAACAAAATATTTCCTGAGCTGCCACATTCAACCCTGGGTCTAAATCAGATTTATCTGAACTGACAGGTACATAGTTTTACGGTTTCATTAATTTTCCTCCCTATCCTGAACAACATAATCCCCCAAAAACATAGTACAGAGACCTGTGCTGGACACATACATCCTTTTCCTTATTATTCTGCACTTTCTAAAGAGAAAAGGCATTAAGTGTAATGGTCTAAATAATGGTTAATGCCACGATCTAAGCAAGGGTACTCAACGATTTGTCCAAGCACATCGTGCTATTCTTCCACCTCTTTGCTAATGAATGCACAGCATAGCCATGGCTGATAGCTAAAGGGGACATTTCTTCTGGCAGTGCCCTCTGGGTCCGTTAGGCTGGCTCATCCAGCAATCGTGTTGGTAGTTTGGAGGTTTTCCCAGGATCTTCTGCGGCTGGGGATGCTACGGGCCATTTTATTAAATGTCAGTGCCCATTGCAGATTAATTTTTGGGGGGAAAAAATCAACCTTTGAATATTTTTTTCCTTCTGCTCCACATCAAAAGCAAATCTATTTAAAAGTCTTTTCAGAGCTGGTCCTTTCTTTTGGAACGAGAGTCATACCTGTAACCCTACTGTGAACCACTGGCTTTTCCATACCAGGAGATTGCAAATTTTCCGTGTCTTGCCCTTGAATCATCAGCAGTGTTGCAGCCCCTCCTCCAGCACAGGCTCTGATCTCACCTCTGACTCATAAGTGCTAGATCCAGTGGGTAAAGAGTTAGCCAGCAAGTAGACAGAAACATAGGATAAAGTGTAAACTTTCCTCCTGCAGCACAGCTCTCAGGGAGGGGGGGTTCATGTAGATCAGTAAAAAAGTAGGTGTTGAGATACAATTTTGGAAGAGGATGCAGAAGTTCCAGATTCCATATCTCTGTCCCTGAGAAAATCAAGTCTCTCCAACCACAGATCACAGCACATTCCTATCTGTGGAAAATCAGATTTATTTTGCCATTCATGCAAGTGCAGTTGCCACCTGAGAGCCTCAAAACTGCATTCCTCAATTCCTGTGGCCACATCAAATTTTTGGGAAGCCATGAGTAACCATTATCAGGAAAATGGCGCTTCATTTACTCTTTGACTCTCAAAGAATGTTTTGTCTTCCTCTCTGTTTTGTGGAGTGCTGTCAACACTTACAGTGAAGTTTATTGTAAATACACAATAATAACAACTGCACACATTCATCTCTGATTCAATTCCTATGTAAATTTATGTTAATATGTATGCAGGTCATGTCTGCCCCCCTTGGTCCTGGAAAGTTGTCAGAATGACACATGGGTTCTGAAGAGGTTGCGTACTACTGATCTGTAGTTTTTGTATAGCATTCAATAACTGGCAAACCAACAAGAGACTGTGGATATTTCTCTTCATTTTTGCTGGATAAATCAATGGCATCTACTGGAGTCCAACTACTTTAACTAGGTTAACTAGGACTCCTCTAGAGTCTAACTAGAATTAAAAAGAAGTCTCTAAATCCCAACTCTAAAGCCATAACCTGTCCATTTTTATTTCTATTTCACAACAAAACAAGTATTCACTGGTGGGATCTTTTGAGAAAAGCACACAGAGGTGGTTGCAGGAGCATCTTGCCACTAAGCTTTCAAGAACTGACATGCTGTTTAAGAGATTTTTTTCTCCCTAATATTTAGTAACCACTAAACTAATGCCTGGAGTTTATGGATAGTTCTCCCCACTTTTTGCTGACTAAATTAGTGCATTTCTTAAGAGAGCTCGAATAGGGTATTTATTTTATTCTTTCATTCTCAGCCTCCCTTTTTGCTGTTTTAACAAGGAAAAACACTGATTTTCCACCTGTGTGTGCAGCCAGAGCCACTCTGAGCACCAGTGGTGAGGTAGCTGGAGTGCTACAGTTGGCTGTTCTTTGCTTTTCTGCCACTGATGTTTGGCTAGGACACTTTCTGGTCCTTTGCTGTAAATAGAAGCTAATCTTTAGCTCATCCCATGACCGAGTCCCTGTAAGGCTCACAGCCACTTCTCAAATAATCCCAATGGGACATAAATTCGGGCTACAAGAGATACACGTGCTCTTTGCACAGGGATGAATTTCCGGTAATCCAAAAGGGGTTGGGAAAATTGCTGTCAGAAACAGTGGGCGCCACAAATGTTGGCTAGGAAGATGCACCAGACAACAAAGGTCTAATTGCCAGAAAGTGTTTATACTCCTGTACTTCACAGCTGAGGACGTGGTCCTGACCTTTGATACACAAAACAAATTTGTTCTTCAGCTGTAAACTCAGCTGTGCTTGGAGGGTAAGACTGTGCCCAGAGCTGATAAACGTGGGAGCCAAGTTCAGAAGTAAAGGCAGAAGTCTCCTGACCAAAATCACTTCCACCTTAATAATACTTAATGGATTTAGAAGGTCCATCATTTTTGGGAGGGAAACAAAAATCCCCAAACCACAATAAAACCAATGAATAAAAGCAGAGTTGTACCTCATACAGTGATGAGAAACTTCAGTCACCATTTATTTCAGGTCTTTCAGCTGGTTTAAAGACTGGCACCAAGAAAATCCCTTTCTTCTCCAAGCTCTTCTCACTTGAATCTGGTTCAGAGTCTTATTTTACTCCACTTTTTTAATCTCATTTTATTGAAGGCAAACTTAGTCCCAAGAGCAAAACAAGTAAAATAAAAACAGATAAAGCCTGGAAGAAATCTGTATTTTTTCACTGAAATAGAGCCCCATGTCAGACAGCTTTCCACACACCTTGCTCAGTGTAAGTAACATTATGGCATCCCATCAGGCCCATTCAGACCAGGTTGCAAAAGTATTGTGGCTGGGATCCAACGCTGCCTTCCCTGCCCCTGGTAGCTGTTGGTGGTGATTTCATCTTAATCATTTTCTCTCTTTCCACCTCTCATGCAGCTGCCTGCCTGTCTTGATAGGACCAAAGTGTAGCTCATGGAATCTATATGATAATCACAAAAATAGTTATTTCTGTTGAAAAATTGATTTAATTCCCCCTCTAAACCTTTGTGGATTGCCAACTGGGGGTGTGAAACCAGCTGGCAAAAGATGCGTTCATTTCAATTGCATGACTTTCACATACTGCAGCTTCCTGACTTTAAATGGTTCCTCCCCTCTCTAATGAGAGCATCAAGGCCTTGATTAACAGCCCTCACTTTAAACAAAGTTTTGAAGTTTCTTTTCGTGGTAGCTTCTCTGGGGATATCTGACAGCCTGCTCAATCCAGGGCAGCAGAATGCCTCTTCTTTCACAGCATGAGCGTTTGTCAGACGTACCAGGAGTCAGGCTTGGTGAAGGTTTGTATCCCTGAGTACTCTGCAAGTAACTTGCACAACCGCGTGGGAAGGAAGCTTGAAAGTAGTACTGGAAAAACAGTGAAAAACTAATTTCATCAATGTTTTCAAAATGCAAAGGCTTGGAATGGACTCTGGTTTACTTTTTTCAACTCTTTTATCTCTGTTCTTCTAAAACACAGTTTTATTTACTGAAAATCTTGTCTTCAGTACCTTGTTTTTAATTGTTTTAGTCTAAACAGGATTTTAGAGAGATGACTAGGTAGCATGGAAGAAAAGCCTAATATGATTTTTGAGTTAATCACAGAGAAGGGAATGGCTACCTCTTGTGAAAGAGTCCTTCAAGCCAGGTAGTACCATCTGAATCAGAGCCTGTAAATGGTCAAATAGTGATTTAAGATGTAAATATTGAAATCAAAGTTATTATGCATGGAAAAGATCTATTTGCTTGCAGACTCTGGCTTCTCAGGCTGTTTGAGTAGAAGTCTTGAGTGGATAGTAGATGAGGCCTTGAATCTGGACTTAGAGAGATTGTAAATGGGCTCTATGAGCATGCCTGCTCGTAAAGGACTGCAGCATACATCCTCCCTGGTCACGGGCCAAGATGCTCCCACTTTTGTGACCTTGCCTCCCCTTGGAGATGGGAGAACAGCAAGGCCCTTCCGGTGCAAGCTTACTGACAGTACTCGAAGTTATGTCTAAATTGCAGCCATACGGTGGTTGCTGTGTAATGCAGACTCCCGTGTACCCCGAGCTAGATTTCACTCCTCTGTGAGCCAACCACAGCTGTGTCAGTGAAGAGCTCAGCAAACCTACAAGAAAAGGTACAGCTAATTCACGTGTGCTGAGTACTGCCGTGCCGTAACTCAACCGGCATTTCAACTGATTTAAACCTTACTGGATGTTTTGGTGCCAGACTGCTGTCCTTGTGGTTGCCACATGCGGGAAAACTGGCACACTGTTACTAACTTAACAACCCCACAAGGCATGACTGAGTCTTCTGGGATTTTTGTTTAACGTTTATATGAAGTTTTGTTGCGGTTATACATGGCAGTCAGAAAGTTGCATTTACTTTCAGCCAACACATGAAAGGAAATACTGAGGTCTTCAGGAGATGGAGGGAAAATGGAGGGAGGAGGGGGGGAAACCAATCCCAAACAAAAGCTATCATGAAGTTGATAGCATAACTAAACTAAAAAAGAAAGAAAAAGAGAGTGGAAAATTCCAGTCACAGAAGTCAGAAGCTGCAGCTTTCTTGCAGGAAACGAATACACTGCATCTCATTTCTGCTCTGCCTGCTGATACCATCTAAAGAAAATCTATCACCAGTTGAAAGAGAGTTGCATTCATTGTCAATGCATTCCACCACTTTGGTGTCTCAACTTTCAAGAGTTTATTAGATGCACAGTCATGGAATTTTCTTTGAAATAGGAAGAAAATACAAGCTCCTTTATTGCTGCCTTATACAACCATTAAAAACTCTCTTTATATATTAATTTCCCTCCATTTATTTCTTCAGCTATCAACGAAACTATAAGCTTACCTTAAAGAAAATTGTGGCATATATCTCTCTATATATCCCCACCTCCTTGTATAGATACAGACACACCCCCTCCCCCCAAAAACATACATACATACATATATATACACATAAACACACATAAAGACTGATAGTGAATAGCAGGATTTACTGAAAAGCAAGAAAAAAACTAGCATATTCAGAAACAGGAGAGAACTAACACTTGATTATTTTAGTATTGCAGCTTAGATGTTAGAAATACTTTACATTTCATTCTTCTTCTGCCATAATTCTGTTTCTATGATTATGAAGTTCTCTTCTTGCACACCTCTTCTTCAGGAAGACGCGACTGAATTGGGAAACTCACAAAAGATCCGACCAGTTTTGTCTAGAGGGGAAGAATAACATTGGAGTCAAATGACTGAAAAGAGCAAGGCTAAAGTAAAGCTAAGAATACAGCACAGTCACTGAAGAGTGGTAACAGCTCCGAAGCCTTTGTCTTTGAACAGAAGCTGAAAAGCACACTTAGGTTCAAGCTAACAGTGGCAGACTGGCAACTCGGTGAAGTCATTGCACGTATCCCCAACTAAAAAGAGTTTTGGTCCAACATTAGGACTGTTCCTGTGCTATAGTTTCTTACCATGTAATACCTCCCTCCACACATATTTGTTTCTAGCACCAATATGGATGCAAACTGCACTCAAGGGAGAGGTAGGACAGAGAGCAGAGCATACTTGAAAATTGATTTAACAGGACTCCATCAAAGTTGGTGTCAGCTCTTCCATCCCTAAGACTTAAAAAACAGTAGGTTTCTGATCATCTTAGAAGACTGTTCTCTCATCATTTGAGATTAGAAATGTGTACAAGAGTCATAACAGTACATTCAATTTTCACCTAGGGAGTTCCAAGCACAATGAATAAAAAATAAAGAAAATCACCTGCAAGTAATTGCTGGACCTCATAAGCAGAGCACAGAATTGTTAATCCAATTAAAGATGATAAAAGCAGGACTCTTCTTCTGGAGAACCTGTGAAGTCACTGCTTATGAAGCATCATTCAGTCCTCATTCTCAGCCAAAAACGATAAGAAGCAAAGCTGCTCTGCCTCTTCACCAAATGAAAAACTTTCATCCATTAATACAACACACAACCAGAGTCAGCACTGCACTAATGGACTTTGCTACTGGCAGGGATGCCATGAAGTCCGTATATGGTTCAATACTAGAGATTTTGTACTGTGGAACACTCTTGGTACACTGTTAGTGGAAATATTATAGTCTGAAGTTCCAGACCCAAGGCTGTACGTACCGTTTCTCTTAGCACTTCATTATGTACAAAAGACAACTGTTATATAAACCAATAAAGACGTACATATCCCAACCCAGACAACAAGGAAGACATGCAAGTAAGTCCCACATGTAATTCAGATTGAAACATTACCCAATGTGGCAGGCATCCCGTGATTCTAACTAATAAAAAGAGCATTTCAGAGTTTTCACCAGAAAAAAAATGGAAGGAAATTAAATACTACCTCAACATCTTGAAAGGATACAATGATGTCTCCAGGATTTCTTCCTGAATTAGCAGGGCTCCTTGCCTTGGTTGGATAGCAAATGCACTTTTATAAATCCATGTGTGCTCAGACATCTGTAACATAACACAGTTTATTCCATAGCCAAAAGACATTCTTACTTTCCCTGACTTGGAAAGGGACAGTTCAGGTTGATATCACGGACCTTTTGTGTCTCAATAGACAACCCTATTAAAGCAATGGAGGCAACACATAAATGGTGGGAAAGGAGGAAAGTAAGTTTTCATGTCACTTCTGTAACCCTTTGGAGAATCTCACTAAATAGCATCTTCTTCACGTGTTGGTTAAACTGGGCCTGAAATCTCCCCCCCTAAAAAATCAGTGTCTTTTGTATGAGCTTGTTTTGGTTGCTCTGTCCTAAGTGGAACACCATAAAAGTGATAGAACGTCAGATCCTCCTCAGAAACATAATTTTGTGTCAGAGGATCTCAGAGCTAAACATTTCCTATCAGACACTTTATTCCCAGAGGAACCTGGCTTTCTGCAAGGGCCCTTTGTAGTCCAGCTGGATGTCATTACATAATTAAGCCTGTGAGCCAGGAGGTAGTCTTGAGCATGGCAATTTTACAATGTAAGATCAAACTATTATTCTTCCTTTCAAAAGACCTAGTGCCATTTGTTGTAATGCCTTTATGCAAGGGATCAAATACAGTATTGATTATTCATTATTACCTTTAAAGAGGTCAGGAAGCTTCTGGAATTCAGAAGACTTCTGGGGATCTGAAGCAATATAAGGCCTCAGGGCTTGATGACTCATCTTGACCTGAAGCTTTGAAATATCACCTGCTGTCTGGATTGTTCCTGCTTGCTGCCTGCGATTTCAAAGTCTCTCTCTCTCCCTTTTTCCCCCCCAAGGCATCAGTCTTACAGACATTGCCAGATCAAGAGAAGCAAAGAATGCAAAAGAAAGTGAAAGTGAGAAGACCACGAGTTGGGAGCCCAGCTGGTATGCATCTGCTTTGCTAAGCTTGAATTGAAAATGAGTATCATTATTCTTGTTCTGCGTGCATCCTACTGTGTTTGGTTATTGCATCACATAGAAGAGGCAATAGGCATATCCTGTGGCTAAGTCCATTGTGTTCAACATGGGTTAACTAACTGTTCAATACCCTAACAGAGGGAGTTTTTAAACCTTTCTGTGCCATCTTGATCTTTAGGCATGTTCAAATGGAAGAATGTTTAGAGGAGAATGGGATGTCATTATGTGGAAACCCTGACAAATTTTAAACACTATCTTCATCAACTGAAGCAAAAAATCAATGTCATATTAATCTAGACACTGTATTAAAAGTTTTCATTTTCAACAACATTGCCTGTATGTTGTAGAATAAACCTCCAAGAGTGCTTCTTGGCAGATGGTTAAATATTTAAGTAGTTGGCTACAGAACTTAAAAAATTGAGATAATTAGAATACTTGAAGCAGTTAATATTTATTAGTCATGAAGAGTTTGACAGATTGGATGTTTTCCTACCCACACGTTCTCTAGCTGAAAAAAAAAAATAAAGCCCTTATCTTTCATTCTACCGAAAGCAAGCTTTGATATGAGGCAGAAGCAGACTTGAAGGCACGGACTTCCCAGGTTACTCAGTATGAGAAACTGAGAGTAGTGGCTACCACCTAATTCAAGAACAGGCCAGAAAAAACCCCATGGGAATGATAAGGTCGTTGTGGAAATGCACAGAGTTCACCCTGGAAAGTGCCCAAGATTGAAACCTGGAGACTGACTCCTCTGTACTGCTTCAGCACCACTTCAGCTTTCACTATAAATTATGATATCTCTAGTGAGGTTGCCAGGCTACTCCAGTCACCGGGGATTATGAGAAAACCCATTTTCTATTAGCTTTGCCCCTTCTGTTGGCCTTCCTAGCAGGAGAGGGGATGCACGGAGCAAAGGCAGACCAGCTCTGTGGCACTCCAGAACTACATTGGAGAAAACTCCTTAAATAGTGGAGTCTTGGCCTCCTGTCCTTAAAATGGTAGACTGGAGGCCAAGAACCAACAGATTACTAAGGCTGCTCTAGGGTCCAGTTTCACCAAACATGTTCTCTTTTATCAGCCCAGAAATTTGACTGAAAAGAAGGACTGGGACACTTGCCTAGGCATGCTGGCTGTCCCACAGACAGGTCCAAGCAAGAGCAGTTACATGCTTCTCACTAGGCTGCAGACATCCAGCGCTGCTGAACACACCAAGGAGCAACTCAGTGCTTCCCACACCAAGTCAGGCCAATACAACTGCACTGAGCCAACAGCCAGAACAGAGGAGCTCATCCAGCCTGCTGCCTAGGAGGGACACAGGGGCATCAGCACAGCACATACATCGAAGATCTAACGCATTATCTGTCTGCCAGATATGTAAATGTTCAAGCAGTATCTGTGCATAGGCAAAGCCTGAAAAATGGATGTATATGTTACTAATGTATAATAGAGCAGCCACATGAAACTCTTACCTTGTCAGCAATTAATGAAAAACATGAAAGTACCGCCAGTGTTATACTACGTAGCTGACTAGGCTAGAAAGAAACCCATCTCCATTATATCTTACCTCTCTTTTCTTAATAGTACCACTGAACGGACAGTATGTGTCCCAGTATGAAATCCCTTGAGCTCCTTTACATTCAAAGACAACAAGTAATGACATTTGCTTGTACCCACATGCAGTGTTAAAAGGAATGGGTGCACAGGATCAACTGTGGCAGGCAGGGGGATGAGTGGAAATAATTTTCATCGGTGTCTCCACAGCAAGGCCAAGGGCAGACAGTAGTATGTAATATATTTGCTCTTACCCGGTACAAACCAGGAGGGCAGGACCAGCTGCCTTGGCAGGCTGAACACACTCCTGATCTGGATTCACTTCAGCACTTCCCTCAAGGGAACCCAAGAGAGAGATCAGAACTCAGCCTTGGATATAAAACTGTGCTCCTGGTACCTGGAGCAGAGCGATCTCTCAGCTACATACTCCCTTACTGTGGTCAACAGAGATGAATTGCTGGACTTACTGCAGAGATTTTCCTTCTCCTACAAAAAAATTTTAAGGGCCATCCATGTCCTATACAAAAGGATAGGGTATATTTTTCATTAATATGAAATTTATTAATATGACTTTTGAGATATTTTTCCAGTGCCTTCTTGTCTAACAATAGCAATTTATGCTTTATTTATCTAATTGCTATAGTGAGAGCGTAGGAAAATTATTAGGGTTATGAGATACAACAAGCACAAAACCTGTTTTAGATGAGCAAACACTCAGAAATTTCCAGCTTTTTCAGGCTTTCTTTAATTGCTAAAAAAGCATGTTGGAGAAAATCTGGGAAAATTTAAATACCCTTCCTCTTCAAGAAGGGATCCACAATCCTTAACGCTAAGAGCACCATCAAGACTCATTGCAAACCAGAAGACAAGAATAGAACCCAGCAATAAAAAGAAGCCACAGCCTTTTGAAAAACAAATATCACAGGATTCCGCTACACATCATAAAGAAACAAAACCGAAATGAACCCACATTGTTTCCTCTTCAAGTACCCAGAAGAAAAATCTGCACCTTAAAAAGGTTTGACCTCAATATAAGCCATAATGTAAAAATGTGAGGATCTTGGAAACTTGTGCTTTTCCTGGATTGAGGCCCAGATTTTGTAATATATCTTGCCTGTTACTATTTTTCTTGCTTCTTCCAAAGTAGAAAAGGCTCTTTTGAAGAAATGTGTTTTCTAGACACTTTGATACACCAGAATTGGGGTCTGTTTAAATACTTCAAGTTTGACATATATACGCATATAGTTGTAACATTTTGTGGATATGAGCCAACATTGCCTTGTCTGGATCCAGTTCTTACTATCATTATGTTGTGAGACATTAGACAGAGTGGTCTCTGCTCTAACATGTAGGGTATACATGCCATACTACACCAGGCCAGGCAAATAATAGTAAGACTGTCAGCTTGTTGTGCCTTTATCTTCTTCCCCAGAGGTTTAATGAGCAGCACCTGGAAGAATGTATGCCCGTATTGAAGTCTTCTGCTGAAGTGAGAAGAGGACTGCCAGGACACAGTGGTAGTGTATCACATCTGCTTGGAAAAGGAACCTTCCCCCACTCCCTGCCTCCTTACTTCACACGAGGAAATCCATCACTAGTTCGATCCAGTGTCTATCAATGGTATGAGTATTCCCTCAGAGGCTGTTTTGCTGGGCTGGCCCCAGTGTGCTATTGCACATTGACCTGCTCTTCAGTTCCTGATGCTTTCCAGGCTGAGTTGAAGCTGCAGCTACAAACCATTAAGCTTACTACAAGATGTACATGAACTGTCATGTATATCCCTCTGCTTACACTTTTTTGGTATCTAGCAGGTATATATGCAAATGTTTTCCACTGTGCTATCTCATGCTAGTTGACTAAGGGCATCAGAGCAACTGAGAGACAAAGTCTGATTAATATTTTTCCTCCAGATACACCTCTAAATCAAGCTAGAAGGGGGCCAGCCATACAATAATTCATGTTTACTAGCCCCATTAAAATTAATTCCTGCCATATCTTATCAAACAATCATCCCCGAGAGAAAGTTTTCCCTATTGGAACATGCGTAAGTCACTCTAACTTTTGTGGCTGTGGACTGAAAGCAATTCTTCCCCCACCTTCCAATGTTTGCTCAGGTGCAGTTTTGTTTCCATGTGAGCTGATTCAGGAGAACCTGCCTCAACCAGCAAGCTAACAGGAGTCACCAACCAACTTGCACTGACTGCAAACAAAGTCTTCATCCCAAAAGAGTCGACTACATAAAAGTATACTACATCAAACCATCTTTGTATTTGTGACTTACTTTAAGTCCTCAGGTGGTTTGCCTTTAAGGATGACTACATTTTTAATCAATCCACATGGCATGCAGTATGTAAAGTTCATGCTAGCTTGAGCGGCAGCAGACTGTGTTTTTCCCCTGGTGAACAACCCCCTCATAGCCTGTGAGCTTTAGCTGGTGAGGTTATGCAGCCTGCCTATTAAGACTGCTCTCAGCCACATGCCTGACTGCACTCCCAAGTCTCAGGGCCAAGAGTAAACTTTAAAGGAACCCTGCCAATTAAATTTAAGCAGAAAACAAAGTCTTTATTTTTCCGCAAAGCAAATGTGGTCAGAAATGTTCTTATGATGCTGCCACTGACTTTTATTATTTTGCATTCAGTAAAGATGGCTTTAATTGACTTTGAATAATAAAATCTGTCGTGAAAATTAAGGTATCTAAAAATTAGAGTTGATCAAATTGATCACTGGCCATTGTAAATAAATCAAATACATTTTACTACTGATGAAAAATGTCTTTCTGTGACAAATATTTTACAGTCTTGTTTTGTGGATCTTACAGGCAAAAAAATGCCCCTAGATGGCATGCATTATGTACAACAGGCAAAGACAAAACATTGCACAAAAGTTAGCCCAGATAAATTTTAGTAAACCCTTTATATCATATCATATCATAGTCCAAATTGACTACAACAGGTTGCAGAAAACGTATTTGAGGAATGACATAGGGAATTTCATAGAATATACATGGATTAGTTCTTGCACTTTCTCCATGTTACATTTAGCTCTTTCAGTCCTCAGTTCAGATACAACAATATTCTGATTTCAGTGTTTATCTGTTCTGCTGGGTGTGTACCCTACCTACAATGAATCTAACAGCACAGACAGACTCCAAATAGGTTTTTCTGGACTTAAAAATTGCATCCCTTTATCTTGTTTTTGTTTTCAACGTTAAAAGCAAGTGGTGAGCATACTACTAGGAAACTCCTCTCCAGTGCTAGAAGGGCCTTGATTCTAATCTTGCCACCTTATGAGACAGCTAAAAGCTGCATATGGCATGGGAGATGGACATCTCTCTGCCAGAGTTTGCCCAGAGCTTCTAGTGCAGTCTGTGCTGCAGGAAAAGCAAGAAGCATATAAAAAAATTCAGGATGACCAAGACAGATGCTGTCTTGTCTGCTGCACTGCATCAACAGATTTCTTGGAAACAGATCCTGAGGGAATGTGTTGGATTCATTTCTCTTGGGGCCTCCTAACACCTTCCTGAAAGTCTCAGGTAGGTACCAAACAAAAGGGAGAAAAAAGTATTATGCTTTAAAAAGCCCTTAAAAAAGATCAGATTAACTTTTGCTTAAAAGAGAAGCAAGAATGTGACCATTCCAAAGTGATCCTCATAATTTCTACCATGATTTCCGTTATTCAATATCTTACAATTATGCATTCCAAAGTAATCTGAAAGAACCGATAAAGACAGATTGATTACTTTATTTGCGTACATTGCTATGAGACATTATCATTCAGTGCCGCAAAAGCCAGTTTCATGCCAGCCCTTGATCTAAATTAGACTAAGGACAAGTGTTCTTTCCTCTGCAATGATCACCTGAACCTGAATGATCCAACAGAGGCTGAGAGACCACAAAGCAGCCGGTATCAGTGGATGATTGCTGATGAAAAACCACAGGACTGCCAAACAGCACCCAGTAAGCAAAGTGCTCAAGATATCCACTAGGGATAGGGCTTGAAAGTTACCCAGAGAAGGCAACGAGGCAGAGAAAACAGGCAGCTAGTGCAGCAGCTTGAAGTACTGAGAGCGGTTTTGGTTTCCCAGAAACCATAATCAATTATAACAGGAGTAGAAAATATTCTTCACTGGCTTCTTCTCTCTACAGTTGCTCCACTGGGAAGAATGAAAATCTCACAGTGTCCGACCCTGCAGCTCTTTCCTGCCTGAGTAGTGGAGAAAACCTCAGCCCTATACCTGAGCAGTGGTAGTGCCAATTAACCAAGTTTCTCATTTCTCAGAAACATGCATGCCATCTCACAGATACTGAGTGAAGGTCAAGGAAACACCTTTTGGCTCTGCCTTCCTCAGGCAGGTTTAGCACTTCTTCACATCCACCTGATTGCACTTGAATTTGAGCACTTGGTTAAACTTGAGAGGCTGTTTGCTGCTCCCTGCAAGACAATGCCTTCCATATAACCCTGACCTAACGTAAATATAAGTGAACACTAAACATCCACTACAGCAGTTCCACCTGGGACCACCTGTGAGAGTTAACACTAAGCAAAGGATTGTCCTCATCTAACTCCACAACTGCTCAGCCTGCTATCACCTTAAAACACAAGAAGGGTTTGTACTATGTAGGGACATATGCCTCATGTTATTTTCTATGCAAAGTTCATGTGTGCACAGTGCACATCTGCCTAGATCCCTGAGTGTGTGCACACGCAGACAGATAAACAGATAATCTGGAATTATTTCAAAGCAAGCAAAAAATTTTTCTTTCTTTCTTTCTTTCTTTCTTTCTTTCTGGTTGTTTTGCAACAACTTGGCCTTGGGACCTTCCAGGGAGCTGTATGTATGAGTGACACACACGCCTGTTTTCACAGCTCCTGCCTAATGTCAATTTAAGCATCTTTCCTACACCTGGAGGAGTTCAACAAACATCAGCTCACAGGTGTCACCCTCCACTGGCTGAAGGCTGGCTCCAGAGAGTCTAGCCAATATCTGCTTTGGCTATTAACAGCCTCGGAGAGGCCAAGCTCAGTGTGTGGGGGGAAGTGGGGGGAGGAGGTGGAAGGAAAGGGGGGGGGGTACATGTATGTGCATGTGCATTTGCTGCTGCTTTAACTTTCCATCCATTTAAGAGTTTAAATGCTAGTCAAGCACTTAAAAAAACATTAGGACACATTCCAGCTTTCTCTGCCAGTCAGAGGGAAAAAATGTTTGAAACCCTGCATCTCAGCACCCCAAGGGCTTTATGATTTGTTAGGTTTAGTAGTTCAGAGGATTAAAAAGACAGAAATATTAGTAGAAAACGAAGAGGAAAAAGTCAATGTATTCACTGAAGCAAATCTAATGGGTTGCTGGGCCAGAGAAGAAAAGGTTCTACTACCTGACTGAATCTTATTTATATTTCTTGCTCTACAATAAAAAATAATTTTCTAGACATTTCCTCTCCTCTTTTTTTTTTTTTTTTTTTTTTGCTATGCTAGTCACATTTCCTAAATCCTTTATCAACGACTGCTCTGCATATGAATGGGCTGTAATTGAACTGTCACATTCATGAAGGTCAGTAACCTTTCATTAGGAAGAATGTGTCTTTCTTGATAAATTGGAAAGTCCCTGAGGATTTGAAAGCATTTTTTTATTTCATTCTTTCAAATATACCTTAAAAATCTAACACAGATCTTTCTCTCTCTCTCTTTTCATAGCAGTCTGACAAACCTCTCATCTTTGTCTTTGTCATAGGCAGTTCCATGCAAAATATTCAATCACAAGCTTTCACTGTGACCTTCTTAAAAACAAAATGGGAAGCGTAAGTCCCCCACCCTCAGCCCCTCACTTTGAATTGCAGATAGCTAATACTTCTGCTTTAAAACCCCAGAAAGTCAAAACCTTGAGATTAGAGTTTTTGCTATGTTCTTGCTTCTTCAGATTGATTTGTAAAGTAAAGAGACCGAAGTAAAACTGTGTTGATGCCAGTTTATCAGTCCATCTTTTTGATGTGTCCATTCATCTGTGGAGATGGACAGCCAAACACCTTAAGCAGTGACAGGCTGTATGTGAAAAACAAATTAGGGGTGAGAATTGTGCTTAAAAGAACCCATACTTAGTACTACAGACCGTTTTCAATCCCTGCCATAGGTCGGCTCCATACAACTTAGTCTTCTCTATCTAAGGAAAATAAACTTTTCAGAGGGTTGTTTTTGCACCTTGATCTGTACCCTGACACAGCAGGGTCCTTAAAAGAAACTGATTGGCTGCCAAATTCATAACTGCTGCCAGAAGTTCAATTCCTCCTCCAGATTTTGATCAGAAAGTGTGCAGCAGGATGCATGGAAATGTGTTGAGCTTCCCACCCTTACCAGTGCAAAAGTGCCTTTAGAAGTCTTAAAAATACTACCCAGGCTGCTGATCAGGGCAGAAGCCATCTGTTCCTGTGCCATGTTCTAGCTAGCTAAGCCTAGGGCCCATCTTCAATCAGTTGACTGGCTGGGGGTTCACTGCCAAGGAGTAAGAAAAAAAGCAACTTGGTGACAAAGTCAGTCATGGTCAAGATAGAAACACCACAATATGCAGAAGGGGAGATTTGACAAATGGAATCAAGCATCTGGCCTTTCGTGTTAGCTATTCAAGTACTTCAAAAAGCAACATGAACTGCAGGTTCTCAAGAGCTGTCAGAAGACCATCCTTTTACTATCACAACAAAAATGTGGTGATTTAAGATTCACCACCCTGAGACATAATATAGAAGAAAGAGGAACACAGCATAATTGCAAAAGAGCTGTAATTCCTTAATGGCACCGGCCACACTGGAAGCTTTTTAGCTGGGGGGCAGGGGGAGAAGCAAACATTTATTTTGATTTTTGCAGGAATGATTGAAGGATTAATACTTTAATTAGGCTTAACTCCCTTTTCTCAAGCCCTCTCTCAACTAGTGGACTTCTGTTGAGTTTATGTGCCCAGCTTAGAGTGGGAATCCTTTACTCCAGTGCCACAGTATGGATTTTCTTATACTAGTAAGGGAAGCAGTAAAAAAAAGACTCTTCCAAAGAAAAAAAGTAAAGGTGTTGCCTGACTTCCATATTAACACCCTTCGTCAGCAGCAGGAGTGTGTTTGAATTCACGTGGAGAGGGTCTTTATTTAAAAACTAGATGTCCTCTTATGCTCCAGTTCTGCAGCCATTCTCTAGACACAGAGTTCATGGTGAGGGCTAGTCAGCGGTGCCTAGAAGCAGGAATCAGCCTAGACAGTCCATCATCCGAATTCTCTCAGCCACTGGGGAAGTAAGGCACTTGTGATAACACCGTGAAGAAAAAGACCAGCCTCTATCAGTGGCTAAAGGTAAGTAGCAAACACTACCTAGGACTCCAAAACAACACAAAGGTCTTCACAGACCATTACTTTCAGTGCCACCACATTCAGGCTGCCCAGTGCAAGAGTCTAATTGAGAAACCACCAATACAGGTCAAAAACCAAGGAGTGATTCAGGCTTCTACCTTTGGAGAGTGGGAGTCACAATGCACCAAGTAGGCAGGACCAACTTCTCTACATGCCTACCTTGGGTACCAAGATGATTTTTCTTTCCACTGACTTCACAGAAGGCCAAGGTCTGGCAACTTGGCAAGGTGGGCAGAGCTGCTCACCAGTCGCTTGACCTGACATGCTATCACTGCTCCCATGTTTCAGAGTAGACAAGAGGAATACAGCTCAGTTTCCAGCTCTCAGCATGATCTTTCCTCGGTGGAGTATATGTTCTTGTGTGGTGCTTTCCAACTGTACGTCAGGAGATGACTCTGTAGAGACCACTGTTTTGGAGGCAAGATGCTGACTGCTTTACTAGAGAGAGTAAGCAAAGAAGAAAAAACAAATCATATTTTAATGTAAAGCCCAGCTTATAGACCAGTTTTCCCAAGAGTTAGTTTGGACATCATTGATGTTTCAATCTCCTGCAATATATGTGGGCATGCCAGTGATCTGGAGAATGTTTTCATGCAAGTGCCCAATCATCCAGGTGCTTTCAGTTGCCAAAAAACCAGAATTAACTGACAGTCAAACCAAATCTAGTAGAAGACCACAACCTTGGGAGAGAAATTCATCAAAACAAAATTTTTTTACAGATATTTTCTAGCATGCCTGCCTTAAAATGCCCCTGGGGCAACAATTCTTAAGGTGTATTGCTATTTCTCTTCTCAGATAAAATGTTAATAGCTAAATGGATGTGAGGTAACTACTTACAAATCTCTGGAGAGATACAATTCTGATTCCTTTTTTTTTTTTTTTTCCCTCTGTGAAGAGTATCCAAATTTCTTTTCTCACTTGAAATTGGATGTAGTTTCCTACATCTCAGTACTCGGATTCGTACACAGCCTTTTTGTATATCAAGGAATTCAGATTCCAAGATTTCAGTTCAGGACTGTCTCAAATGCAGCTCTGGTAAGTGCATATGGAAAAAACAACAAAACAGCGTATCACCTCATTTTATATATCCAGACCAAAACAATGAGACTTCTCAAGCACTCCACACTATGTATAAAATAAAAGTCATTAAAGAATTTGTTTAGAAGTGTGTTAAGCATTTTCCAGGCAGGCGGTGAATAAATCCACTTTACCACTTCATGGCTTTACAAAGAAGCCCATCCATTAACATGGGAAACCTCTTGTTTGCATTTCTTAACAGCTGACATTTGTACCTTTCCAAGGAAAGTGAAGGGCATCTCATTGCCTCATTGTTTAAATCAGTGTGAAAATAATGGGGATGATAGGGAATTGGAGCTAATTTCCTTTGTCTCCTATTCAGCAGATAATGGTGGTATGTGTGGGATGCTAAAGGCCAGGCAGAGGAGGTGACCTGAAGATGACTTCATTCTTATGAGGTTTATCAAAGGCTCCTGTCAGTCAAATGCATGCTGAGAGATTGGGGACCGGCCATCTGGTCCAAAGTTAATCAAAGAGGAAATAGGAAAGTGAGGAGGTGAAAAATCCCCCTGTCAGCTTTGTGCAAAGTGGAGGGAGAGGCAGAAAGAAGAGGGAACTCCTGAGTTCCCGCAGCCCAGCACCCAGACTTGATGGCCGTGCTGCACGCAGGGGAGCAACATAGCAGAGTGGGGTGGAGAAGCGGGAGGGAAAGGGAAAGATAAGTTTGTTTTTAAATTTCAGTGGGATGATCCCACACCACTTTTAAGTGGCAAGCCTGAAGGTCACTGCTGCTGTTAACCATGCAGAGCAGAGGCAGGATTGTTTCACTTGTCCTCAGAAAAAAAAAAAAAGGGGAGTGACTGACTCACAGTAGGGAACCGTTGTAATATAAAGCACAGGGTTTTCTGTCACAGAGCCAGACTTCTTTCCTCAGAGTTTTGTTTTCTTGCAAGCAGGGACAAGAAGCACAGCCATGCCATCTTTATGTCCTAGGACACAACAGTACCCAGCTCCTCACCTCCTACCCCCTCCACCCACTGGGCTCAAAACCGGGTGTCCTGCAAGCACTACCCGCCTCCAAGAGATTGGCATAAGTGGCCCATAATTGCTTTCCTGTCTATACTGACCCATGTACATTTTTGCACTGTGTATAAACTAAGAGAGGGGATTTATCAACAAAGGGTTTTTATGCTGGGTATCACAGAATGCTTGTAAGTAAGACTGAAGACACCAAACATACAACTAAACTACTGTTTAAATATGTGTGTAAAAGTACCTTACTTCACCAAAGACGCATTCTGAAGTAAAACACCCGAGTGTGACAGCCTGATTTCCATAACTAGCCCTGTTCAGCTGCTCAAATCAGCTAAATAGAGACATATTTTTAAAACTACAAAAGTCCAGATTGTGAATCCCTCCCTCATGCTGGCAAGTAGTCATGCTAATGAGTAGTCTCCTTGACTCCAGGGGAAAAATTCTTGCCAGCAAAGGTTTCACAATCCCAGCCCTAAACATTTTAAAAATGATTAACCAACGTGAACTAACTTAAAATGGGAGGGGGGGTGGGGGTGGTGTGGAGAGAGACGAAAGAGGGGAAGGTTCTTTGGAAGGGCTGCAGATTAAGGCTGAGCACTAGATGTGTTTTTGGGACTAGCAGACCAAGGAAGAAATGTGCTGCCACTGATACACACACACACACACATACACTCTCCACCCCCCAGGACAGAGAGAATGAGAACAAAAGAGTTTGGCTGCTTCAAATACCTGGGGACGGGACTCGCTTCTCCATTAAGTTTCCATTCTGCATCTTTCTCAGGTCGAGGTCCAGTCAGGCCCCCATAGAGAGGAACATATGGAAAACAGTGGCAACGAGCTCTGCTCTACCTGCAGCTTTGCTGGGCTGAGTCTCCTCCAATGCCCTGTTTGGGAGCGCTGCTTTGCATGGCCAAGTGCTGTAAAATGGAGCTGAGAACGGCGAGAGTGGAAGCACACGGGGCTTTAAAACCAAAACCAAACCTTTACAAAGCACCTAACCCAAAGAACCTCTGCTGAGCAGAGGATTTCTGTCAAGGATATACAGCTCTGTCTGTATATACACAGTATTTATAAAACTACACATTCACTGCTTGCTACGCCTCCTATTTTTAGTGAGTTTTTAAAACAGCAAGCAACCTGCTGCACATTAGGCAGCCTGAAACAGGCACAGCCAAATGTCAACAAGGGTGGATATCAGGAGGCCCTGGATTTTCTTGCTGCTAATGTCTGATGTGACCCTTATGCATGGCAATAAAAGTCAGTAAAGAATCTTGTGGGCACCAAACATGCACTGTAATTCTACATACCCTAATTTACATTTACTCCCTACTGAACTGCCTTACGTGAGCTGTGATGACTTTGAAAGGAAGGGATTTAATAGCAGTAAGGGAGGTTTTTTTGGTTTGTTTTTATCTGCACAGCTCTGGATCTGAGAGAAACATGACTAAGAAAATGATTTTTCCCATCCCCTGGAAAGAAAATGCAACCATTTGGGTCCCAATATAAAAACAAGCATCGGCATGTCTGAAATTCTATGCCTGCTATAATTAAAACTCATGAGCAACTACAAAACAACTCTGTTCTGTCTTTATGACATGAAACATGAAGACATTTAGAAATGGGCTGACAGAAAAGGAAATTTCACCAGAAACCTTCTATCCCCTGGACAAATTAGGGTTTTTTTGTCAGGCAGCAAGCCGTTATCATAATATTTATGATTCCCCTTGCCTTGCTCCTGCTGGATCTCTCAAAAGGAAAAGCTTTAGGCTTACCTGTGTCTGCCACAGATTCCTAGTCTAACACATTGGCTGAATATGCAGGCATGAACATGCTGTCATCAGCA
This sequence comes from Oxyruncus cristatus, assembly GCA_013399855.1. Lineage (NCBI taxonomy): Eukaryota > Metazoa > Chordata > Aves > Passeriformes > Cotingidae > Oxyruncus > Oxyruncus cristatus. Next base: position 267,454 of record VXAY01006167.1, read on the forward strand.
TGTCCTCCTCCTTCTTGTGGGCTTGAAATAATTTGATATGCCACGTTAGACAAAGCCTTCAATCAATCAGTAGCTCCATTTCCTCCAGTGGCTGAGACTATTTCCAAAAGCAAGGAGGAGATTTAGCTACATATCCCTAAACTGATGGAAGTCACCCCCTGGAAGACATTGAGAACATCTGACTGTGCTCTTTTCCCCACACTCTCCACAGTTCCCTTATTTCTAGTTAGAAATCATGTAATTGCAAATTTCACAATATTAGGTCCTTTCTGAAGGACCTTTTCAATGTTTTTTTCTGTTATGCTTCATGGTCAACAACAAGCATGCTGAACATATGCTTTAATGATTGCCACAGCAATCATTCACATAGAACAAGTTTTCTTTCAAGACACTTCAGAATAGTAAGAAATTGGGAGAGGGAAGTTATCAGCACTAATACAATTGATAAGACAAACCCTGTGTGGATGCAATGGCAGGTCTGCTATCAAAGGCAAAAACCTTCAGGCGTTTTACATCCCATAATCCCAATGAAAGCCTGTTTTTGCAGATACCCTGCAGTTCATGAATCACTGGCTGTAGCATAGAAAATCCCCTATTTAAGTAATTACAGTACAATACACAAATCTGCACAGTGGCTGATGTTATATAAAATATTTCAAGTCAGTCTCAAAACCACAACATATTAACAAAAAATCCTAACTGGAAACAAGTGTCTTGCAGTTAGCATATTTTGTGAAATAGGGGATGCTGTGATCTAATCATATTAGGTCTGTCCTGGGGACTGGAAGGGGTCTGGCAACACAGGGACCCAAGCGAGTCAAGGACAGTGAATGGCTCCTGTCTCTCCTGTCTTCGAACACTGTTTTCTGTCTGTTTTCACTTGGGCTTCGACAGATCCTCAAGCTCTGCATTTTTACATAGTTGGTATTGTTGTTGCCAGCTTAGTTTTCAAACATCAAAGCGTACAGGAACATCTCAAATATAACCTCAGCCATGCATTGCATGAATAATGGGCCTGACTTCCATGTCTTCAGCAGAATGAACCAAAAGCCTGGTATTTTAGAAAGATACCAAAACTGAGCCAGGCAGTATGAAGTCTTATCTCTGTACTTAGTTCTGATTTATCTCCACACCTGGGAAGTTCAGCTTCTACATTCAGCAACAAGGAAGATAGTCTTTCTTTCATGAAGGGACCTTATTTGCCTAACTGTGGTTTCATCTATGGGCAAATTACTTACCAAAGCTTGTACCCTTCAGCTAGTCTGTAAATCAGATTTGGAGTGACAGGCGGGTGGCATTTTGCCAAACCATTTCCAAGAGCAGACCAGCAACACTCAGTCATATCCACACAATCAGAAAACAAACAAAAAAAGGATAAAGAAAGGCAGATCTCTGTTACAATTTACAAAGTATGATGAATACGTTCAATTCAGATTAATTAGAAAACATGCTCTATTCCTCTACTTACAACTTAGGATCTGGCAAAGGTCACAGCAGAAAAAAAAAATCTGAACTACAAAATTAGCATTACTTTTATTGTAAGACTACTGGCTTTCCTCCTCCTTTCTGAGGAAGTACACAGACCTCCTTCAGTGGAAGCCATGGCTTTAGAAATTTTGATCTGAATCAGACTTAGCGTTTTCAGAAATCTCCTGTTCCTCCCACAATGTCCAAGGTTCAGTAGAAACTTTATCTTCTCGTTCTTGGTGCAAGAAATCTGCAGGACAATTGGAACTCAGTTTGCAAAGAAAAAATTATAATAGCCCACAAAACAGAAGGTCAATCAATGTTTTGGAAGTGTTTTATGAACTGGAAATCTTTCTCCGAAGTATTTCACTACAGCCCAATGAAACATTACATGCTGGTGGAATTTTATCCTGTTAAAATTGGCAAAGCTTTCTTTGCTAAAGAGTAAGTTTTGTTCAGGTTTAATTTACTTTCAATACTCCCCCCAAAATCAATGTAATCACTCCAGTGCAGTTTGACAGGTTCCTGAGATAGTATAAATTAAGCGACCCACAGCAACCAAGGAACAAACACCAACCACACAGTGAAAACGGGCAGGAACAGCAATTACCACCAAAAGAAGCAAACACTGGCAAGGGCTGTCTGTGTTAGGTTTGTGTGGAGCTCCCAGGCAGGCTGTTAAATCAGGCATAAGGTTTTGTTTGAAGGAATGCAGAGCTACGATGCAGAAGACTTTCCTTGGTTAGTTCTGCCTTTTGCTACAAGCATCAATCACGAAGACCGCAAGCAGTTTGAGTTAAAGACACAGTGAAGAGTTTGGCAGAAATTTGGACTGCTCTGTATGTGGGATGTTGAGATTCCTCCAGCTGCAATTCCCTAGGATGCATTTCACCTAGCCAACACCTGACAGGAAATATTTAGGAGGTTATAAGTCTTCTTTAGAAGAAAATTACAGCAGAAGGAGGTCCAATATAACAACTAAAACATGAGAAAAAGGTTTCTCACAGTTTGTGTTCTAGGTGCCTGGCTGAAATCCAGGCTCCATAAAAAGTCTTCTGCTGTGCACTTCCGGGAGGCCAGGTTTGTCAATGTCTAGCTAGCTTCCCTATATATTTGACTTGCTGTGTTGCCTAGCTGATGCTAGTCAAAGAGTAGCAGATTCAGTCTCACTGTGAAGAACAAACACAGTATACACTGAGATGAAATACTGTTTCGTTTGCATAGCCCAATGTTCCTCAGTAGGCAGCCATTTAGTAATATGAAGAAGGTGTCCCCATCCTTCTCATTTATTGGGTTTATTTGACAGAGGCAAGGAGTCAGAACTTTGAGAGCATTTTTTTGACATAGTTGATGTGTTGCTGCTGGTCTTATTTTTCTCTAAAGAGATTTATTGACTCAACAGATTACCCAGATTTTTGATTCAGGGATCATATTGCTACAGCATGACAACTGATCTGTCTGTTGTAACAGAGATAGAGTTGTATTGTAACTGTACCACAGTATCTAATCATCCCTTTTCATATGCATATAGGTTATTTTGTGGCTTTAATTTAAAGAACTGAACAAAATATCCAGCCTTATGATAAAGGGTAGTTGTGGCTGCCATATATGTGGCTGTCAGATATTTTTTCGAAAAGCCCTCTAACTCACAAAGAAAATCAAAGAGGTGGGAAAGAACATGTGCAGCCTATTCACTCCTACCTTTTTATGTCTGTTTAACTAATCCACTGCTGTCAATACTGCAGCAGTAACAACAGTCAAGATAGTACCATCTTCTCCTCTTCTCAGTATCTAAACACAGACCCCAAGAAATAGAAACAAAAGTTAAAAAAGCAGATATTTTTTCATGGGGTGTGCCCAATGCCTAGTATCAGCCTTTTTCCTGTGCTCATGGTCAAACTATCAGTGTGAATGAGCACTGGAGTGAGTGTCCATCCTGGTAGGGTGGAAGAACTCACAGAATTATGACTGAGATTAGAACGTACCTTGCAGAAAAAAAAACAAGTATTAATCTATGCCCCTTTTTTTATACTCCCTGTTAGCCCCCACTCTTCCAAAATCCAGAGAATGAAATTATTATTAGAAGAAAATAGCCTTAAGTGAAAGAAAAATCCCCATGGTTCTGGTAATCATTTGTAATAGTCTGTATAGCCACCAACTGAAGCAGGGATCTCTGGTCTATTGTGGTGTATTATGTGACTTCAAGAAAATGAGACAGGAAGGTAAATACACAAAGTAGGATTTAGCAAGATGCTGGGTGAAGAGGCACAAAACCCCTTCTTATGGCTGTCAGTAAAGAGGAGGGTGACATTCTTACGGAGCTAGAAGGAGGTCAATAAATCATCATCCTTATCTTGCAAACAGAGGCTGTGACTTCAAAAATTAGCTCATTTATTCTGCACAATTAAATTTATTGAAGTGTGACAGAAAAAGTTTAGCAGTCGCTGATGCAGAAAGGCAGCAACAACAGAGGCAGGAAACTGACTGAATGACACAATTAGTTGATTTTCATTTTATTTATCAATATAATTATTGAATTGTATTCACCTTATTTCACAGATTTTTACCATTATTAGAGCTTGGGCCTCAAGGGAAAGAATTAGTTCAAATTTTCAGGCTAACTTAATGTGATTATAGAGCTGCTAATAAAAGAAAAGTTCTATGAAGTGCTACACAATCTTGTATTCAATGTCAACCCACCATCAGGGTCTGAAATCCAGAAACCTTTCATGAAAAAGCAGTAAATTGAATGTGAATAGTGAGTGTACTACATTCCCTAGATGGAAACTGAACATGTTTGCAGAGTCCCACCTTTATGTGGCTTTAAAGGAGCCAAAATTCTGTGTTTTAAACTCATAGATATATTTCTTTCTTAGAAAAACCAATCAAATAGAAAAAAACCCAACCAAAAGAGAAAAACAAATAAACCCCCCTGAAAATAATTTAAAAAACCACCAAAACCCAAAACCAATCAACCAACAAACGAACCGAAAAAAACCCCTCATAAAAACCCAACTGCACCATCTTTGCCCCGATGCCTACGTCAAGGTTCTGTAAACTTATTTGAGAATGCTGTGAAAACAGTGCAGTAATATTGGAGAAAGACTGCCACGCCAGAGGAACAGTGGATGGGTATGGTTCATACGCAAAATTACCACACCGACCATCTTGGTACACACCGAAAACGTATCACTCCAAAACTTCCGATGAAATTTTTTTAAAAACCAAGTAAAAGCTAACGACAAATTAGAGAGGTACCTGTTAGCAAAAGTTGCTTTTTTTTTTTTTTGTCCAGTCCAATTTAGAAGCATCTAGATTACTCTGAGTTGCTCTGGCTCACTTCTTGGCATGCCTTCCTGCCATTCACAATGGCTGCTTTGGTTTTAATCTTGTAAGAGGCAGAATCAGAAAGCCTGGACCTGACTGACACACGTATTCCACCCTTGCTCTCTACATACATGAGGAATCAGGCATGTGTTCAGCAGTAAGCTATATAATAATTCATGTTCTTTCTCAGAGGTTCAGGAAATTAGACCACATGCTATTGCAAGTGTCTAACTTTTCCAATGTTTTGAAAGACTATTTCCATTGCAACTAGCTTATTCAGTTCTACCCTCCACTTCCATTCCATAAAAATTAATTTATTTGCTCTGAGAAAAAGACAGGCCATTTTTCTAAATGTTGGTCAAAGTGTCATGGAGCATTGCCTAAAACATTAAAAAATGGAAAGGGTCCAACACAATTCTATAGCCATAATTAATAAAAATGAATATTATTGCTTACAATTAATGACTGATTTGGGGTGTTAAGAGACTTCCAGAATTCCAACTGACTTAAAGAACATACACAGTTTCTAGGATCTTGATGCCTGTGTAGGATCAGTCTTTGTTTTGGGAATTCAGCGTAGTGACTTCTTCAGAAATGAACAAGAGGGGAGGTTTATGTCTATAAGACATATAAATTATTAGTGCTAATAAACTGGATCTCACTGGGACTATTCAAGTTAAATTTGACATGCACTATCAACAGAAAAAAAGGATCAAAAGAAAGAAAACCATATATTGCATATTTTCTATTGTGTGTTTCTTTGGGGCAAAGCGTAGAAGGTTGCCTTTTCATTTATGGAGAATTATATGCCCCACTGGACCTGGAGTTGATGGAAACCACTCCATAGCAGCACCATGCTGTGATCCACCCACCTCCAGAGATGCAGGAGCAGCAGAAGTGACCCTGTCTCCAAAGAGCCTTTGCTTCAGCATTAGAAACTATGTAACAAAGGGACGGGTGGGAACAAAAAGGAATCAAAGAACAAAAGATAATGTTAATGGTTTAATTGGCTGAAGATACTTCCACTGCAGCCAAGACAAAGGGAGTCTTCACTGCTTTTGCTTGTATGCAGCCTAAACTTAGGAGAAGAGCATACCTTCGTGGACTAGCTTCTTACAATCTCCGCAGAATTCAGCAAGGCTCTTATCAACAGGGAGAAGCTGCACACGAGCACAGGAAATGAGTTTCTAAACCTGAGTGAATATTTAGCAGTCCAGTAACTACTATTTCACTCTTCCGTGGTACTTTTCCCTCCGAGAACCTGAAATTATATTGCAAAGAGCTTTCTTGTCTTATGAGGTCCCAGTTCAGCAGGTGAACCTCCTTTGTTCAGAGCCCCTCAAAAGACGCAAGAAAGGCTTTTGAATGTAAATCAACTGGATTTTACTAGAATATAAATTAGAATTGCTAACTTCTCACAGAATCATCAGGGTTGGAAGGCACCTTCAACATCACCTAGTCCAACTGTCAACCTAGCATCATCATAATCACCTCTAAGCCTTATCCCCAAGTGCCACATACCTCTTGAACACTTCCAGAGACATGACTCTACCACCTTCCTGAGCAACTTATTTCAATGCCTAATGACTCTTTCAGTGATTTTTTTTCCCTAATATCTAATCTGAACCTCCCCTGGTGCAACTTCAGGTCATTTCTTCTTGTCCTTTCACTTGATACATGGCAGAAGTGACTGATCCCCACCTCACTACAATGTCTTTTCAGGTAGTTGTAGAGACCAATGAGGTCTCCTGTGAGCCTCCTCTGCTCCACAAACAACCACAGCTCCCTCAGCTGCTGCTCAAAAGACATGTTTTCAAGACACTTCACCAGCTTTGTTGCCCTTCTTTGGATATGCTCCAGCACCTCAATGTCCTTTTTGAAGTGAGGGGCCCAAAACTGAACAGAGGATTTAAAGTGTGGCCTTATACAGCAGGACAACAATTTCCCTAGTCCTGCTGGCCACACTATTCTTGATACAGGCCAGGATGCCACTGGCCTTTTTGGCCACCTGGCCACACTGCTGGCTCATATGCAGCTGGTTGTGAACCAGCACCCTCAAGTCCCTTTCTGCTGAGCAGCTCTCAAGTAACTCTTCCCCAAGCCTGTACCACTGATGAGCCAAGTGCAGGACACAGCACTTTATCTTATTGAACCTCATGCAGTTGGCCTCAGCCCATCAGTCTGTCAAGATCTTTCTGTTAGAGCCTTCCTGCCCTCAAGCAGATCAACACTCCTACCTAACTTGACATTGTCTGGGAAATGACTGAGAGTACACTCAATCCCCTTGTCCAAATCATGGATATAAATGGTAGAAGGAACTCTCTTCCTCTCACAAGGGCTGCAGTTGAGTCAACTATACCTTATTATAAGAAAATCCAACCTCTAAACTGAGAATAAATAAAGCAGACACTGTCCATTGGACCTTGGCATTATCCTAATTTTCCAGTTGGGAAACAGGAGCCAAGAAAGGGAGACATCTACGATAATAAAGATTACTGTGAGAACTCTGACTTCCCAAGTGTCTTTCCCAGTTCTCCACCCCTACTTGGCTGGCTTATACAGCATGCCATAAAAATTTAGATGAGTCCATTTTAAAGTCTTTCATGTCGTGGAAACTCTCACAAAGCTTACACACTCAGCACTCGAAAGAATGCTTTCCGTGTGCATATAGAGAACATTGGGCTTAATTCGTCTGATGTACAAGATTTTGTCTTAAAAATGTCACAATCCTGGAGTACGCTTTTCTCCACCTACAACAATCAACGTTTTGTTTTTCTTCCTATTTCTCGAAGACTCATCCAGGCCAGTTTTTTTCAGGGATGAATTTTATTTTTGGCTGACTTCACAACCTTCCTGGATTAACCCCATGGACTTCTCTACAACCGTCAGGCCTCTGAGCTGACTTTTCATTCCAAATCAACGTTTCCTAAATAATTATTTACCCATGAAGAGGTCACACATGCCCTATGGCAATATTTTCCTCCCCCTTCCATATGCAGAATCATTACTCAAAAGGGCAATGTGCCTCAGGTTTCCAGACTACTCACCAATTATTTTCTTTAAGCCGTATTATGCACAAGTATTAAAGTGCAGCACCAAATCTGAAGAAAGCCTTTCCAGCTCTTCAGAGGAAACAAATTAATTGAATACCATCAGTGAGGACAAACTGCATAGGCACCCTGCATGTATGAAGTTCCTGAGCCCCTCCTAAGCTTTTCAAATAATAGGCCCAGGCAACAGTAAATAGTAGTTCTGAAAAGCTCATGGAGCAGTACCATGTAATTTCATCTTTCTATGTATCAGCTTTCTTATCTAAAAAGTAAAGATTTTCCAGTCAGTCTGAAACACTCAGCATTTTGGTGCTACAGGAGGCTGTTAACGGATTATTCCAGGCCTGAAACTGGGCAAGCTGCAGGAAAGGGAAAGGATCACAGAGATGAGTCTACAGCATGGAGGAGTGCAGTGAAAAAGGTAGAGTTGCACAATATTTCAGGGTGAAGCAACCCATTCCTCCATATAGTTTCTGCTGGACTGAATAACACCTCCATTTGGACCTGTCCTGAATTTGAACACAAAGTAAAATTCCCGTACCAGAAAGTTCAAGTCCTGCAAAAGATGGCTCAGTTCTGTCAACTCCGTCTTTCCCACCACGTTTTGCCCACCACTTCCTTTGCAGCTTTACTCAAATCATAAGTAGCTCAGCGTGACAAATCTGACCTTCACCTAAGTCGAGCTTAGTTGGTGGAGGGGCAGGTTAGTGCTCCTTCAAAGCTAGTGACCTGGACGTGGCCGTGGACTGTATGTCAGTTGCAAGGGACAATAACTGGAGAGCAAACAGGTAGCAGCATCAAGACCCGAGTTCATGACTCTTCTCCCTCGGCTCTGATGAGACTATGCAGAGTAGGATGTGCTCAGGGCTTGTGCCACCGCTTACACAAAGTTTCACAATGAGTAAGAAGTATTAAAGGAATACAGCCTGAAACAGCCAAGTTATAATGACAGATGATTATAGCTAGAAGTCAGTTCCTAAAGGAAATGGGGAATAAACTGTGGAAAATGGAACACTGAAAGCCTATGTGGGAAGTGGCGTTTTGTCCTGTGCCTAAGTGCAAACAAGATAAATCAACACCGATCAAACAAAAGGTTCCCTCCCCTCAACTCTCAGAACCGTTGAACAGTAGGAGATCCATCAGTCTGAGGTTCAACAAAAAAGTGAAAGGAGTGATTAGAGTGAGGGAGTAGGTCAATTCACAGACTTTGGAAGAGGAAATGCTGTATTTAACACCCATTACTTCCCTTTATACCATTTAAGATGTCAGAAAATGTGGGCTTTCTCTCTGCATCTCACTCACCAGAAGTGGGTGATCAGCAGAGCATCCCTTTGGCGAGTGAGGAGCTCACCAAGAAGACAGAGCCAAGTTCTCCACAGTAGTGCATGGTGGGAAGATAAGACATAAATGGGAAGAAGTTCAGACTGGATTTTTTTCCCCCTGAGGGTTGCCCAGAGGCTGTGCAGCCTCCTTTGAGGTTTTCGAGGCCCACCTGGATAAAGCCTTGAGCACACCGTCTTTTGGCAGATCCTGTTTAGAGCAGGATATTGAACTGGAGACCTCCTGAGATGTTTTCCAACCTGAATTATCCAGTGATCATGCCTGCATTGAAATTCTTTGCATATTAAATTATCCTGTATGAGAAAAGAAAGCAATTGGTAGTGAGGACTCCGGGTTGGTACTGGAAGATTTGGGTTCTGCTGCCTTTTGTAATGGCCAGTTAAGTACCACTACAATTACATTACAATTGAGATTAAACTTACATGTGTAGTACCTCTGTATTAATATCCACGTTTGACTTCAGTGTGTCAACAAGCAGGGGATTTCCAGCACGGAAAGTCTGCATGTACAGATATGTACACTGTCGTACATACCACATACAGTATGGTGTTCTGATACAGTGACCCATAAGAGGAAAAAATGCACATGCATGGGAAATTAGGCTTCATCTCCTGTGGCTGGAGCTGTTCAAATATCCAAGGTTCCATCAGAGTCCTTCAGCTTAGCGCCATCTTCCCTTGCATTTCTGGGGGATGAGAACATAAGGAAATGCCATTCCTTTTACAGCTAAATCGTGCTATTGCTCCAGCTTCTTCTGAGATATTGGTACTGTTTGTTCTCCTAGCAGCAACTTTGAGGAACTCAAACAGTTACATATTGCTCAGAGAAAATACAGGAGAAAAACAAGCTGAAATTTTGGTGGGGACCTTAATTATGAACACATAAGGATAAGTACATTTTTTCTTGTTTAAGTCCAGAATGTCCAGCCTGTACTACACAGCAAGAATTTCTAACCCTTCTCAAGTCATGTCATTGATGCCAGATATTTAGTGCAATGATTTCAGCAGTGAATGTCAAATCTCTTTCAAATATTTGCATGTTTCTTAGCTCCTAAACTGACAAGCTTTAATTTAAGCAGATATAAGTGAAATCTGCCACAGCACATGTTGGTTAAGATATTTAAATTATACAGGCCACAATGAGAAAGACACAGAGCACATGCAATCCTCATTAGAATCAATGTGGCAGGGGCTCTTCTCATAACAGTTATTTAAACAATAAATTAATTAAAAACTCCTCAAAAAGCCCAAGCACAAAACTATTCAAGATGTGTGGGAAAAATGCCACACTCTTGCAATCTGCTCTTCATGGAAAAAATGGCAGCCCTCTTTTTTCATCTTCATTTCTCTTTTCCCTACAGAACTCCTGTGAAGTGTATAACACATAACTAAGCAATTGAGACAACAGAAAGCACAAGGATATTAATTCCTGTATCATCCCTTTGTGCAAGCTCATGTCAATAGACCCCTGCAGTGTAGGTGATGGCAAATTTGACTGGGGGGCTCCTCAAGTAGCTAAAAGAACTACCTGGTCTTTTTGGCACAAGTCCTTAATACACCATACCTCCATCAGTCCATTCTCTTGTGTTTAGCCCATCCTTTAGGGGTACAGTAGGATTCATAGGACAGACTCTATGCCCTTTCTATTTTACTTTTCTCAGGAAAGCACTACATACCAGCCTGTATCTACCTATCTTCTCTCCCCCAGTAAAGCCTTTTTAACCTGTTGGCACATTTCAAGCCAACTACTAGAGGATTAGAAGGCAAAAGATGAAATTCCACAAATATTGTGTAAGTAAGAGGGCAGTACAGGAAATAAATTTAGTGCTCTTAACAAAAGAGACATCTAAAAACTCTTTTATCATATTTTTTTAGTCACCAGAGAATCCCCAGATGCAAGCACTTTGAGGAGTTTCCCAGCCACTGGCAAACCTTGGAACAGAGCTCATACCATCTTAGACACAGGATAATCCATTCATAAGATCCAAATCCATAGAAAACAGGCTTCTCATGTGCCACTCATTAATTCTAGCTATCACACCTGGATTCTAGACCTGCTTTTGGATAGAAGTAATTCTCTATCTCCACCTGTCAGTTCAAGTACATGACAAAGGACTGGATCTAAGCCTGCAGTTGGGTGACCAGAGTGCCACTTGGATGAAGTGGAGAGGCCTGACAGCAAGTGATCTTCTGTCCCTCCTCTAACCACTGGGTCCTCCAGAGCACTTACTGAGGCACCTTTAATTCTTCTGCCGAGAATGTCCAGAAATGTACCTGTCTTGACTACACTGGGCCAAACATCTTGGAGCCTTCATACCCCAGAAGCCATTTGAAATTTATGCATTAGGTCCCCTAGTGCTGACATTCACTTAGCTCACAGCTGATGGAGAGGAGATATTGCTATAGAATCTGTCCTGTTAGACAGCCAGCAAGAGCTCAGTTCACAAGGTTAAGTGAGACTGCACAGAGGACTGCACTCTCCTTTTTGGATCCTGTCACTTTCTGTCCAAGGTGCCTACATCCCAGGTAGTGTTCAGAATTATTGATCTGAAGCCGAGGGAACTGGAATTAACAGATGATGATAATGACTAATTACAGACATCCTTTAATGCCCTGCTGAGATGAGCAGCCAAAAAATATCCATCCAAAGATAAGTGCTTAAGAAAATGGAACATAAACAGAACATGCCAACCTCTCTCTACTGAGTGAAGAGGCAGCCTAGGCCATTAAACTTCTACATGTTACACAGGTACCTTTACAATCTGTCCTTCAGACTACAAAATATCCAACTCGTTTCTGAAATCCTTTAAACTTGTAACGCTATTATTTTTGATAAATAATCCAGACAAGCTTGTTAGATTCAGTTGGGATACATTTCAACTCTATAAATAATGTTCAGTTTAGTGCAGAATTTCAAGCCTTACTTTTTAGATGCCAAATCCTTTTACTAGAAAGCTCTTTAGATAATAGGAACTTGCTTGTGTTATGCATTCATAAATTTCCTTCAGTGATAGGGGTGAGTTCAAAAATCAATTCAACACTGCTGATTAGTTTCTTAATTAAATTATTGTGTTTAAAAAGGGATAAATAAATACTGGTCACAGTTTACATGGAAGCAAAAGTGGGTCAAGGAGTATGAAAAGGCTGCCCAACGAAATAAAACCAGCAAAAAGTTGCATTTTTCTCTCCGGAGAACTGCTTTCATGAACGGCTAGTGCGATCTTCCTCCCTCCCAAGAGGTGGACTGGAAATGCTGGGCTGAGCTGTCATGAAAGAAGGGGTCAAACAGGGGTGTTTTGTAAGGTGGGGAACAGGATTTACGGCAACATAATCAGCTGGCCAGTTCATCATTACACACTACACATGTCCTAAATTAAGAGAGCATGAAGCGGGTGGATATATTTATGCCTTTTCACGAAAAGCAATTTGGGTGAGTTGTCCTTGTTCCAGTTCTTTGAGACTCAACAGCACATCTCCCAGGAATCTGTAAATCATCAGCAGGTGATATTGTTGGCTGTCATACCACAGAAAGGCAGAGCCAGTTACAACTTCTACCAGGCGTTTTCTTGTTCTTAAAATTCTCTTTTCCAGTAAGCTGCAAAACAAACCACAAACCAACAAGTAAAGTAGCACAGCACAAAACAAAATTCCAGAGATAAGAGACATGTTGATAATACAGTCTTTGACATTTGTTTGGGAGCTCTGCTGAGTTAAATATCAGTCCTTTACTAGATTAATAAGTGTATGTCTGCTCTCTCTCTCTGTTCACCTATTTAGGCTCTGTCAGTGCAGTATCTGAAAGCCCCTGGAAACACCAGTGAACGTAACCTCACAGCACCCCTTTGAGACAGAAAAATACAGAGATTAACAGACTTCTCTGAGGACAGATGGGAAATATGTGGCAGAGAAAGGCCCCCAGTATTCTGGGTCCACCTAACCACTGCAGAAGCATCTATGTTACAGGGTCCCCCATCTCTCCAGTACATAAAAGGTTGTTACTGACTGCCTCTGTGGCCACTGAGGAGGAAAAGACATCAAAAACAACTGTGTTGGACATCAGAGGAATCTTCTAACTGCAGAGAAATGAGGTACTGGGACAGGATGTTCACAGCAACATTGAGACTTGTCCCTAATAGAGGTTTTTAAGAAATAAAATAAATAATCCTCAGGAATGTCTTTTGAAAGATGGAATTGCCCTGCTGTGTTCCGTGCTGTGGACATGACAGCCTAGGATATTACCTAGTTTGTTTTGCTGTCTTTAGCTTTGCATTGCATATCAGAACTTGAGTGGTAGACAAGTAGTGGTGACATTTGTTATCACCACAGTAGAATAGGAATGGGTCTAAATCTACTGTGTCAGAAGATATATAAAATTATATAACACATCAAGTTATTAAAATAAACCAAGCAGCTACAAAGTACCAGGGACAAGCTCTCTCAGCAATGTTGAAGTACAGTAAGTAGAGCATGACGGAACATCTCGAAATAAAGAGACAGGGGCTTTGACATGAACTATAGGTAGTATGTGAGGTGCGCTGATAATTAAAATAATTTTCAGGAATTCTCTCAGCAGCGGATCAGTCAAGAATCCACAAGATGGAAAAGCAAATGAAACTGCCACATCTGCATAGAAATGAGATGCTATGGGTCCAGCCCAACTACTTTTTTAACTCAACAGAGCACTTCCATCTGACTTCAGGAGCTTGGACTTGGCTTAGCCCTTACAAAAAGTGACCCAAACTTCATATTTTATTAGGGGCTGAATTCCTAGGGTATGCCAAGAGGTTTAGCACCCTCCAATGGAGTCTCTTGTTACAGCACACTTGTGTGGGATTTCTGAACATCTGGAAGCCTGTCCTGACCCAAAGTCATGGACAAATGCAGAAAGTCATACAGCAAGGCAGATGCAGCCAGAGTGCTCATAACTTTCTTTGCTATGTGCACTCAGCAACTCACAATGCATAAGCACTAAAACACAGGCATCTAATTTCTGAGTTGGGCTTTCCAGTCAAACATGTATGTGTGCAAAACCCCAGCCATAATTTTGCAATGCATCTTCCTCCCCTTCCTTGTTTGGATGGGCTTTGCCTCTGCCCTCTTAATAGAGATAAAATAAGTGAAACTGTTGACATAAAGCATGTGTTCTGAATTATTTATGAGTTTTCTAGGGGATTTTTTTTTTAAACTGGATGAAGAAAAAAAAAGAAAGAAGGAGAAAAAAAAAAAAGAACAGAAATACCAAACATACCTTCCTAGCTATGCAGCAGAAATGGACTTGAGGACCAGTAGCAAATACAACCCTGTTAAAAACTATGGTTTGCATTCTGTGAGGAAAATCCATGTCACATCCTGTATGGGTAGGTGAGTTTTCTATGGATTAAGCAAACATCACCATTTGTTGCAGGTTACAAAAAAAAAATTCATGTGTCTGTGTAGAGATCTATCTCTTTGTGCCATTTCTAACTGCATGCAGAGCAAGAGTTCATAGCAGGATCTGGCACTGAGAAACCAACACATGCATCTGAATGTGGCCCAGCAGAGATAGATACATTTGTTTGTATGCTTCCACTGCATCAGAGGTGGAATATGCATCTAATTTCTTCTCTTTTGGCTAATTTGGGGAAGGCACAAATCATGAAGCCCTGGCAACATACTACCCATGAGGGTATTCCTGACCAAGCCACAAAATCCTCTGAGTAGCCAAGCTGCAGGTATACACATGAGAGTTTCCACAGACCAGCTAATCATGTTACATGATCAAAACTGTGATGAGCAAGTGATAACTTGATCTTCACTGTTCTCTAGGGAGAAATCTAAATCAAAAGTTTTTCAGAGCTACAGGCCTCACTTTTCTGTTCATGGGAGAGACCCTTTGTATGTGACCATGGGATGTTGCATTTATCTGGAGATTATATTCAGCTGTTGCCTTTCCAAACCTTTTGGTACATGTGCCTGTAGTTCACTAGCCTGTCAAGAATAAAATGAATACAGGGGAATCTTGGAAAGACATCAAGCAGAGAGGAACCTGGATCACAGTAATGAGATATCAAGTGTAGATAAAGATCCAAACTTATACAGAGCCCAGGGTTTAGCTGGCCCATTTCTGCCCACGACCTCGATGCTTACAAAAAAATCTCTAAAATATTTGACATGCAACTTCTATGACATTGGCTATTAAGGAATTCATGCTGGTTTTGGTAAGTGCTGGGAAAACCAGTTTTTTAGGCATGGAGTTATTACTTTTGCCTCTGGGAAGCAAAGTAAAAATAGATTAGTAACTCCAGCTCGAGAGAGAGGTTTACATGTAAATGAAAAATTTGGCCAGACTTCTTTTATTTCCAACTGTTTCATCTTCATACCATCTTTTCAGCTTTACATTAAAAATGGTTCTTATCAAAGAAATCAGTCTCAAATCCAAGGGTTAGATGTAGAATATCCTCTACCTAGACCAACCCTTTTTAACCCCACAGAGCTTAAGCCATTTTAACCCTTTACAGAGCTTAAGCCCTAGTTCAGAAACAGCCATAACTTCCAAGCTGCCCTCTTTTAACAAAAAATTTAAATACATTTCTACACTTGCTAACCACAAAGCATTTTTCTGTTTAAATTTAGCATAGCTTCCTGCATGCATCCTATGGTCACTTAATAGAACCTGTCCTAATGCTCCCTTCTTTTTGCCTTCTGGAATTGTTATGCACTATTCAGGAAACAAAAGCAAACATTAGTTTTCCAGCGTGACATGACCTTATAAGTCTCTTGCAAGCCCATCTCCTCCACCTTCTCCCGGTAAGGCCAAAAAGCTGTCGCTACAGATTTTTGGTACTCAAGGCTGGAATCAGCCATCAGAGTGATGGGGGCAGCACACAGCAACACAACTGCTCTCTTCTCACATGGTGAGTGCTGAAGGGGAGTCTACTGGCAACTCTGTCCCTACCTTGATAAACATTGTTGTCTGGATATTGAAACCAGCTGCAGATCACCCCTCTGATCACATGATGAGCAGATCCAGGCCACTGACTCAAAATCTCTATGCTCTAGGATCCCTTTCCTGTTTTAACAAAGACAGTTTCAAAATCTGGTAGCTTGGAAGCTCCCAGGGTTTAGTACAAATTGCTTTAAATCCCAGTGGAAAACAGATTCTTCCATTTCAATAACATACAGTTTGTTTAGAGAACTGGTGATTCAGAGGAGACTGAACCATGGTTCCTGCCAAGCCTGGGCCTCACACCAGAGCAACTGGGGCAATGAGTAAGGATTTGTTTTTTTCCCACAGTCGTGGAACTGAGACATTGTTCGTGTAGATATGTTTCCCCATGTTTTAAATGATGGCTGCTAAAGGATATCCACCGTACTTCAGGAAGCTGAGAGCACATCTGTCTTGCTTCAGATACCCCTGCTGGCCTTTAAAACACAAAATGTTCTCCTAATGCTATGGAAAAGAGAAATTCAGTAAAACATTATAGATGGAAAAACACTTATTGTCCTCCTTCAGTTAGCACCTGGCTGCTTCCTCACTAGTTTTATCCATCTTCACACATAAGCTCACACTTATAACAGTCCACTGATATCTCAGAGACCTTCTCTACAGCCTGTTAGGGGCTTATGCTAAATACTGATTTAGCCTCAGTCCCATCCAACCAGCAACACCTGTAAACTCCTTGCTGACCTGCTAACTGCAGGAAAAGGGATTATTCTTTGTCATCCTCAGCCTAGCAAACACCATCCCTCTTAGTCACTCTAGTCCAGTGTCTCAGTTCTTCCTCATATGCAGTGATTGCTGTTGCAGCCCTGCAGGAACCAAATGTATTCCCTTTCTCTTCAGGGGAAAATGCCAGCACTATGAAGAGCCTACCTTCCCAGCCTACTCAGGAGTAAGTAATCAGCAAGAGCCAGAAGCTTTCTACAGAGCCCCAGAGCCAAGACTGCCATTAGGATTTAACAGCGTACAACACAGGCAGATGCAGCCAAAGAAATCCAGCTGCTGCCAAGCTGGTTACAGTTTGGGTGCAACTGAGTCTCAAGCTGGCCAGCACTCTGAGGTGGTCTTCTCACAGCTTTTCCTTAACAAGAGCAGCCCAAGCATGCCAGAGGGGTTAGGATCTGCACAGATGTGAGTTCAGGCAATTCCAAACGAAGAAGAACACAAAACAGAAAAACACCAAGTCCCCGATGCTCATTCCCCACCTTATCTTCCTGACTTCTGTGTTTCACATGCTAGGGAGCTCCCAATCCTTCCCTAAGTCGAACAGTTTTCGATGTGGTCTGCTTAGCTCCAAGGCTAAACCATTTCTGTTGGCTCCCAGGAGACGCTCTGTGAGGATCATGTGGGGATGTCATGGCCAAATGCCATGCTCAGGAGTTTCCCATAAGCACTGCTCCAATTTTGGGGGTATGTGTTGGGTAGAACAGGATGCTCCACACTGCTCCCTGTAAAAGCCCTCTCTATGGCCTTCCAAGAAGGGGTAGTTTTCCTCTCTTTTCAGAACTGAAGCAGAAAGAATAAAACACCTCGCTGCTCATCGACAGCTTTTATAACAAAACAGAACATGCACTAGATAAAACAAAATAAAGTAGTTACCTCCCTTCACAGCAAATTATGCAGCTTTGTCTGGCACACTTTTCTACTCTAAAACCATCCCAAGAATAAAAACAGTAAGTGGGCACCATCAGGAGGCTAAGGACAAGTATCAGAATTAAGTTCCACTATAAAGCACTTGTGTAGCCACAGATACACATACAGCAAAGAGGACACAGAAAAGCCCATGAGGAAATCAACCATTTTGTCATCAGAGAAGGACTTAAATATTGTGTCTTAAGTAAGGCTGGGGCCACACACTGAGCAGGAAGGAGAAAACTAAATACTGAGTTGCTGCTCTGTAATTGAGCACAGCCCATCCTGTGCACGAAATGAGGCAGGGATTAAAGGGGGGGAAATAGCAAAAGTGTATGTAGTGAAAGGCTACAACAGAAAAACATTCACAAGGGGGATAACTGAAGATACCAGGGGTAACAGGAGTTCTGGTATTTGCTGACTTGAAGGTGTCACACAAATGCACATAGGAGTGTGTGTGTGTATGTGTGCTGTGCATATCTGAATGCGCCACGCACAGGTCATCCACACAAAATCAGTAGGCAAGTCCCTTGAGAGGCTTCTACAGGGAAGGGAACTGAGGATAGAAGAGTAAGCGTCAAAGCTCCATCAGCAAAAAGCTATGCAGAATGACAGTGTTTCCTTACACTGTTCATGTACATATATAATTCCCACTACTGCAGACTTTAGGTGAGTACCGGGGCAATTACAGTCAAGTTGCAGATGACCTGCTAGAAAACAAGAGCGTTGCCTTTGGGACTCTGAGGACATCCTTTAACTACTTTCTTTTTTAATGTGTATGCACTCAGCTGCAGTATTAGCAATGGTTGGAGCAGGAGAAATTCACGATACCTAACTTCTGGTGATAATCTTTAGTGGGAAGCTAGACACCTACCCATCTTTTACACCTTTGAAAAACTTTCTCCAGAATGCTGTTTGCCTGCAGATCATGCGACTCAGTTGGATTTGACAAAAAAACGGTTGTTCCAATTCTGGGACACTCTAGAGAGGGAGACAAGGCCTGGGTGGAGCTGGAAAAAATGACAGAAGGCAGTAGATGGGAAGCCGAGGTAGCCCAGGGAGGAAAAGCAGTGGAAGCCTCTATGTAGTACTGAAGTAGCAGCTGGGAGGAGAAGGCAAGTGGTCAGCTTTAGGGGAGAAGGGAGAACAGAGCAGTAATGCTCTTCTCTCTGGTCACTTTACTGTGAATTACAAAAAGAAGTCTGGAAAAGGGATATGAGAAGGCAGCCCTTAACTCCCCTGATTTCTGGCAACCTGGGAAGCCTTGTTCTGATCATTGAAATAATGACCAGTTTACAGTATAGTAACAGAGGAGGGTGCCAGCCACCTCTCTTCCAAAGCTGACCAAAGCTGCCAGAAATTTTCCCACTGGTTTGGGCCTAAGGGTGCCAGTAAGCCAGTTACTAATCTCTAACACATGCCTTGTCTCAGCAGTCACAGTGGGGTGAGGCACAAGGGTTTTAATTTCTGCTTTACATCCTTCCCGCTAACGCCCAGCACGCCTCTCCCTTCACCACATGTCTTTGCGACCTCTGCTTCTACTATTTTCCGCCTTCTGTTTCCAAAAGTCAGCCTCGGGGCCAGGGAAGGTGGTGAAGCACTGTGTGGTAGCAAACCCCAAATATGGCTACTTAAAGCAAATATTATTTTTCAACTGAAAGACTTATAATTTTTTTTCTCCCAGTTTATTTTTAGAACAATGGTAAAACATACAAATCCTGGAGGCCTCAAGCACTTTCCTGCTGTGCTAGTGACTTAATTTATTTCTTTAATTTGTTAAAACCTCACCAAAAAAAAATGTTATTCTTCGGAGACTTTGCTAGCCCGAGTTTTGCATACATTATTTGCTGCAAAAGATTAATGAGGTAGCAGAGGCATTTTTTAATGGATTCCCTTGGTTTTCTCTCACTCTTCATCACTTTTTCCTTCTGTTTTTCAACTCACATGGCAGTGCAGGTCCACGAATCTGCTAAGAGCTCTCCACAGACAGGATACAGGGCGCAGGAAGAAAGTAACGAAAGCAAAAAGCCTCTTTCACGACGCTTACGCTTGCCTTTCACCACCCAGAAATACTGTGTTAACAGGCATGTTGCACCAGCCTCCTGGGGGCTGAACGCCTCTTCAGCCCCTGTCCTTTGTGAGGCTCTAAAGGAGTGGACAGGGCTGAACACCCTGGGTTTACAGGAAGGCTGTACGTGTCACAACAACTAATCCCACGCATAGTTCAGAGGTGCCGTCAGGCAGCCAGGCCGTGCGCGGAGGCCTCTCTCCTGGCTCGGTTAGGAATCTGCTGACACTCCCAAAGACTCTTGGGGAGTGTTTTGGATCTTGACTGAAGAAACCTTCCCATCGACCTGCTCCTCTTACGGGAACTTAGCACTGCCTGAAGTGTAGCAGCAGCACAGACTTCCGTGGTGATGGCTAAGAATCAGCTCTGTTTCTCTGTCTTCATCCAGAACAACCAGGCTATTTGTCAAGAAGATGCACTATGCTTAGAGGTGTCTAAATACTTTCTCTTCTCTCAGCCCACGCTCAGCCTCTATTGCAGCACAGATTTTGCCTTACAGGAGGTGAAATGGAGAAAGAAAAGAGGAAAGTAAAAAGTGAGGGAGCACGGGGAAAGTGGGTTAAGATGCTGGGGCCAGGGCAGAAGGAGATGTGACAAGTTGTCTGGGATAGCTTTAGAGACAGGATAGGTGTGTGATGGAGCAAGGGTATACGAAAGTTCTAGTTCAGACCAAGGAGCAAGATTACCTGAGAAGAAGTGTCCCTTGGTATTTATCAAGCGTTGGAGGCAAGTCTGGCTGGAAGATCTTTCAGAACCAGCTTGCAAGAGGTGGCTCTGAAAACAAGAAAGCTTTTTAAAGGGATAGAGGATTAAAGTGCAGGGATAAGGGTTAAAAACTCAAGAGAATTCCCCTTCTGCACTGGGTTTTTTTTGAATGGGGTGACACATGAAAAACAATACCACACAGATACACTAATTGTACTTAAATAATCCCATAAACAGCAAAAATCTTGTATACAATCATTTTAAGTTGGCCTGAGGCAAGCCAAATATACAGACAGAGATCTGTAGTCATGCCAAGAAATATCCATGCAGCATATAGGCCCAAGAGAAAATATAGTGAAGATTAAAAATATTATTAACACATACATGGAGATAATAGTATTTGATGAATTTCTATATGAGTACCTCTGTGATCTTGGAAAATCCCAGAAAAAGGACTGGACTGACATTTTCCATGTTTATCTACAGCTGTCAAATCTGTAGCACTGCAGTAGGGCAAAGTACCTGCAATTTAAACGGCTGCTAAGCCATCTTCCTTTGTTTTGTTACACAGTAATTAGATCCACCTCATTCGCTCAGTTCATGACCAAGGTTTCTGTTTCACTCACATCCCCAGACAACTTCTGTTGCCCTATTCCTTTTTTTTTTTTTTTTTTTTTTTCCGTAAAATTTT